>JANUYF010000002.1:25479572-25887072 GCA_026167975.1 Phrynosoma blainvillii
TGTTGGTGCTCTTGGACCTCTCAATGGCCTTTGATACCATAGATCATGGTATCCTTCTGGACCGCCTGACAGAGTTGGGTATCGGCGGCACTACTTTGCAGTGGTTCTGGTCCTACCTTTCGGGTAGGTTCCAGATGGTGTTGCTTGTGGACAGTTGTTCAGCCAAAAGGGAGCTCAAATTGGGTGTCCCTCAAGGTGCAATTCTGTCCCCAATTCTATTCAACATTTACATGAAACCACTGGGTGAGATTATCTGGAGGCATGGGGCAGGGTGTTATCAGTACGCTGATGACACCCAAATATATTTCTCTATGTCTCGGACTGATGCAGTGACTAAGGATGGCATCTCTCCTCTGAATGCCTGTCTTGGGGCGGTAATGGACTGGATGAGGGTAAACCGACTCAAGCTGAATCCAGGTAAGACGGAGGTACTTGTCATAGGAAACCCGAACGCGGGAATGGAGTTATGTCAGCCAGTTCTGGACGGGGTCACACTTCCCCTGAAGGACTCTATCGGCAGCTTGGGGGTGCTCCTTGACTCGTCGCTCCACTTGACAGCTCAGGTGGATGCGACAGTCAGGAGCTCCTGTTATCAGCTTCGGCTGATACACCAGCTGCGCCCCTTCCTGGAGCAGGGAGACCTTGAAACAGTAGTACATGCACTGGTAACCTCTCAATTAGACTTCTGCAATGCGCTCTACATGAGGCTACCCTTGGGCCAAGTTCGGAAACTTCAGCTTGTACAAAATATGGCAGCCAGATTGATTACGGGTACTTCCTGTAATGACCATATAACACCGATCCTGAAGTCCCTTCACTGGCTGCCAATTAGTTTCCAGGCAAGGTACAAGCTGTTGGTTATTACCTTTAAAGCCCTACATGGCTTGGGACCAGAATACTTAAAGGAGCGCCTTCTTCCGTATTGTCCGTCCCACACACTAAGGTCCTCAGGGAAGAATCTTCTACAGCCAAAAAAAGCTAGACTTACATCGGTCACCCAGAGGGCCTTTTCCACTGCTGCTCCAAAGCTGTGGAATGACCTGCCAGAGGAGATCCGTCACATCTCCACTCTTACAGCCTTCAAAAAGGCTCTTAAGACGGATCTCTTCCGGCAGGCCTTCCCAGCTTAGTTCCTCTCCCTGCACAAAGTGATCTACGTCACTCTGTCTGCCAATTATCTTTCTTTTTAAACTTTTGTATTTTTGGTTTTTAAATAATGTTTATTTAATTGTAATTTTAGCATTGGGTGGGGTTGGGGGTTGGAAAGGGATTAATTTTTTAATTCTATTGTACTTTATGTATTTTTATTGTTGTAACCCGCCCGGATTCTTTGTGATTGGATGGGCTATAAATAAATAATTTATTATTATTATTATTATTATTATTATTATTATTATTATTATTCACAGATGAAATCGAGGACACATGTGGCCAAACAACATCCAAGTGTGATCAAGACAGGAAAAGTTATTAATAAGGAAAAAACACAAGCTAGGAGAAGCTGCTTTTGTCTCAGTACTGAGACTGTCAAGATTCTGCTCTCTCCTCTGATCTCTCTTGATGAGTTAACTGACTGCAAAGTACCTTTGCATTTTGAACTCTGTTTGCAGGAATGGAAGCAAGCTTAAGACCAACACTGGTATCATTATGGTATCATTGGTATCATTATGCTTGGTATTACTTCATGCTGTCACCCCTAGGCTGCCTGGCACTAGTGGCATCTCTAGGGGGTGCAGGGGTATGTGGCCCATACCAGGGGATACCCCAGAAGAGGGGTGACACCTGGTTTGGGCCCTCCCCCTGCTTCAGGGTGAGGAGCGTCAAGTGTGCCCTTTGTGATTTCACCATGGCAGTGAGGGCCTCCTTCACACCTGTCCTGAACTCGGTGCTATGGCACTGCTCTCCTCATGAGGAGAACAATGGTGTGGCAGTGAAAAAGAGGGCCAAGCACAGCTCTCCTGACCTTAGTGCCACAGTGCCACTTTCCTCAAGAGGAGAATGATGCTATGCCAGTGTAGGAACAGGCCAATCGCAGCCCTCCCAATCTTGGTGCCATGGCACCATGCTCCTCATGAATAGACTGGCCCTCAGCAGCTGCAGAGTGGAGAAGGGGTGAGCGTGCCCTATTGACTGCTGCCTCCAGAAGCCCCATCCCTGTGCTGGGTAACCCCGAAGGCAGGGATGCCACTGCCTGGCACACACATCACATCACACCACCCCTCCTCCAGTGAGGCCACTTCTGCCATGGTGAGTTGAGGTGCTGGTAGCCCCCTCCAGATCTGGCAGGCCTGCTATCCAAGCAGGAAAGAGAAGTGATTCTCCTTCTTACCTGGCCAGCATCCCCACCAGACCTGTAAGCCACCCCTTCCTACCAACAGCCACTGGTGGAGGTGGAGTGGGATACTGCTGCCACCCAGAAATCTTTTCTGGGTCTGGCAGGGATGCTGAACATGTGGAAAAAGCAGGCAACTCACTTTCTTGCTCAACCAGCAGATCCTGAAAGCAGCCCCTTCCCACCAGTGCCTGCTGGTTGGGGTGGCCTGCTGCCATCCTGCAGCCTTTTTCTGCTCACCCACCAAACTGGAAGGGTCTGCTGGGTAACAGTAGTAACCCATTCCCACCATTCCCACTGGGTGTTCACTTCCTCCTCACCTCAAGGTGTCGACTGATGTGGTCCAAACCTCTGCACATCCCTAGTGACACCCTTGAGTGGGATGAGGAAAGAAACTGGAACATTTGTTAAACAGCTGAAAAAGTGGAATGACAGAGTTTTGGGGACCATCCCTGCCAGGACTCTCCAGAACACATGGAGATTTAAAACAAAACAAACAAGCAAAATCCCAAACAACTAAAACTAGTTCAGCTCACATTGCAAAAGGGCAAATGGGGAGGTCAAACTAAATGGTTTTGCCATGCATGAAATCTGTGGCAGTGTTACTGGTGATCATTCTTGTATAGCCACAGCAGGGGGAAGCGCTATACCGGTGCATGGGAACCACTGCACAGCAAACACTATTCCTGTGTTTTGGTAAAGAGATATCTGCAAATTGTCATACAACCTAAACTTGGAAATGTTACTTTGGGGGATTATAACTCCTAGAATCCTCCAGCTGGCATGATTGTCTTCCCATTTCTTGGCACAACCAGGAGATGATTGCCAATGTTAAGGCAGATAAGTTGATATGAAAATAGACAATCTCTTGATCCAGTAAGTTTCCACTTCTGTAAAGAACTATGTAATTGTCTTCATTCTGGTCATATGAATCCTCCTTAATGAAAACATATGATCTAAATTATGGATGAGCAAGACTGAATCCAGCCAACATCACTGCCAATGTAAAACTGAGGTATTGTCACTTTGCAACCTCTTTTTAATAGGATATGAATTAACATAGCGGTCACTTCCTTTATTTAAATCAGGAGTGGGGATCATGTGGCCTACCAAATGTTGTTGGAACTGCAAGTCCCAGCCTTCCCTATCATTGTCTATGCTGGCTGAGACTGACTGTAGTTGCAGTCCAACAACAACTGGAAGACCGTACAATTTCCACTCCAGTGTAAATGGTGTGAGATTTGTGAGTAGCCATAAACATCTTCTTTTGAATCATAATCTGCCTCTGGATTGGGACTTCAGGAGTTGTTACTCCCAGTTTCATAAATCCCACTGTACATATGCAAGTGGAACATTGTCCCAAAGCAAAAGTGGGCAAAACACAACCCACAGGACACCTCAGGTATGTTTTTGCAGCACATGGGGAATGAGGTTACAGGAATTGACTCTAGGACGTAAAACTTTCCTACCAATACAACTCTAGCATGCCAGTATCTCCTTCTATGATGAAGACTCTCTCATGCACAATGTGTACATAAAGGTGCCCTCCAAGTGTTCTATGTAGCTTATTCCCAAGTAAGTGTGCATGGGACTAATTGTAACCAGACTTTGTTATTCTTAGCAGGGCTCAAGGACAATTATTGTTATTGTTTGTGCCTTCAAGTCATTTCCAACTTATAGAGACTCAACCTATCATAGGGCGTTTTCACACGGGCTTTTGGAGGACGCTAGCCGGCCTCCGTCCGGCCTCCATCCGGCCCCACTCCGGCAAAATGTCAAATGTTTCATACGATGTCGCAGCAAGCCCCGCCCCTTCTGGTGCCATCCCCGGCGCTAGCCGGCGTCAGTCCGGGGCTTGCTGCGCGTGTTCACATGACGTCGCAGCAAGCCCCGCCCCCTTTAGCTCTAACTCCGGCATCAGCGCCAGAGTTGTAATTCCTTTTTTAAAAAGGAATTAGGTCGCTGCCGCCGGAGCCATTCTGGAGTGAGCGGAAGGCTCCATTCCGGAATGGCTCCAGGTGGATTTGGACGTTTGTGTATGAAAACGTCCATAGACTTTCCAAATAGGATTCATTCAGGAGGGAGGGTTGTCTTCCTTTGAAGCTGAAAGAATGTTATTTGCCCAAGGTCACTCAGTGAGTTTTTGTGGAGAAGCAGGGATTTGAAGCCTGGACTGTCTAATGCTGAAACCACTACATTGACTCCGAAGGACAATGGTCATCTGAGTATTTCTTAGTGTTTGATCATTCAGTACACTTCTGATCGATAATTCCAACTACATAGGAGTCTTGGCAGAGTAATTTGGCCAGATCATTTTGGGGGGAGCTCTGCCCTTTAGTTTAGACTATGAAGGCATCAAGGCTTTTTTGGGGTCATGGGTGTCAATGGCAAAGGAGGAAGATGCATCCATAGAAAAAATGCAGCCCATGGCATTTTAAGGTGAACCAGGAAAAGTGGAAAAATAGCCTAACAAAAGAGAAATAAACCCTGAATATATTCATGCATTAATATAGTTTCTAACTCATGAGCTGTTCTTCTGCTCCATTTGCTGCTGTTAATTTCTAAATCAGGCCAGAAGGGAAGCAAGCGACCAAGGGCACCAAGTGATGTAGTAAAGTCAGGCCTCATAGAGTCAGAGAACCAGGACTTTTTCATCAGCAAGTGCTGATCCCTCTCAGGGTTACCTATCACCTGTTAGTTGCACTTCTCACCGTAGCTAGGGATAGGTGTGTTTCCCAGTAACAATGTATTACAACAGCTGTGAGTCATGGCAATATAAAGTATTTTATCTGTTAGCCTTATGAAAGACCTGTTCATAGTAGGAAATAAACTCTGTTTATAGTTTTTTTTAATAAATAAATAAAATAAAATAAAAACATGAACAAGCACATTTTTCTGCATTTTCTTGGTGGTTTGGCAATCATGCCAAGTGCATACAGTTCAAAACCTACCTCTTCTCCACTGCTAGGAACCATGGGTGCATCTACACAAAAGGAAAAGGGTGTTTAACCTGAGAAAAATGGAGCAGAGGACACAATAGGGGAAATGCAGCACAAAATAAGTAAAGAGGAGTTACAGGAATACCTGGTTAACCTAAATAAATTTAAGGGCCTTTACAGACTGCCAGAAATAATGCAGCTTGAGGCCATTTTAACGGTCCTGGCTCAGTGCTAGGGAATCATGGGAATTGTATTTTTTTCTGGGACATTGAGCCTTCTCTGTCAGAGAGCTCTGGTGCCACAATAAACTACATTTCCCATGATTCATTAGCACTGACCCAGGACAGTTAAAGTGGCCTCAAGCTGCATTATTTCTGGCAGTCTGTAAAGGCCCTTAAATTCATTTAGGTTAACCAGGTATTCCTGTAACTCCTCTTTACTTATTTTGTGCTGCACTTCCCCTATTGTGGACCAGATGAGCTACGGCCAAGGATATTAAAAGAACTGGAAAATGTAATCTCAGAGCCACTGGCAATAATCTTTGAAAATTCCTGGAGAAAAGAAGAAGTCCCAGCAGACTGGAGGAGGGCAAACATTGTCCCCATCTTCAAAAAGGGGGAAAAAGAGGATTCCAACAACTATCGCCCAGTTAGTCTGACATATAATACCAGGAAAGATTCTAGAACAGTTCATTAAACAGAAAGTCTATGAACATTTATTTGGGAATGCCATAATCACTAAAAGTCAACATGGGTTTCTCAAAAACAAGTCATGTCAGACTAATCTGATCTCTTTTTTTGATAAAATTACCAGCTTGTTAGATGAAGGAAAGTTGATCTCTTGATTTCAGTAAGGCTTTTGACAAAGTCCCCCACGATATTCTTGCAAACAAGATAGTAAAATGTGGGCTAGACAATACAACTGTTAAGAGGATTAGGAACTGATTGACTGACCGAACCCAAAGGGTGCTCAGCAATGGCTCCTCTTCATCCTGGAGAGAAGTGACCAGTGAGGTGCCACAGGGTTCTGTCCTGGGCCCAGTGCTATTCAAGATCTTTATCAATGACTTGGATGAAATAATAGGGGGCATGCTTCTCAAATTTGCAGATGACACCAAATTAGGAAGAATAGCTAATACCCCAGAAGACAGGATGAAAATTCAAAATGACCTTAATCAATTAGAAACTGGGCCAAAGCTAACAAAATGAATTTCAACACAGATAAATGTAAGATACTGCACTTAGGGCAAAAAAATAATAAAATAAAAATGAAATGTGTAGATATAAGATGGGGGACACCTAGCTCAATGAGACTAAGGTGTGAAAGGGATCTAGGAGTCCTAGTAGACCACAAGTTGAACATGAGTCAACAGTGTGATGCGGCAGCCAAAAAGGCCAATGCAATTTTAGGCTGCATTAATAGAAGTATAGTATCTAGATCAAGGGAAGTAATAGTGCCACTGTATTCTGCTTTGGTCAGTCCCCACCTGGAATACTGTGTCCAGTTCTGGACACCACAATTCAAAAAGGATGTTGAAAAACCGGAGCGTGTCCAGAGGAGGGTGACTAAAATGGTGATGGGTCTGGAAACCAAGCCCTATGAGGAACGATTTAGGGAGCTGGGGATGTTTAGCCTGGAGAAGAGATGGTTAAGAGGGGATATGATAGCCCTCTTTAAATATTTGAAGGGATGTCATATTGAGGAGGGAACCAGCTTGTTTTCTGCTGCTCCAGATAATAGAACCTGGAACAACGGATGCAAGCTACAGGAAAAGAGATTCCACCTCAACATTAGGAGGAAGCTCCTGACAGTGAGAGCTGTTTGACAGTGGAACACACTCCCTCAGAGTGTGGTGGAGTCTCCTTCTTTGGAGGTCTTTAAACAGAGGCTGGATGGCCATCTGTCGGGGATGCTTTGAGTTTCTGCATGGCAGGGGGTTGGACTGGATGGCCCTTGTGGTCTCTTCCAACTCTATGATTCTATGATTCTGTGATTCTATACACTGAAGAAATAATGCAATTTGACACGACTTTAGGTGCTGCAGTGTCATCCTATAGAATCCTGGGATTTGTAGTTTTTCAAGAATTCTATGGTGTGTACTAATACATTAGGTTAGGTTAGATTAAGAGAGGGGAACTAGGTTCAGCTCTCTAGTCTTTAGACTGAGTGGTCTCCGACTATTCATTTTCTTCACTGGAGGTGAATCTACATTGTAGATATAATGGACTTTAAGTGCTGTGGCTCCATCCTGTAGATTCTTGGGATCCATAGTTTTACAAGGCCTTTAGCCTTCTCTGCCAAAAAGTGCTGGTACCTCACAAAACTGCAAATCCCAGGATTCTGCAGGATGGAGACATGGCTGTTAAAGGTGTGTCAAACTGCACTATTTCTATGCACCTTATATCTGGAAGCCTCACCCTTCCAGTCATATTGGAAGAGAACTGTATGTCATGGGAGATGGGGGAAAGAAAGTTGGTCTGCAGAAGAAACTCAAAGAACACTTTTTTAAACCATGGAGAGGTTACAACATGTGTTCTAATTAAGCAGTATCTAGCTACCAGTTAGGCTTTGATTACCCTAATTGGGGTATACATATGGTCATGTTGCAGGATTTCTAAATAGCAATAAGTGACAGTCAAAATTGATATGCAGAGTTACCATTGGCCTAGGATTGCTGCCATCTCCTCCTCCTCCTTGTGATGTGAGTACCTTCTCCTAATTATTCCATGGCATTTTTGTCTCTGGTACCAACTTTTCTGTTAAGGAAGTAATGCCCAGGAGCTCACCTATCTCATTAACTGAGGTTATACCTGTAGTGATCTCAGTTTTACATTTTAATAGTAAAAATATGGTGAATATACTTGTTCAGTTTATAAGTGGATTCTGCTTGCTACCTCACCTTTATAATGTAAATTACTTACAAATCAGTGCCTTTTTAAAAAGTATTCATATATATGACACTAATACACCTCATCTAAGCAAAGGTTAGATGTACTGGAAAAGGAAAATGAGCCCTAGCTTCTCTTTATGTTTAAACTGTAAACACAGGAAAGGCAGAACATGGTTTGAAAGTCTATTGCTGCTGTCACACAAGACTTCTGAACAGGCAGAATGATTTACATTTTGTTCTCCACCCTACATTCAAATCTAATTAGAACAATATGGTCTGCGTGTGGAAAAACTCACCTTTATTCTTAGGTAACTCATATGGGGGGGAGAGAGTTTTCATTTTGCATAAGCCTGGTCAAAACATATGCTTTATTCTGAATTTTATCTTCGACAATTGAGTCATACATTAACCAAGCAGTGTGGGAATCAGTCCCCACATAATTGAGCTCCTTAGCATGTCCGAAACATTTCTAACACATCCCAGAATATATAGATGACATCAATAGACTGCAAGAACCACATCAACAGAGCCAGCAGAAGATGTTTTGCTGGCTGTGGTGATGAAAAAGGTCTTGTCTCCTCCTGTTGGATGAGTACACTACACAGTTATAACACCATGATTCCACTTCCACTGCATCCTGTGGAATTCTAGGGTTTGTATTTTGGTGAGGTAGTAGAACTTCCTAGATAAAAATTGTAAAAACCTTCTCCCCAAACTACAAATCTCAGGATTCTATAGAATGCTGCCATGGTAGTTAAAATGATATAGCAGTAGAACAGTGGGCCCTTCATATTCATTCAGGTTAGGGGCACAGGACCCCCATGAAAGAGGAAAAATCGCAAATTAAAAAACAAACAAACACCTGAGAGAACATCTGTCTGGGAATCTCTAGGTCCTCCGGTGTGACTTCTGGCAGACATTGACTATCGAGTTGCACTGGAGGGCCTAGAAATTCCTAAAGAGAATATATCAATCATATCTGTGAATAATCAAATCCACAAAAGCTGCAAATGTGGAGGGGCAAGCATAGGGTGAAAGGGTCCTAACAGTTGAATGTGCAACACCAATGATAGGTCAACATCTTCTACAGTGCTGGAAGGCAGCAGGCTAATACAGTCAGCCCTCCATATCCACGGATTCTTTATCCATAGATTCAAGCATCTACAGCTTGAAAATAGTCAAAAATTACATAAATTCCAAAATGCAAACTTTGATTTTGCCATTTTATATAAGGGATACATTTTACTATCCATTGTATTTAATGGGACTTGAACACCCATGGATTTTTGTATCCATAGGGGGTCCCGGAACTAAACCCCAGCAGATAGCAAGGACCCCACTGAATTGGAGTGCAGGGAAGTCATGTTCACATTGCTCTCACCTCTGCTTCTGGCCCCCAATGTAATCCATAAGTACCACAATAGTTATAGCAGGACCAGTGGACAGAGTCAGACTCTTTGGACAGTGGAATTTCCACCTGTGTTTACTCAATTATCTTAATTGCAAAGACAATGAAAGAGAAGAATAGCAATATGTAATAGTAAACATCAACTGGAATGCTTGCAAATAAGTTCAGGAATTTGGATACATATATCTGTAGAACATGTATGAATTAATGATAACTCTCAGTGCTTTTACAATTTAGCTATTATGCAGCCTAGAGAATATTGTTTTTATAGTGTTATATTTATCTTGGGCATATCACACATTGCAGAGATCTTCAACATCCTGTATCTACTCACCACAATGAGAAATCTGCATAAAACAAACATCCTTATAATTGAGATGGCTCACAGTCCTTTAATCCAAAGTCCACATTTTCCCTTATAGCAGTGAAAAAATCAAGTGATGGTCCATGGACCAGTGCTGATCTTTGAACCATTGGCTGCCAGTCTGCAGAGTTTCTAGAACAGAAAGAAAACAGTGGCAGCCTATGGGTAACTGGTGCAGGTCCCTGGCACACTGAGGGGGGGGGACCGTGTTGGTCCCCAACATTAGGTAACTTAAGATGGGTTCCTTTACAGCACAGATGGGAAAGTGCCAGACATATCTTTAGCAGTAAACTCATCCAGTTCCCCTGATCACATTTTTCTGGCTTCTTATGGAAGCTTCCAAAAGCAGCAAATCTCCTTTTTGAAAGGTGATAAGGTTTCGCTGCACTGCTTAATATTTTTTTAAAAAACAAAACTTTTTCAAATCTAAGAGTGAAAATTCTAGCCAATTCCATTCTTTTTGTTCCTGGATTTTGTTTTTGTTTTGGCAGCCCACGTGGCTTCAAAAGAACCAGAAAACTAGCCTGCATAACCTGTAGTTACCTCCTACTGTTTTAGAGGAAGAGAGTGCACCTTTCTCCACACTTGTGACCTGCAAATGGGTAAAAGCAGGCCTGCAAGTTGACAAACACTTTGGCCTACCTCTGGAGAAGTGCTTACTTCCCTGGACTTAGTTGAACTGATGGAGGTCTTTGCTGAAGTCACCCTGAAATGGCACATTTAAGAAGAGAAAGGCACTCTTTCCAATTTTTAGCAATAGCAAGTACATTTCTATACCACTTACCGGTTTACTAGGCAGTTTACAAAGTGTAAGCTAATTGCCCCCAACAAGCTGGGTACTCATTTTAGCGACCTCAGAAGGATGGCAGGCTGAGTCGACCCTGAACCCCTGACTGGTATTGAACTCACAACCTTATGGTTTGTAAGTGAGTGGCTGAAGTACAGAAATTTAATCACTGTGCCACCTACTTTTCTCAGTTGAAACCTGGGACTTAAGTGACCAAGCAACAGGAGAGTCAAGACGACAAAAGTTATTAATGAGGGAGAACACATTAACTAGGAGAGGCCACAGCAGTTTGCTTTTGCCTGAGCCAACAGGGAAGGACAGGATTCCACCAGCACCTCTCCTCCTCCCTCCCCTGTTGAGTTAATTGAATGCAAACTACAGTTGCCCCTCCGTTTTCATGGGGGATCCATTCTGGACCCCCCTATGAAAATAGAAAATTGCAAATATTCAAGCCCCACTGACTTCAATGGTGGTGCGTGCCCACAGGTGCCCATGGGCACACACCACGGGCACCCCCCCTATTTTGTCCCCCTCTATTTGGCTCTCACAAATGGGTAAGAGACGCGGACACCAAGTCTGTGAAAATGGAGGGGCGACTGTACTGTACTTTTCCACATTGAACTCAATTTACACCAATTGAATTATGTTGAGGACAAAGGGAGGAATGGGCAGACGGGAGAGAGAGAGACCCTAGAAAATATTAAAGGCAACTCAAAAAGTGGGACAATAGAGAACTGTTTGGGGCTGTCCTTGTCAAATTGGGATGGTTGGAGGGTATGATATGGAAAGGAACGATATCTACAAGCATGCTTGGGTTTTATACATAGACACACAGACACATGTGAAAGCAGTATGGGCTATATTAAGGGTGTAGACAGGAGGTGGGAAATGAGATCAATCCCATCCATATTAGGAATTCTGCCTCCTAATTCCCTACTGGGAATGCTTTAGCTGGAGATCTTGCATTGAGCAGTGGGTTGGATTAGGTGACCCATGAGCACCTCCCAATTCTGTGATTCTATTACTTTAACTCTATGCATATACTTGGAATGATGAGGTGCATAACCACCTAGCCTTGAGCCTAGATCAGTGCTTCTCAGGCTGTTGCATGTGAAAAACAACAATTATTTTTTCCCTATGGTCTGCGAACTAGAATATATTTGTACCCATTGGTTACAGTTGTTTCTTTCTTTCCTGGAAACGTGCCTGGGACCAGAAACCAATGGCTTAGAAAACAAGACCATTCCAGGGACCACCATGTTGAGCAGTATTGCTTTAGATTTCTCACATAAGTCAAGCCATGTGCTCTAAAAGAAAGCAAAAGTCTAAGGCACGCTTGCAAATGTGATCTAGTGGCAAACTCTCCCTTGCCTTATCTTCTAATTTTCAAATTCTGCTCTGATCACTGAGAAGAAAATAAAGAGTATGAAGAAGGAGTGGAAAGAATATTCACAATTATTCATTTCCAGGTTGGAAAAAAAAGTTCTGCAAACATGAGAAATGGTGTTGAAAAGAATAATACAGTGGTGAGACTTTTGTGCAGTTGTCCCCTGTTGTTTGAATATCCTGAAATGTTGTGGAAGAATTACTATGCAGAGAAAAAGACATAGGTGTGTGGGTGGGGAACATGTTTTTGGCACAGAAAACACTTTTCCATGTACAGAAGAGACATTTTCTCCATGCCTACAAAAAAAAAAAAAAAGTTTTACTCCAATCAATAATTCTGCCACATTTGGGGACATTAGAATATGGGGAGAATACTTCAGCCCAATACTTGTTTCTCCTTTTGCAAGGAGATAACTACAGCAATTATTAGTCCTTAGATGTGAGGATGAAATAGTCAAGGATGTACATCTGTAGAGTGAAGTGCTTCCTGACAACCCCCGTTACAATATGGAGTCCTTCATATTCAAAATTCCATTCTTCCCCTTCCCAAACCCCAAATACAGCTTTAAAAGGTGTATTTCTGCAAATGTCAGGTTTTTCCTTTGTCTGGTGATCATGGTGCTGATATGGCTATCAAAGGACTGGCACCCAGAAAAATGAGATAATAATATGTATACATGATGACAGAATATTAATGGCCTGGGTTAGTCTTAGGATATGGCAAGGCATACCAACTTGTATATGTACACAATGTATATTTGTCAGTTGAAGTAATCATGCCTCAGTATCACGTTGTAGTCTATATAAAGGCTGTAATTTCCTGTGTCAGGATTCTTCTCATTAATCAGATAATATTCCTTCTGGAATATCAAGTTTGGCTGATTCATATTTCTTCCTGTTCTCCTTCATCCTTAGGAATTTCTATCAGCTACCTGACATGCTACATTGGAAGGTTATATTTTGGGTGCAATATATCAAGCATGATGATAAGTTCATTCCTATTACCAACATTTACAGTTCTAATATAAATCCAGGTCAGAATGCCATAAAGTTGTGGTCAAAAAAACTGCTTAACCAGGGTACCCGAAATTGCCAATGCACTTGAATGTGGCAAAGACTCATGCCACATGTAGTGGTAAGCAACGCAACTGGTGAGATCTTAATAAGAAAATTATTAGTGTAGCTCTCATGAAGAAGGAAATACAGTTGTTCTCTTTGCAGTGATCTACTACTCTTTGCAGTAGTAGAAAATGGAAAATCATTACCTGGTATGCTAAATCAGCCTTCAAGGCAAAGACAATGATCTATCAAGCCAGTGTTCTTAGTCTAGTTAAATGACACCTTTTAGCTGAGATTAGTAGAAACTCCATAGCATTCATTTATCTTGTTTGTATTACATCCTTGGCAGTTGTTCCACACATGTAGTAGAACTTCTCCTGGGCCAATCTGCCAAGAATTCTAGGTCTTCTCCATTATTTATTTATTTATACCCCGCTCTTCAGCCAAAATGCTATCAGAGCAGCTTACAAATGATTAATTAGATGGTTCCATGCCCTCAGGCTTACAATCTAAAAAGATAAGACACAAAAGGAGAAGGGAATGGTGGTGGGGAAGGGGAATACGTCCAGCGGATCTTCTCTCCCTCTAAAGCCTGGACCAAGGCAGATGGACTGGAGGGAGGGCCCTTCTTCTTACTCTGGCTAGGCCCAATGGAGCTGGCCTGCCTTCTCTCACTCTGGATGATGGTGGACAATTCTAGTTCTTCTCCAGCAGGGATGGCTGCTGGCTTGGGAACACATAAAGATAGAGTGTGGTTTAGATTAAACAACATATGCTGTGATGAGAAAATCAGTGCTAAGAGAGCTAGATATTCCTCAAAGTTCTACTGTAAGGATATTTTCTTTCATTTTTTAGATAGCAACGAACAACAAAATTAACAATAATTCATCCAAAGGACAAGAATACAAAGTCTATATACTGGCCAGAGTATGCCAAAATAGAAACACAGAAAAAAAACATCTATTTTTTGAACACATTTGAACTGTACTAAAAAGGGTAAAAGCATAGCATACTCCATTCAATGACTCTTCTGCCACAAGATGTTAAGAACCAAAGGCCTGCATAAATAAAAATATGTACCAGTTGAAGAGAACAGAGAGGGTGCTGACTGAGCCTCCTATAGGAAGGAATTCCATAAACTAGGAGTAGCCACTGGGAAGGTGCTCTGCCATGGTCCAAATGACCCTGTGAGGGTGATGGGACTGAGAAAAAGTTTTCCCTTTTTTGTGTGTCAACTTGCAGAAGACATCCACAACCTATCTACAACGTGGGGAAAATAATGTATGCTTGACTATTTTAATATGCTAAATAGAAAGGTCTTGAGGTTCTCCTTTTTGAACTTGTATAGAATCAATTAAACAATCTAATAATCAGCCATCCAGCAGAGGAGGTAATAAAGCAATTTTTGAACTGCAAGCACAATTTTGCATTTATCCATCTGATAATGATAAGTCTACTAAGACATGTGACTGGGATAGCTCAGATGTTGCTTTCTCATGCTTTTGCTCATTCACTGGCTTGCCAAGCAGCATGACACATCACATAAAACTGAAGCTCTCAACTATGACAGTGTACATAGTCTGTGTAATTCCTAGTTTGTAGCCTCAGGGAGCAATCTTAAACTCTCAAGAAGAAACCCTGAAGGGACTGTAGAATACATTCTGTGCGGAGAGATAATAAGAGTTGCCAGGTAAGATGAGTAACAGGGCTTCTTTCCTTTTAATGGTTGTACAAAAGAGGGAATTTCAGCCAGAGCTGCTTCTCACACAAGCAACACCTGCTGAAATGCTGTCTTCTACACAGTCATTATGGGGACAGGAGCATTGTTCCTTATTTCACCTGGCAATCCTAGCACAAGAGGGAGGCCTGTGGATGGAGAGATAAACTTTCAAAGGAGGCAGCAGAGGAAAGCTTCACCACTGTGGATTTCCTTTTACTGGTGTCGTGTGGGTGGAATGGGTTGGAATGGAGCATTCTGGGGACATACAGGGCTTTGCGGGCACCATTCCTAATCTCTGGAACTCCCTGCTGTTTGGCTGTTGTTGTGTGCCTTCAAGTTGTTTCCAACTTATGGTGACTCAAACCTATCTTGGCAGGGTTTGTTCAGAGGAGGTTTGCCATTGCCTTCCCCTGAGGTTGAGAGAGTGTGACTTGCCCAAAGTCCCCCAGTGGGTTTCCATGGTCAAGTGGGTAATTAAACCCTGGTCTCCAGAGTCATTGTCCAATACTCAAACCGCCATGCCACTCTGTCTCCAACTCCCTCTTGTTAAATCTGTTTCAATGTTGTTGTTTTTTAGTTTCAATTGCATTATTTTATTTAGTGTTACTATCAGCCACTTTGATACTCATTTTTGGCAGAAAAGCAGGATATAAATCTGATAAATAAAAACTTTGAGGCTTGTCAGAGTAGCTCAGGGATCGTTCATATTTTTCCTTGTTTCCCTTCCCCGAGACATCTTCAGGCAGGAAGGTTAGACTTGGGAACGAAATTTGTTTCTCATCTGAATACTTTGTTCTAAAATCTAAAATCACCCTGACAGAAGAGTCAGCTATACTCCAAAACAGCATATTCCATTGTCAAACAGCTCTCACCCTCAAGATGTTGTTCCTAACATTTTGTTGGGATATCTTTTTTTATAATTTGAATACACTGGTCTCTGGGGCAGCAAGAACCAAGCTTCCTCCAGCTTTCACATGACATCCCTTCAGCTGTTTAAAGAGATGGTTATTGAGCCATCTCAGTCTTCTTTCCTTCTACCTAAACATATTTATCTCCTAAGGCCTAAGTGGTTCCTCATAGGACTTGGTTTCTAGAATGTTCACAATCTTGGTTGCCCTTCTCTAGACATGGTCTAGTTTGTCAATGCCTCCCATTAAAAAGTTCACATACAAAAAGAAGAAGGAATAATCATGATGTAATGTACATTATATGATAAATCAAACTAATAAATATTTGTCATGGCCAGCCATGCTGAGGATGAGGAGGCTGAGCCAGGCTCTAGCTTTGCTCTGCCAGCTCCAGCAGAGCCCATGACTGAGCAGCCTAGCCTCCCCCCAGCAGAGGTTCCAGGCCTGGGAGACAGAAGAGCAGGATGAGGAGGTACCTACCTTTAGCCAGAGAAGGACAGAAAGGGTGTGCCTCTGTCAATCCCGGAGGTTATATGAGAAACACTCAGCAAGCACCAAACAGCTGTGATTAGGAGCTGGGCCAATATCAACAGCTGTGAGACTCTGAGCTTCTTCATCAGAGTCTATCTGCATTCCCTGGCAAAAGCATCTTACTCTGACTCCCTTGTTGCCTGAAACCTTGCCTTCTAGACCTCAGATTGACCTGGAACTCTTGACCTTGGACTGGACTCACTAACTTGCTCTCTGGAACTCTTGACCCTGGACTGGACCTGCTGACTTGCTCTCTGGATTCCTGGACCCTTGGCTTACCCCCTGGTTTTGCTATTTGACATTGGACTAGTCCTGTGTTTCAGAATTATTTTCGTGCTGCTGCAAAGCTTTGCATTTGTGTGTATCATTCTTATCAGCCATTCCATTGGCTGCTTTCCTGGACAATATTAAAGATAATGGAGAGAACATTTAAATATCTTTTTGGTCTGGCCCCTGCCACTTCTGTTTATGCACACAGACACACACATTTTCTGTGCATAAAATAATATTTTTGGAGTTTCCACAAAGAAATATTATTTTTTAAACAGAAAAATACTTTCTGCACAATTAAACATATGTGATAGTTTTTTGTGGGTTTTTCGGGCTGTGTGGCCATGTTCTAGAAGAGCCTGAAAAACCCACAAAAAACTATGGATGCCGGCCATGAAAGCCTACGACTTCACAAACATATGTGAATTTAGTATGGAATATGTTTCAAATGGCAAAGATTCCTGTCAGTTCAGAATTTCTCTTGTCAAAGTTTCTCAGTAATTGAGGAAACATGGGGGGGGGTTTTGAATATTCTTGCTATCTTTTATCAATCCAATGGGCATATTAATTTTGGAGAAGAACACATAGGAGAAACACATAAAATCTCGGAAATCTTAAGCATTGGAAGGAGGGGGAAATCAATCCAGTGGCACTCAAAGTGGTGTTCCTTGAACCAGTGTCAGATCAAGAGCCATTAGCTGTCAGTCCATGGAAAGTTTCCAGGAAAGAAAAACAGTTGCCATGGAAGGGAGGTGCCACAATGAATGACCACACCCAATTGGAAGGGAAAAGACCACAACTTTATTGAATACAGCCGAAAAGGTAGGGTTGGCCTGAAATGCACGAGGTCTGGATCTGGCATCGTCCAACCCCTTAGTTGATCGATGAACCAACTTGCCTGGTCATGGCCAGGCTTTGGGATGACAAAGGGGTAGTTGGCTAATTGCATGTTTGCATCTTAGGTAACTGGTTGATTGCATGTCTGCATCTGTACCCCTTGTCACCAGGGAATGCCGCTCAGTCGTTGCCCCTGCAATGGCAACACCATAACACTCTCAGCACTCTCAGGTTCCTGATGGACTCCCATTCCAGTGCTCCACAATATGGGAAACCATGCCCACCAGATTTGAGACCCATGCTACTGCCCTAGAAAAGTTGTGACAGCACATCCTTATCCCTAAATATAGGGTGGGGAGAGCCAAGCTGGAATAGTGACGAGCCCCCATGCCATGTGACATTAAATAGACCAATCCACCAAACACATTGTTGGAGGCCCAAAAGTCCTCACCCCCTTCTGGACTCTCCCACCAATCTGGCTTTGTTGTTTCCCTGGTGCTGGCCAATAGGGAGGTACCTCTGCCCCCATTGCATGCCAGGATTTGTAGTCCCTGTGTCGGAGCCAGAAGTACTGCCCTCCCTAATCAAGCCAACCAATCCAGGCTTTCCCAGCCCATTGCAATGCTTTAAGGGGTGGCACTGGGTCCAGAGAACCAGCGCAGCATTGCAGCCCCCCCCCCACCCCCCGGCAACCAGGCTGTGTTCTGGTCCTTGAAAACAAATTGCCAGTACCCCACATCAGATAGTCTAAGAAGCACTGACTAAACTCCTTTGCTTTTTGCCACTTCATTGATGGAGGGGAGGGGGGAGGACTTAAAAAAAGACTCAATACTAATTTTTGATCTCTTACAAAGACTGTAAAAGGCAGGCATAAAGTTAGCCAAAGTGAATTTGCACATGGTATTTTAAGGGCATGGCTTAATCCAGATAATTGCAGTAGATTCAAGGCTTAACCATAGTATGTTCATAGTTCAGTTCTGAACCTGTAACCACGTTTATATTAAAGCCTTTGCATTTAGTCATAATGAAAAATTAACTGTAAACGGGAAAGGTGTTTTTGATGCCCAGTTCATTGTTAAAGAAGCACCATATAGGCATGGTGTTCTTCATCCATCAGCCTTTGTTTGGTAATGATAATAAATGCTGTGTACAATAAGCCACTAACCTTATTGGTATAGTTCTATTTGGTGGTGCTCACTTGAAACAAAAAACAGTATGAAACCAGAGCTTGGAAAGGTTACTTTTTTGAGATGTAGCTCTCAGAATTTCCCAATTTCTAGGTGTTGTAGTCCAACCACCCCCCTCCCCAGCAACCCCTTTTAGCTAACTCTGCATGCATCTCTCCACAGAAGCCAAGTCAGCCATGAAGCTGAAAGAATATTGATGGAATGTCTGGTTTAACTAGTTCAGCTGGTCAGTGAAGGGAATTCAAGGTGAGTATTTAAATTACATTGTAGTAGTCCTTCAGCAAATCATGAGACAATACATTTTGTCATAAGTCACCGGAGGAAGCTTGTAATTAATTTATTGCCTTAATTGCAAATACTCTTAGCTTGATCCTGACCATCTTTCCCCACTCCAAGAACAATTTTGTCATATTAAATAGCATATACAAGACTGGAGAGGTCTAGCAGGTTTAGAGTTGCTATGTTTTAAAAACAGCAATAAGGGACAGCCAAATTTCATGACTTTCAGAGTTGACAGACAAGAAGTGGCTACCAACAAGGTTATGTTTCACTTAAATATGAGCTAAAAATATTGGTTTCAACATAGCCATGCATTTCTCCATAAAATTAACATATTACCACATATACCAAATAAATACCCTACTGTTCCCTTCCTTGAGCCCCATCTGTTTGGATGCTGGTGTGCTCAGAAGGAAAAAGCATTCACTAGCTTTAAGTGAGGAACGGAGCACAAGAAATAAATAATTAAATAAAAATCTGAGTATCTATCTTGGCAGTGAACTTCAGACATGCTTACTTGCTCCTGCAAATCAACCTCATCTTTTCTTAAGGCATCCAAACCACAAAGAACATGATGCTTTTGAATCCCATTCAGTCTATATAAAGGACCCTTCAAATATTCAAAGGACCCTTCAAATTTGCCCTTCAAATAAAGGACATTCCTTCTTATAAGGGGCACATGTCAACCCTAATTGACTTGTTCTTTGCTTGCTTGCTCTATAACCTTCAGGTTGAAAAGAAGTTTATCAGAGACTAGAAGGGCCTATCTTGGATCCAGACCATGATGGAGGGTTGCTTAAAGTCCCCTTTCCCCCAACATTAGGGGGCTAATCTGGTTTATACATGCACTGGCTACATGTTAAAGAAACATTCCCCATGCAAGGAAAATCTTGTGAATTCTGCATTATGTTTGGCCTTGAAGTATTAATTTGAACTAGTTATCTGCTACTTTTCATGCTTCTCAAAAAATAATGATTAAAAAAAATAGGCAAACAAAAACATTCCTTCTCCAAATACTTTTAAAAAACTCTAAGCCTTACTTCTTAAAAAGTTTCAGCCCTGCCTGATTCCCTGTTAAGGAAAAAGCAACATGGGATATACAGTAATAGAAATAAAAATATGTATGTGAATGTCAAAGTGACTAAGCAGGAGCAATCAGGAAGATACACAGGTGAAAAAGATAATATAATTAAGAAGCCTTGAGAGCCAAGGACAAAGTTATAGAAGGTATATTGAGAACACCTGTGATAGATTGCAAACACCTGAGACTCATTAAGTGGTCAAGGTAAAGTGATGAAACACTTGGGTTGGTCTTAGGTATGGGATGATCTATGTGGACCAATCAAGATGTATGTACACACCCACTGGGTGGAAACTGACTGGTGGGTGGTGTCTAACAATGGCTATAAATTGCAATGTTTGCTAATGTACATTGTGGAGTAGTTTTGGAGATATTGTGAAGTGTAGAGATTGTGATTTGTAGGGCATATAGTATTTATATATAGTAGAATAAAGTAGATCTTTCATATAAGACTACTGAGTTGTCTGGTGTCTTGAGGGAAGATACAAGAGCCAGAAGAATCCTGGAGAAGTTTGGAGACATCTCAGGAAGAAGAGAGAGAAGGCTTGGAGAGTTTGTCAGGGTCTTCAGCCTATTCTCTGAAACTCTGCTGCTTGGGAAAGAAGCATCAACCACTGATCAAAGCTGGTCAGCTCTGCTGCATAACAAGGTGGTGAGTTAGAGCCAGAGGTGAAGAGCTACAACTCCCATCATCCCTGACACATGTCAACCCTAATTGATTTGTTCTTTGCTTGCTTGCTCTATAACCTTCAGGTTGAAAAGAAGTTTATCAGAGACTAGAAGGGCCTATCTTGGATCCAGACCATGATGGAGGGTTGCTTAAAGTCCCCTTTCCCCCAACATTAGGGGGCTAATCTGGTTTATACATGCACTGGCTACATGTTAAAGAAACATTCCCCATGCAAGGAAAATCTTGTGAATTCTGCATTATGTTTGGCCTTGAAGTATTAATTTGAACTAGTTATCTGCTACTTTTCATGCTTCTCAAAAAATAATGATTAAAAAAAATAGGCAAACAAAAACATTCCTTCTCCAAATACTTTTAAAAAACTCTAAGCCTTACTTCTTAAAAAGTTTCAGCCCTGCCTGATTTTAAGGCCAGAACAAATTGTTTTAGAATCAGGTTGTTGGTTGTAGAAAGTCAAACCAGCACACCTCACTTTTTGGAGAGGAGCAAAGATCTCTTTGCCTCATGCATTTGTTTCTTTGAGTATAGGAGCTGTGGCAGTTTGACACCACTTTAACTTCATGGCTCAATCCTATAGAATTCTGGGATTTGTAATTTGTTGTAGCACCAGAGCTCTCTGACAGAGAATAGTAAATATTTCAAAAAGCTACAAATCTCATAACTCCATAGCATTGTGCCAAGGCAGTTAAAGTGGTATCAAACTGCATTAATTCTGTAGTGTAGATGAAGCCTGTGTACCTGATCTGGGAGCCTTTCACATTATCTAGTTATAGAGCAATGATTCCATTTTAACTGCCATGGATGCATCCTATCAGATCCTATCAGTTTATAGTTCAGGAGTTTATTGCATGCACTTTTGAGCCCGATCCATGCATGGGACGGTATTGGGCTGGAACAGGAAAAAATGAGTTTTACCACACATGAAATTGCTGCTGTGCTGCCAGCCGACCACCACCTGTCCCTGATCTGGCCTCTGCTGGCTGATTTTGGTACTACGGAAGTTTTCCATAGTACCAAAATTGGCCGGCAGAGGCTGGATCGGGGACGGGTGATAATCGGCCGGCAGCACAGCAGCAATTTCATTTGTGGTAAAAACTGTGGTGCAGTGGTTAAATGCCTGTACTGCAGCCACTCACTCATAAACCACAAGGTTGTGAGTTCAATACTAGCCAGGGCTCAGGCTAGACTCAGGCCTGCATCCTTCCTAGGTCACTAAAATGAGTACCCAACTGTTGGGGGGAAATGAGCTTACAGTTGTAAACTGCTTAGACACCCCATAGCATGGTATGAAGCGGTATATAAATGAAGCTGCTTTGCATGGATCGGGCTGGAAAGTGCATGCAATAAAATCCCTCGTAAGGCAGTACTGAAGTCTAGATGAGAATTCTAAGTACTCCTCTGAAAGTACAAATCCCATGCTCCTATATGACATTGCCATTTCAGTCAAAGTAGAATCATTGGGCAATAATTGCATAGAGTAGATGGGCCACACAGGGGTTGTCCACTTTGGCAAAATGAAGTGGCTTCAAATCAACATGAAGTCTACCTGTCCAGACAATGTACGATGCGAAACCAGGTGGTAACCAACACAAAGCTGTGCTCTGGGGCGAAAAACCAGAGCAAAAAGAAGCTCTGATACTCCACTTTAAAGCAGAAAATGTGCATCATCACACCTGCATATAAACAAAGCAGCATGAGTGCAGAAATGTGGGAAAGCCCAGGGGGCATATGGAAGTAGTCTAGAGCATGCACCCTAGAACCAGCAAGACATTGGAAAATTGCTCACCATATGTTTTTTTTCCCAGTTTAGCATACAGGTGCATGAATGGCCAGCTGCACCTTCAATCCATCACACCATTGACCCATCACACACTCCATGATGTGAAAGTATGACAAAAAATGGCAGGTCGCTAATAATGGAATGGATGTAATAAAACATACACAAATCAAACAGTCCAACAGGGAGGTGTGGAGTGGAAGGGGAGGAGGCATGTATGGGGGCCCTCCATGATTGTGCTTTGCCAATGTGTCCCTGGACATACCGATGCATTATATGGGTAGTGTATTACTTGTGTTACTGTGTGACCAGTCACACGGGGTATACAATGGGATAGCAGCTAGATGGGAAGAGGTTGGTAACTCTCGTCTTGGGTGATATATTTATGCAATGGTGCACATGCATGGTAGGGAGGCATAAAACAAAGACCAAAAAAAAAAAACCCAACAAAAAACCCCCAAGAGGTACAGCTTAATGCAGTGTGGTGCGGACTCCCCGTGGGTGTTTGGCCCATCTCATCTTGACACTTTATTTTCACCATGTATGCATAGTGGCAATGGTCTGAACACTCTGATTTGGACATACAAGCTGCTCTTCCTCTGCTTTGAAACCAAAACTCCTCAGAAAGCAGGAGGAGATGTATGTTCAAGTCATTTCCATCATGCTTGCATTGTTTAATTACATTTATCCACCATATTTCTATAATATACTCACTGTACTCAGTTTAGGATGTAGAATGATGGTATGTGGTCTGAGGCTCCTTTTTTCTAAGGGGCTATCTGCATGGGCCAAAAGGCCCATATTTCACCCAGCCTCATGCTGTCCTGTTTGGACAACATAGGGCAAAACTCTGGGGTCAGGACTGGGTTGGATCCTAGCAGACTGGACACAGATCTGGTGAATCTGTCCTAATCCTGGGGTAAACAAGCACAGGTCAATTTGACCCCTGGTTTGACATAGAGTTTCCTGTAAGCTCTGCAGCAAACTCCAGCTGTTTAGACACCCCGTGTGCTCCTTACCTTCTCCCTGCATCTCTGCTAGTGAGCAGATTCCCGTCAGCACATCTGATGCAAAAACAGCTGCACCACAGCTGCCAGGTGCCCTGTTTTCATGTTAGGGATGGTGACGTTGGTCTGCTCACTAGCAAAGGTGCAGGGGGAAAATAAGGAGTGCATACCGATAGTGAGTCCAGAGGTTGGTACTGCACAGATCAAATCCATGCTTTCCTGGCCTGTCTGCTCAGGCTTAAAGCTTCATACAATAGGTATACTAAATAATTTTGAGTGGGTCTCTTTCCATTTTCCCTTCACTCTCAATGAGTTCAGCTAGGTCCTAGACCCATTTCATATTCACTGTAAATCATTTCACATGGGGAGTTTGTTATATGTATAAGATGTACAGATTTCTTTATTTTCTAGTTTACTTTAAATCAGTGTATCTTAAGCTATTTGATGTGTGAAACTGGCAGTTCTTCCTCCTCCCCCCCCCCTCCATGTGCCAGGGATTATGATGATGATGATGATGATTTATATCCCGCCTCTCTGTAAAATACAACCGGGGCAGCTTACATAATAAAACAAACAATCCCCTCCCCCAATAGCCCCCCCCCCAAATACAATTAAATCATCAAAGTTTAAAAACAAACTAAAAAAATAACAAACTGTAATAAAATACAATAAATATCAGATACATTAAAATAACTGTAGTGGATAAACCAGGGTCAGGCATAACTATTTTCGGTGGCTGGTTATCTACTCGGAAAGGCCTGCTGGAAGAGATCCATCTTAATAGCTTTTAAAAAGCTGTTTAAGGTGGTCAAGTGACGGATCTCATCCAGCAGGCTGTTCCACAGTCTGGGAGCGATAACCAAAAAGGTCCTTTGGGCAGTTGCAGATAACCTAGTTTTTATAAGTAACAATAAATTCTTCTCAGAGGACCTTAGGGTGGATTATATGGAAAGAGGCAGTCCTGAAGATAGGTTGAACCCAAGCCATTTAGGGCTTTAAGGGTCATATTTGTGCACATTAACTACAATTTTTTCTTTTTCCCCTGGAAACTGGCAGCGGCTAGCTTGGAGACCAGCAGTGGTCCACAGCAACCACTTTGAGCTGCACTGCTTTACATTCCCAATCTGGTGCTCTCCAAATATGTTGCATGACAATATCCATCATCCCCAGTTAGCATCATAAAAGAGTTGTCAAACATTTCAAGAGGGGACCAGTTTGGAGAAGGCCCTTCTGTAGGCTCATGCAATTGTTCACATATAGTATTTACACTCACTCTTTCTCTCTCACACACACTACATAGCAAACTTACAAAACTTGTGACACATCAGCCATATGTAAGATCCCACCAGGAATGCTATGGCTGGAATCCTATTGTTTAATTAACAGAAAAAATGGGTGGGGGAAAGAGGGATGCTAGGACCAAAATATATGTGTTAAATACAGGGGGCCCTTGGAATCTGCCAGGGTTTGTTTTCAGGAAACTGCCCCCCCACTCCCCACTGGGGATACCAAAATCCATGGATGCTCAAATCCCATTAAATACAATGGTGCAGTGAAATAGTGTTCCTTATATAAAATAGCAAAATCAAGGCTTCCTTTTTGGAATTTATATCTTTTTGGAATATTTTCAAGCTATGGATAGTTGAATCCATGGATAAAGAATCTGTGGATATGGAGGGCTGACTGTATTTGTCATTATTAAGGAAGGTACATGCATGGGAGGCCTTTGATCTAGAACTCTATGTTCTGCTATAATACAGAAATAAATGAACAACTACACACAAAATTTTGATGGCACTTGCCACACACCATTGTAGACAGAGGATGCATATATTTGAAAGCCATTTAAATAAATAAATAAATGTCAAATCTCCCTTATCTAAAATCCTTGGGACCAGAAATTTTGGGTATTTTTGATTCCCCTTCCCCCAGACTTTGGAATATTTCCATATATATAGTGAGATATCTTGGAGATGGGAAGCTTTTGGTTAGGCATTGGGGAGAAATTCTCAGGCTTTAGCAAATTTTAGAGGAAAGGTAACTCATATCTCCCAACTAATAAAAATGGTTCTGAGAATGTGGATCTATTTGCCCTGTAGAAAAAAGAAAGACAAGTCATCTTTAAGGTGTGCAATAGTTAAGTCTTCATAGGTAGAAAATTGATAACTTCTATTTAATCAGATTTCTTTGGATATAAGCTGTGGTTTTACTTCAGAAAACATTAACTATACATGAATAACAAATTCCCCAAGCCAATCATTTGGCAATGACTTCCTCAAATGGCTTCATGAATCAATGACTTCCATGTGGAAATAGTCATTAGATTTCCTTCTGTTCAATTCAACCTTCTTCCCATTGGGCCAGTCTGTAGCTCAGATCAATTTTATTCTCCTCTTCCTACAGCTGCTCTTTTAGAATCTAGATTTGAAAATACAAGCTGTTAAATCAACCCTGCCTTTCTGAAATGATAAAACCACAGCAAAAACCTTGATAATTACTAGGTTTCAGCAACCAATGACTCCAGCAAACTGAAACTGTAGTCCTTAGAGCTGCTTCCTGTTGAAGCATTTGAAAGGGTTTTTTGTTTTTTCCATTTATTGAAGTATATTACACTTGTTCTCTTTGATAAAGGAGCTCAAAGCCTATATGAATCACTTCCTTCTAGACTTTGATCAAGCAGAAGTTCAAATGCCTATACTATACTTTGGACAGCGAGTATCTTCTGCATTTGGTGCACTATAAGTTTCATTCACTTCTTTGCGAGTGGCTTTATTTCATCAATGGCAAACCTTTTGCAAAGACTTTGAATCTATACACTGGGTGGTGACAACAAAATTAATAAATAAAGGTTGACACATTTTGTGTTATAAACAACAATGAAATTAGATTGTGCTTTTATCACTAAGACCCAAGTACTATAGAAGTTTTTTTGTGGTGTAGGCCAGGATAGGCAACTGCATACAAGCCAGTGGCCAGTTTTTCACCCACATCCCCCATAGGTCCTTTGATTTTCATTGGAGTACCAATAGCTGCCATTCTGAGGAACAACAGAGAAAACTGAGATATTTCAGGGTGGAGTGAGTTCAGGAGACTTGGATGAAGGAGGATGGAGATACATATTTCCATATATTTTCACACATCCCCCAACAGCATGCCAAAATACCACATATTTTTTTTCTATACAGTCCCTCAGTGTGGCATAGTGGCTTGAGCATAGGACTAGGACTCTGGAGAGTGGGGTTCAATTCCCCTCTTGGCATGGAAACCCACTGGGTGACCTTGGGGAAGTCAGACACTCTCAGTCACAGAAAACTTCATGATAAGTTCACCTTAGGGTTGCCATAAGTCAGAAATGACTTGGAGGCACACAACAACAACAACAACAACAACAACCTTTCAAAACGGCAATTGAACGTTGCATCACTTCCAGAGGGTACCGCTTTGGGTTCAGCGGGGCATGTATTTGGTTGTGTATGTGTGTCTGTGCATGTAAGTGTGTAGGTGACTATGTGTTCATGCATTGTGTTAGGTTTTCTGCACTGAAAATCACCCAAAATGGCACTGAATTTTTAAAAGGGCAAGTTGGTGGGAAGATGAGATCCTTTATGGTTTTGAACACGGGCTCCAGCACCCATGGGCTGTACTTTTCTCACCCCTGGTGAGTGGCAATCTGGAGACCTAGTAGGGTACCTCATTCTACTACTGTAGGATGAGACCTCTTTCCTGGTTTGGTACACAGGCTGCTGGAATCTAAGGAGATTAAAAACATATGTCTGGATCCAGTGGTGACTCATGCAGTAACTAAAGTTAAAAAGAAGCACTTCCATTTTTTAGAATGTGGGGAGCCTGTAGAAAAACTGGGAGACCACCAAACAGTGGTATTATGAGGAAGGGGTGTGAACATCTGGGAACCTCCAGAAAGATAAATGGGAACCACAGTGTCTGAGGCTGCCACCTCTGCTATAATGTCTGACAATCTTTAAAACTATTTTAAAGGCTAATATATAAACATGTCTTGACATCCTTGGTGTCAGTTAAGAAGATCCCCACTTCACACATCAGCTGATGTCCTGTTGCACAGGCTGAGGACAGATGTGTGGAGATCGCCTGTGCCTCCTGATCTTAACAGTGATATTGAGCATTCTTCAAAAGTGTGAAGGGGAAAACTACCTAAGAAAGTATACCTAGTTCTTCCTTTTGACCTGTACCACTTACCTGCTAGCACGAAGAATGGAACTGACTGGTCAGGGGTGCATCTAGTAATGGTTCTCCTCCTCCTATTCTACATATGAGTTCTGACACTATCCCAGGGCTCCCATGTTAGCAGGACAGCTCTCAGTTTTCATCTGAACATTTTTGTTGCTTTGATATCAGATAACTTTACCCTCAGATCTGAAAAGTAGCAATTTTACATGATATTTATTAAAACAGGCTGGATAACTGTAGAGGTTATATGGGGTAATCCCCCCCCCCCCCATTTCCCTCCTGTCCAAAACAGGAGAAGAAAGCAAAGGTGGAAATAAATTTCATTTTCCCTTTCTATGTATTTGGAACTTTTGTTTTTAGGAGGGTGGAGGTTGTGGTATGTGTTTGAGCTATCCACCATTCCTGGGAAAATTCCCTATTTGGTGTGATTTTCATCATACCTCACTCAATAGTGTGTAAGAGCTTGAGGAGGTCTTGGAGGAGTCGGGGCCACCAAAATAAAACAAAACCAACCAAACAAACAAAACCCAAACCACCTTCTGAGGCCTCATATGGCCCATAAACTAGGGATGGAAAGAATATTCAAAATATTCCAAATATGTTTAAAAACAACAGCATGTTTTTCTAGCTGAGAAGTCCTGAGGAGAAGAATCCTGGTCTGATGAGAATTTTCACAGCTTGGGACTTTTGGTGCACAAAATTTGCATGTGATGGTTTTGCGCAGAAAACAGCATTTTCTGCAAATAAACAGCTTTTCCTGTGTGGAAAATAATATTTCCATGCAGAAATATTAATTCCTACACAGGAAATGCTGTAATTCAAGATTTTGATAAAAAAAATTGCACATGTGTAATTTGCATAGAAAAAAATATTTTCTGCACAGAAAACAGCCTTTTCTCTGCAGGAATTAATATTTTTTAATTGAAATATTATTTTCCAGGCAGGAAATACTGTTTCCTGCAAAAAAAAAATGCTGTGTAAAACAACCGTGTGCACCTTTGGCATAGAAGAAGTCCCAAATTGCAAATACCTTTCTGAAACAGTGTGACTTTCGAATACCTTTTCACTGCAGGAAGAAAATTGTTGAAATTACTGTTGCTACCTTGGCAAGGGAACTTCTTGAGGTACATCCCTACAATGCACTGCAATTTCTTGATACCACATTTGGAGGTGAGTCACATTGCCTCCTGTGGGACTTATTTCTAAGTAAATATACATAGGGTTGGACTTCATATCTAACATGTTAGGAAAACAACAGAATACACCCTGCACACATACACACTCCTATGGTGAACATAGGGTAATCCTGCCCATATTAAAGAAGTGCTGTATGAAGTACATTTTGGGAAAAACAATTTCCTAACTTGGTCACCAGACATATGCATGTAGGAAGGATGACAGCTTGGCACAATTAGAAAGCAGCTATCCTGAGATCCCTGACCCAACTGTCTTTCCACAGCAAGCACAATGGCAATGAGAACGTAAAGCATATCAATGTCATGGCACAGGTGGGCCTTTTCTTTTCCATGCCTCAGCACCCATTATTCAAGGGAAAGAAGAAGAATGGATGTTTTGCATCTTGAGATTCAGTTTAATCACCTATCTCAGATCAGAGCCAAGTCCTCATCTCCATGGCCTCAGCTTGCTGATCTTATACAGACTTTTAATAGTATGCAGTGCTGTTTTGCTGAATTTTTATATCATCTTTTAATGGATTTTAAATGGTCTGAATTCTATAGATTAACTGTTTTTAAAAATGTGTGTGTGTGTGTATAAAGAGCAAACCAATAGCACATCTCTCAAGTGTGCCCTAGTTCCCCAAAGGATACAGTTAATTATTAATATTATACACACACCACACACTCAAACACACAGAAGATGAGTGTCCCTTATCCAGAATATTGAAATCTAAAGTGTTCCAAAATTGTCCACATGGGTGGCTGAGATAATGACACCTTTGTTTTCTGATGCTTCAATACAAACTTTGTTTAATGCAAATAAATAAATAAATAAATAAAATGAAAAATACAGATATTGTATAAAATTACCATCAGGCTAGGTCTATGTGAAACGTAAATGATTTTTGTGTTTAGTCTTTGGATCCATCTCCAAGACATCTCATTATCTACATATACGCAAATGCAGGTATTCCAAAATGCTTCTGGTCCTTAACATCTTATTTAAGGAAGACCCAACTTGTATATACAAATAAATGAGAAAAGTATACATACACACATACATCATACATTTTTCTCATTTATTTAGATTTACAAAAGAATACATTGGAAACGACTTGAAGGCACACAACAACAACATCATCATCATCATCAACAGCAACAAAAGCAGCTCTAAAAAGTATCAGAGTGATACAGCAGTACATGCCAAAAAAAAAAAAAAAAAAGCAAAGTTCAGAACTTTGCATTCTTGTTTGTACTGGGCATTAAATGTATAGGTGGGAGATTTTTCTGGACACAGGTCAAGCCTAACAATTTTTGTAATACTAAAGATGATCCTGCTTGTCTTTGGCAAGAGACAGGCCTCAGCAATAAGAATTGCTCCAGATTTTTTGGGTAACAAATCCATAGGTGCCAAGCAAATCTTGCTTAGTTAGTAAGATGATAGTGGACTGCCACCTAATGTTGGTTTGCTAAAAGTTCAGGGAAGCTCTAAATTAAGGAAAGGTCTGCATAGCCATTATTATTGTTAGTGGGCTGTTTGTTGGACTTGGCTATTATTGTTAGACTTGACTGTTTAAGCAATCTGTCATGACAGAAGAATGACCCTTTCAGATATTACAGGACAACAACCATTTTGATCTCTGATTTGTTTAATTTATTTCAAAGGATAAGTTTAAAGGAAGTCAGAAACTTTTACAAAAATTAACCAGGGATTGTTTTTTATTTTTTTATTCAACATTTATGTGCATACAAGAAACAAAAGCACACATCACACAAAACCAAATAATAATAATAATAATAATAATAATAATAATAATAATAATAATAATAATAAAATTTATTCATATCCCGCCCCTTGGAGACCCAATCTGGGTGGCTTACAACAATAAAATCACATGAAATATCCCAACAACAATCCCTCCCCCCCTTAAAACAGTATTAAATCAGATAACAATTAAAATTACAAATTTAAACAGTTAAAAGTTAAAACAGTTAAAACACACTACAAAATGACACATTGGCCTATGGCAATGTTCTTCCTCCATCCGTAGATGGGGCCACGCAGAGAACACTGTGGGTGGGAATGCCCGAGGCCGGGATAATTAATCTGCAAAAGCCTGCCGGAAGAGATCCGTCTGGACAGCTTTTTTAAAGCTGTCTAACGATGTTAACTGATGGATCTCATCCGGCAGGTCGTTCCAGAGTCTGGGGGCGACAACTGAGAAAGCCCTCTGGGAGGTAGCCACAAGCCTCGATTTTTGAGGCTGCAGCAAATTCCTCCCAGAGGACCGGAGAGTGCGGGGAGGATTGTATGGGAGGAGGTGGTCCCTAAGCTAGCTTGGACCCAAGCCATTTAGGGCTTTAAAGGTAATAACCAACACCTTGTACTGGGCCCGGAAGCTGATAGGCAGCCAGTGGAGGGACCTCAAAACTGGAGTATTGTGGTCCCGCCTAGATGTTCCCGACACAAGCCTGGCTGCCATATTTTGTACCAGATGTAACTTCCAAACCAAGTACAAAGGTAGCCCCATGTAGAGCGCGTTACAAAAGTCAAGGCATGAGGTTACCAGTGCATGCACAACAGTCTCGAGAGCCCTTACTTCCAGAAAAGGGCGCAGCTGGCGTGTCAGCCGAAGCTGATAATAGGCGCTTCTGATCGTCGCATTTTCCTGATTTGTCATCAGGAGCAATGCATCAAGGAGCACCCCCAGACTGCGAACACAGTCACTGGAGGAGACTGTGACCCAATCCAGGACTGGAGGTTGCAACCCAATTCTTTGTTTCGGGGCCGCTACCGTGAGCACCTCCGTCTTGTCCAGATTCAGTTTCAATCTGTTTTTCCTCATCCAGCCCATTACCGCCCGAAGACATTCATTGACAGAAGAGATGCCATTAGAATTCGAGGCCAAAGAAAGAGACACGGATAAATAGATTTGGGTGTCATCAGTGTACTGATAACACCCAGCACCATAACTCTGTATTATCTCACCCGGTGGCTTCATATAGATGTTAAATAACATCGGGGACAAAATAGCTCCCTGAGGGACCCCACAAGTGAGCACCCTCTTACTGGAGCTACAGTCCCCGAGCAGCACCCTCTGGGACCTATCCGAGAGGAAGGACCGGAACCACTGTAGAGCAGTGCCCCCGATACCTAACCCCCTCAGGCAGTCCAAGAGGATGCCGTGGTCTATTGTATCAAAAGCCGCTGAGAGGTTTAGGAGCACCAACAGGATCACACTACCCCTGTCGATGCTCAGACGCATATCGTCGGTCAAGGCAACCATGGCAGTCTCAACCCCAAAGCCTGTCCTGAAGCCGGTTTGAAATGGGTCTAGATAATCGGTTTCATCCAAGACAGCTTGGAGCTGAAGGACAACCGCCCTCTTGTCAAAAATGGCAACAGAGAAACAGGCCTGTAGTTACTCATATCCAGGGGGTCCAGGGAAGGTTTTTCAGAAGCGGCCTAACAGCCTCTTCCTTTAAACGAGATGGAACATGTCCTTCCCTGAAGGATGCATTGATGATATCTGTGAGGAATCTCCTCAATGCATCCCCCCCCCCCCCGGACGGCCAGCCATGATGGGCAAGTGTCGAGAGGGCAGGTTGTCTTCCTCACCTTACCAAGCAGCTTGTCCATGTCCTCAGTACATATTTATATACCGATAGTGATGTTCCATCACATTTCAATCCTATACATCCACTAATATACCTTCATTTTACAATCTTCATTCCAATTCTTTCTTATAATTCACATTCTCAAACCTTCTTTTCTTCTCTTTACTTAAACCTTCTCAGACTCTCTTCCTTCTTATCCATCCTTTCCATTCTCATTATACAACTACCTTCCATGCAAAAACATCCATCCTTCTTATATTTCTTTTCCCTTCTAGTTCTTATCTCATTTGCTCTAACCTTCATCCTAAAAACCTTCTTAAAAACATTCACCTTCACCTTCCTTCCCATCAGTACTGGCTCAATTTTTGTAGATTTTTGACTTTCTGTTTAAAAAAAAATCCCCCTAATTATTGATTCCTGATCTACAAAACATAACCAGGGATTCTGAACTTGAATTGATCCTTAGTACAGGGCCTCCAATAATTTGCTGTCTGAAGCAAAAAATAAACTTGTACCCATTGTACCCATCGGATTTATAGTTTTTTGTGGCACTAGAGCTCTCTGACAAAGAAGGTTAAATTTCTCACAAAACTACAGTTCCCAGAATTCTATACTATTGAGCAATGGCAATTAATGTGATATCAAGTTGGATTATTTCTACAGGACAGATGCAGCTTGACTGGCCTAGAAGCTGAATGTTACAAGAAGTTTTCTTCAACATGGGTAACTAGTTCTCCTTTGCTGACAAAATGAAGACAATGTTTTGGGTCAACTTTCCCATCTGCTCAAAAGACTTTCCACCTTGTGTCATTTCTTGACTAGACTAGAATAGCTAGAGTACTTAAGGTAGGGTAGTTTGATAAGAAGACATGTCATCTTGTCTGTAAAAAATGCATGACAGCAGGTTAAGGTATCAAGCAATAAAAATGTAATTGTATTTTCTTTCTGAAATTGTGAAAAGGATAGTGTGTCTGCATATTATTGTAAGAGCTCTTTTGCTTTGTTTGGAAGATTTGCAATACTAAAAGCCATTCATTGCTCTGTTAAGAAGACTCACTTTGTTGCATTGTTTAGAGGATTTGTAATATTGAAAGCTATTCATTGCTCGGCTAAGAAGACTTGCTTTGGAATCCATTTGGACATGCTTTGTTTAGAAGATTGTCATACTGTAAGCTAATTGTTAATCAGCTAAGAAGACTTACTATGCAATCCTACTGGACTGACTATGAACACAGCTGCCTGCAACTCATAGAGGTTCTGTGTGGCTTTTCAAAGATTGTTGATGAATTAAAAATACGTTAAACTATTTTATGTTTTATGATATTGATGTGATTTATAGCAAGTTTTCGTTATGTGTTGATCTGTGTTTGCCACTGAATAGTAAATACCAATAATATTATTGTTTATTTGAACAGGGTTACACCTGTTATTTTTGTTCTTGTATTATCCTATTTGGGGTTTTGTGGCTCTGTTGTGCTAATTCCTCGAATGGGTGTTTTGGTTATGCTTTTAACTTTTGTATGTTTATGTAATTTTGTATTGTTTTTAGCTAGTTGATTTTAGTTGTCTTTTAAAAATTATTGTAAAGTTTTCAAATGGTTTTATGTGTGGGTCGCCTTGGGTTCCTTTCTGGGAGAAAGGTGGCATAGAAATAAATAAATAAATAAATAAATAATCCTAAAAGCATAGATCTTTAGGAGAGAAGGGCATGGAGGACAAGGAGAGAAATCTCTATCTAATAAATCTGAATTCTATGGAAAAGAGCAAAATGATAACAGTTTTATATTGCTAAGGAGCCACTACTGCAGCCACAACATAGTGAGTTTGATCCCAGGGCTCCAAGGTTGACTCAGTCTCCCATCTTTCTGCAGGTCGGTGAAAGGAGTAACCTGCTTGTTGAGGATAATTGGCTTACAGATTGGTAACTGCTTAGAGAGTGCTGAGTTCGCTCTTAAGCATATAGAAATATAAATGCTATTGGCCAACCAATCTAAGATGAGAAAATTGGTTTAGGAGGAGCAAGGCATCCTGCATGGTATATGTGGCTCTGTCCTCCAAAAGAGGTGAATGGCCTTGAGCAGTGGTACTCAAACTTTTTACCCTTGGGACCCCCCTTTACATCTACACGCGGATGTTGCACCCCCCCGCTCACCATAGTATATAAATTAAAAAAAAATTGTTCATTTAAGTGTGCAAAAGAATTGAAAAAACACATTGCAGAAAGAAACAATTGCAGAAAGAGAAACACATACAATTCCATTTTTATTTCTTGATACCTTAACCTGCTGTCGTGCATTTCTTACAATTTATTTTCGTTTGCACATTTATGTATATTCAGATTTTAATGCTTTGTAAGAAAATAACATTGTTCAAATTAGAATGGTTTTATTTAAGTAATTATGTAATTAAACGTTTAACTCAACACATATGTGAATTTTACACATATAAAAGTTTGGGAAGAGGAGGAGGAGGACAGATCAGGCCCTCCAAGTCTTGAACCCAACTTGAGCAACTCTCACACTCCCTTGAGAACCACTTGCATTGGGGTTTGAGGAAGAATGGATAATGATCTGCTATTACTGCCTCCCAGTATCTGCTATCAGAAGTGGTTGCCTCACTCTGGCTGCACTCACAGTGCAGAAATAATCTGGTTTGACACCACTTTAACTGCCATGGCTCAATGGTATGGAATTCTGGGAATTATAGTTTTGTGAGTAATTTAACCTTCTTTGTCAGAGAACTCTGGTGCCACAATAAAATAGAGTTCCCACGATTCCATAGCATAGAGACATGGCAGTTAAACTGTTATCAAACTGCATTCATTTTGTAATGCAGATGCAGCCTTTGTCTAAAGGTAGTGTTGGTTTTTTCAGGGCAGTTGATCAAATCAATAATAGGTAACAGCATTCCCTATGTTTTTTTTTTAAAGGCTGTTACCTAATTAATGCAATTTTAGCTGATTAATCATGTGTGTGTGTGTTATAGACAATTGATTAATCCATTAAATTTGCATTAATCTGCATGAAAGTAAACAGTTCTCTGAAAAAAGCATACTTTCTTTTGTCTTTTGAGGATGCAATCATGTAGTGCAGCAAGCAACACCTTGAAGAACGTATCCTTTATCTTATCATGGCGTTCGCTATCTCTTTTTCAATAAATACTTGGTTCAAAACTAATGATGCTTTTCCAAATGTATTTTGCCTAATTAATTTTAATCAACCAACATTTTTTAAAAAAAGTTATCTAATGTCTCAACCATTGTGGCTTGATAAACAATAACAGCAACAGAATTGAATCTACTGCAGGATGGGTGGTTTCAGTTCAGTCCTGGTATAGATATTCACTTGAGCACAGACTGAACGACATGTGCCAAAGTTAATTATACTGAAGTGTTATCTTCCCCACCATATTAGCTGTCAGCTACAATCTCCTTAAAAGATGCATTTGGTATATTTATATTTCACCTAAAACCATGTGCATGGTTCTTTACCCCAATTTAACCCTCACAATAACCATGTGAAGTAGGCTAGGGGTGTATCTGCACTGTAGAAATAATGCAATTTTACACCTCTTTAACTGCCATGGCTCCATCCTGCAGAATCCTGGGATTTGTAGTTTTGTGAGGCACCGGCACTCTTTGACAGAGAAGGCTAAAGGCCTTGTAAAACCACAATTCCCAGGAATCCATAGGATGGAGCTACAGCACTTAAAGTTCATTATTTCTATAACATAGATGCACCCTCAGAAAAGAGAATGAGTAGTCCAGAGCTCAAAGATTAATTAGAAATCTGAACCTAGGTCCCCCCTCCTAATCTAATCTAATCCAATCTATTAGTACATACCATAGCATTCAAAAATAAACTGGTATAAAATGATCTATAATCTAATCCTCGTCTAATATTAACACACTAGGGTTGTAAAAATACTTATAAATTTGCTCATCTCTTTATTAAAAAAAATAAATTTATTAAAAATATATATATAACCAACACAATGGCATCAGAAGAAATGTATACACCACATTTTCAAGTTTTTCCAAATAGAAAAATACAACTGGCAACTTGTTGTTGTTGATGATGTTGATGTTGTGTGCCTTCAAGTTGTTTCTGATTTATGGCATCTGATTTATAGGTGACCCTATGACAGAATTTTCTTTGAAGTGAATGGTACATCCCTTGCAAGCAAGTAGGTTCCATGAATACTTGATCAGATCTCCTTACTCTCAAAAATCTGCTGAATGAAGAACACATTTGGGTTGCAAGTCTATTTCTATTAACCTGGGAGTAAACTCAATGGAAGTCAATGGGATCTCAATAACCTCAGTGGAACTCACTTGTAGTTAGACATCTATATGGTTGTATTGGTAAGATTTTTGCCTTCTGGATCAATATTAGGTAGAGTTGTACTGAATTGACAAAAATGATTTCGCAGCCAATTTAGCTGCCTTGAAATTGGCTGCTGGCTACATCTCTCAGTTGTGGCCAAGATGGAATTCTTCTGATGAGAATCAGTGTGTATGTGTAATTTTACTTTTCTCAGAAAGTTTGTTCTGAGGTGCTTTTTGAAGCTGGGGATATTTAAAATGCATGCCATCATAAAAATACCTGCCTTGTTTACTTACTTTTCTACACATACTCTTGTATGACATAACTCTAACCAGCAGCCTTTTTTCATCTTTCATTCTCCTCCATTAGATCATGTATTTGATTATGCATAACTTACTGTAGGTAAATCTATTTTCCCATGTTTTACAAAGAAGGCACTTTCTTTCTTTTTCTTTCTTTCTCCTATACCTTAGGTGAGGGGACATCAGACTGGTTGTTGTTCAGTTTCTTTCTTGCCAATTTCCTTACTCTGCTTGTGAGATTCAGAAATAATAATAATAATAATAATAATAATAATAATTTATAGCCCACCTCTCCCTGCGGATCGAGGTGAGTTACAACAATTAATAATAACAATAAAATACAATATACAATTAAAAACACACATTTCTAAATAATCCCCTACCCCTTTCAATCTCATTTCCCAACAATCCAGTGGGATTGATTTAAGTGTTGATTTACTATTCAGCAATTGATCCAATCAATTTATTCTAGTTGGGGCTAGCTCTGGATTTAGGATCATGACTCCTCAAATTGTGTGGTTATTTTTCATGAAAATCTTGGCCTAATTTTAATTCTCTCAGGTCCTTCTTAATAGGTAATGTAAAAATGCAGTCCTGTTATTTGTTGAGGCCAGTGTGATGCAATCTCCTTCTCTTTCCTCTCTTGAACTTCCCTGTCTTAAAAATCTGGTTTCTACTCCATCGGTACCAGATAGCCAGTATGGTTTTATTGTCTTTTAAAAATTAGACTATATTATTCATGATCTAGTGGCACTGCATTTATTACAATGGATGATGAGCATTAGCAACATTCTCAAGCCATTCTCATCCCTTTTTAACATACCCACCATAGTATTTGTAGCAAAACAGAGAGCTGTGTAATGGGTCAAAATAAAATAGGAATAGGAAATTAATTGCACAAAGAAATTCTATATATACTCCTGTGTGCTCTAGTAGGGATCCACTATGTGTTATTTACACATACATCCCTTTGCCATAAGATGTAAACAAGGCAACTTTGCCTTAGTTCAGTAATGAGAGAAAGTGTTGCTGCAGGAGGAAATGAGTTTCTCTGCAAATTAAATTTTCCTTGATCCAGATTAGGGTGTTTAAGATGTTCAAATAGTGAAATGAAATGTATTTTAGGTTGCAACTGAAATGCTGCTTAGGGGACCCAAACATGTACACCCAGTGCTGCACTATGATTAAAACAAACTGGGCAAATGTTCATTGCTTCAAAGTGATGCTTCCTATAGTGTGAGGGATATGCATCTGCCCCTCTAAGCAAGCACAATTAATTTTTAGGCATGCTAAAACCAGGGGTGGGCAGTTGTGGCAGCTCAGGGAACTAATGTTTTGCTTCTGTTACTCCCCACAGAACTCTAGGATTAGCAAAAATGCCCCCTCCCCAAGTACTAGGAACAGCCAGAAGTCCAGTTCTGTTTTTGGTTTTTTGGAAAAAAAAATTTTTTTTTAAAAAAGTTAGACATTACAGAGAAATCTTTGCAACTTATTTTAAAAAGTTAGATATTGCAGAGAAATCTCTGTAACTCTTGGATGTTGTTGCTAGCCACCCTCGAGTCAATCTTGACTCATGGTGACCCTGTGGATGAGACTTCTCCAAGACTCCCTACCTTCTACTACTTTTCTTATTTCTTTCAGATTCATACCCATGACCTCTTTAATGGAGTCCAGCCATTTAATGTGTGGGTTTTTTTGGGAATGTAGAGGGCTACTTTTTAGTTTTTGTTTTGTTACAGCTGAACAGATTTAGCCCACAGCTTGTATCCAGATCCATGCATCAGTCAACCCATTTGTTAAGCAATGGCAGTCCATCCATCAGTCAACTGGCCTAATGGCCAATAGAAACACATTCATCTAGCCCTGGATAGCACTGGAATGACAGAGGTGGGAATCTCCTTGGGTGGAAGTCACTGTGAGGCTTCCCTGCCTCTTCGCAATAAGGCAGAACCATCTCCCCTCAAGTTGTGCATAATCTGGCTGCCTACACCCACATGGTCTATTAAGTGGAGACCCCATACTGAATTCAAACAAAAATCCATCAGTGATACCTTTATTGGCCAATCAAAATGCACAATATACTTGTTGCAAGCTTTCAAAGCTCCATGGGCTTCTTCATCAGGTAAGATGTTACAAACCAAACAGGAGAAAAACAATTGGAGATGTTAGTCAGATGCCTACATGTTGTTTCAGTCTTTAGTTAAGGTGGTATATGGTGGGGAGGATATATTTTGCAGGTAAGCTCCTCCTCCTTCTGGCCATGTGGCTAGAGGGAGATTTACCAAGTCCAGGAAATTTAAAATCCATTTGCATCTCAACAAGGACCCCTGTTTTACAATCCAATATGTTTGAATTTGCTAAATGGCCAATGACTAAACTGAGGCTGTTATACTTTGGACATGTCATGAGATGATGGGATTTTTTTTGGAAAAGATGATAATGCCGGGCAAAGTGGAATGCAGTAAGAAAAGAGGAGATGACATGAGAGGATTGATTGATTCAATCAAGGAATCATAGACTCTGTCATAGAGTTGGAGGAGACCTCAAGGGCCATCCAGTCCAACCCCCTGCCCTGCAAACTTCCAAAGAAAGAGATTCCACCTCATGTTTAGATAGAATTTCTTTTCTTGTAGTTTGAAGCCACAGCCCTACTTTTATAAGACTTGAGCAGGGCAGATGAGGAATAGAGGCTGTTGGAGGTCTCTCACCCATTTGTTCTTTTTGTTGTTGCTGCTGTTGCTGTGTTCCTCCAAGACACTTTTGCCTTATGACAACCCTAAGGTAAACCTATCACAGGGTTTTCTTGACAAGTTTCTTCAGAGGGGGTTGCCATTGCCATCCTCTGAGGCTGAGAGAGTATGGCTTGCCCAGTGGGATTTTATACTCAAGCAGGACTTGAACCCTGGTCTCCAGAGTCATAGTTCAATGCTCAAATCTATGGGGTCATTCCAACGTCGGTTTTTTTTTAGCGCAATGATGCAAATTATCTCACTCATGCATTCCAGATTATTCACACTATGGAACCACATCAATGTGCATTTCTGCAAGTTCAATTGCTTACATGTGCAAGCATTCAAATAAAGATGGAGTCAATTATGTGAATGCCTTCAGAACATGTTCAAATCATGCAGAGTTTTATCCCAGGTCTATTTTGGTCTATTTGCATCAGTTATTCACACTACCAAAGATGCGGATCTTTTTTTAAAAAAAAAAACTCTGGGAAAAACCTGATATCGATTACCCTGGATTAAGTGGGTTTCTAGGCAGTGCCCCCCCCCAATGTAATTGGGTATATTTGAGATGCGTGTGAACAATGGAGATTCAATCCGGATTCATCCTGGATCATTTTCACAGTATGAATAAATAACCCCTATGCTGGCCCTCTCTCATTCATAAAGTCACCATAAGTCACAGTTTATTTTTGTTGGCAAATAACAAGGACAAATTCTATATATAAATGTAAATGCTAAGCACTGCTTAATGATCTTTAATTAATTGAAACAGCAAATAAAGCAAGGGTAGGCTTTTCATATGTCTCTCCCCCCCCCCCCCCCCCGGCCATCTTTATTCCTTTGATGTGGACATTACAGCTTAGGCTTCCTTCCTTTAATTTCTCTTTTTGCCTCTTTGATGTTCTTGCTTCATACAAAAATATTACTTTGTTTTGAGCTTATTACATAACTCTATTCCCCCCCCCCCCACCGCCTCACTATTCAAAGCTATTCCTTTTCCTGATTTAGGTTCATAGCAATGTTTGAGACTCACTGCTTGAAAATGAATTCATGTATATATTTTATTACATTTCTAAGCAAGCTTTCTGCCAGATGGTATTCAAAATGCCCCTTTGCTTTTCCCCACAAATGGCACCAGAAATTGTGCAAATGGTGCAGATATCAATTTGTAACAACAAAAACAAACACACACACACACAAGAAAGGAAGATAAAATATGCAGTGCCACCAATGTAGATAACCAATATGTTGTGGGAAGTACACAGAAAGCAACAAGTATCCCAGATTGTGTGCTGGTATAGCTCATAGACATCATGGGAAGAGCCATAGCTAAATGGAAGCAGTCAGTTGCAGAATTCAGTGGCAGTGTGCCCTCCTTTTTACAGCATGATGCCCCATTTAAAAATATTAGACTTCCATCCTTTATTTCAAGGCCTCCCATGAGGGCAAACTACAGCTCTAAAAATTTTAAACGGTCCTTTTATATAGCACTTATTTCAAAATTTGCATCTATACATGTTCTCTTGAGATCTGTATTATCTTACCTTCTTTTTAAAGACAGTACATAAGTGGCTACCTTTAAACTTCTGTTGCGAATATTTAAGGCTTTGCTCACTTTTTGACGTCTTCAGCCAACATTCAAACATGGTTTACACATTCATGAGCTGTAGAATGTTATTTACTTACATACTGTGGCCTAAATCCAGTTGTGACTCTAAGGAATTGCAACTCCAAGTGATGATGGTGATGATGATGATGATGGTGATGATGACTATGATAAGAAACAGCAGCAGCAGATTTACAATTCTTCTTCTGCTTTCACCAGAAGATTCAAAGGCCAGGAGCAGACAGAAGGGAAAAGTTGGCTTACCGTCACAGTTTCCCAATTCATGGGAAGAACCTGTTAACAACGACTCAACAACTGACATGAGCTTATTACATCTGCATCAGCCACCTCTCACTGCAAGCAAGGACACACCATAAAAGAGCATTTGCAGCTACCAGCTCACTGCAGCATTTTTCTCCCATCCCATTGCAAAAGCATGCACATGAGTGCACAGGCACTCCACCACCCATTGCCAATCGGTCCCTGTCCCACTTAGCTGCTGGTCTACTGGATGCCCTGCATGACTGGTGACTCGATCACACAATTGGTCAACTTCCAGTATGGCACATCAGTGCATCCAGTGATACATTGGTACAGCATGATCATGGAGCCTCCCCTTTGTGTATCTCCTTTCTCCCCCCACACCCATGGCTCCCAGTTGGACCAGACAATTTGTTTTAAATACATTGCATTGTTGGTAACTGATGTGTTTGTCATCATTTTGCCCCAGAGGGTGTGTACTGGGTCATTGGTGCAGCTGCCTGGTTGTGCACTTGTGTGATCAATTCACAGCTGGGTGAAAAAAAAGAATTTTGGCCAGCTATGGTGCTGGTGGCAGGCCCAGACCAGGGTACCTGCTCCTGACCACTTCTGCACTGGCATGCAGCCCACATGCTAGTGCAATAGTTTGCTCTCTCTGGGTTGTACTGGAGCAAACCGTGATTTTTTTGCTCTGGTGTTAAGCCCCAGGGCACAAGGCTTGGGTCCATTTTCCTTCCGTTGCAGTCATGTGTGTTGTCTGAACTGGTAGATTTTGAAATGAGGTGGGTCTGTGTCTTTGAGCCTCTAAATCTGAAAACCTCTATGAGGAGCAGCTTAGCGAGCGGGGCATGCTTAGCTTGGGGAAAAGAAAGTTAAATAAAGGTTTAAATATTTGAAATAATGTCATATTGAGGATGGAACAAGCTTGTTTTCTGCTGCTCCAAAGACTAGGACATGGAGCAATGGAATCAAACTACAAGACAATGATTCCACCTCAACATTAGGAGGAGCGCCCTGACAGAGCTGTTCAACAGTGGAAAAGGCTACCTTGGAGTGTGGTGGAGTCTCCTTCTTTGGAAGTTGTTAAGCAGAGGCTGGATGGCCATCTGTCAGGAGTGCTTTGATGGTATCTTCCAGCATGTTAACTCTATAATTCTATGTTTCTATGAAAATGGCTATTTCACCTCCTGGGAAATTTTGTATAACACATTGTGAAGAATATCCACAATTGAATGTGTATTGACATGCACATGGACATTTTGAGAATGCAAGATTAATTTTGTGAATGGCTTTTCCCTCCCAATTTTTGCTGAATCTTAATAACCTAGTTTATGTGCCTGCTTGCATTTATAATTGTATCTCTGAACTTTCACTAATGAACCCAGACACAGGATTCACAACAGGGGCACAAATGCCATAACAATTCATTGCAAAAAGAAAATGGGGGGGGGGGGGGAAGGAATATAATTTTCAAAAGTTAGCTTTTGGACTACAGCACACAGAATCCATTAGCTAGCCAATAGGGCCCCTATCAAAACTTTGGTTGAGGGTGCCTTTTTTGAGGTAGAGGTAGGACTGAACAGGTTGATGATGACATCCTTCAAATTATGATTTAAGATAAACTGAACGGGAATTTTGTATGCAGTCCAATGTGAAAGAGAATTCTTTTCCCCCCTCCCTAAATGATTAAACTTATGCGCACAAAGTTTCTTTATTGTATTATGAGATAATTATTGTAATTAGCCTCTTAATTTGAATCTAGAAGCAATTTGCTTTTCTCTTTTCTTTCTACATCCTTTTTTTTTTCTTTTTTTGGAAATTTAAATTAATTCCCTAAGAAACTGATGAGGATTTTTCAAACTAGAAATAAATGCCTCTAATAAATCAAGAGATAAGGGAATGGCAGATATTATTCTGCAATTAAAGTTTACAAAATTAATTCTATCCAAAATCCTTAGAGCTTAATGTCAAATAAAATAAAATAAAAATAAAAAGCCACTAGCCAAGCGTCTGCAAGAAGCCTGCTTCAATTTGGTTGTTGCCTTGTTGTGTTTTAGTACATGTATCAAAGAGCTTCTGGAAAAGTGAAGATAGAAATCGATATTCATCTGTGTATTAATAATCAAAGACATTTCAGTGTTATCTTTCTTCATTTGACATTTATATGAAACAAAGACACCCCCCAAAAAAGGGGGGCATTGCAATTGCAAAACGAATAGGAATCTGGACAGGTGATTGGAAGCTAGATGAGTATACTTCAGCTTTACCCTGATGAATGTAAATTTCATTAGCTGATAATTAAGAGGAAATTATACAGACATTACGTTTACTGCCAATGGCATAAGTGATGAAGCTATATGGTGCCACAATTTAGGATCCCTCATTGCTGTTCTTTCTCTTTTCTCCCTTTCCTGCCCCCATCCCCCATTTTGTTACCAAAGAAACCAAGTATAAATAATGTACTTGGTGCCTCTACAAATGAAGCACTGATGTGTTGCTAGGCTGTTAAAGCTTAATGCTGTTGCATAAAACAATAATGTTAAACATTATTAGTTTTTTAATTATGTCAGTTAATTAGAATTGCTCCTGTTAATTGCTCATGATTCATCCCCAGTTTGTTTGTTTTTTTGTAAAAAGGAGAAAAACTTTTAAGGTGTTGCTTCTTTCTCTTCCCACCATTCCCACTTGACATTTTACTTCACTCTCAAACATTCTCTTACATATACATAGAGAGGCTGCAATCCAACATCTTTTTTGCATAGCATAAATATTTGTGTGCGGAGATATGCTATGTCAGCACTATGCAATCTCCATGCAGAATAGCAGCATGGTAAACATGTTGATGACTGGTTGTAGTTGTGTGATGCACAAGTGCAATGTAGAATGTCAACATTGCTCTAAGCGCAACTCCACTTCTGCCACTGTCAGCAGAATATGTCTGTTGCATCATAGCAAACAATTCAACACACCTTTGTAGCATAATTCATGCATGCATATGTCACTAACAGGATGCCTGCCACTATTTGGCAAAGTCACTCAGTACAGATGTTATATTGCTGATCTCTTAATCTGTAATTAAAAATCTGGAAGTGAGATGTAAACTTATCCTTTGTGTGTGTCTTCTTTCCTACATGAATCTCTCTGCCTTCTCATTATTACCACAAACCATGGTCTTGTAACTGCACTAGCCATAACCATGGTTAGCAATAACTGGAGTTTGCAAACTGAGAAAATATTAAAAATCACTAGTGCTAAGCAGAGCTTAGAAAAGTTATTTGGAGGGGCTATGGCTCCCCGAGTCTCTGGATGTTATCACACGGGGCCTAAAGCAGTCCCATCCCCGTCGCATCCCCGTCCCATTGCAGTTCCTTTTCAATCCAGAACTTACTGGCATACAGAAAGCAGCATCATTCCGGTCGCAGCAAAATGTAATTCCCAAAGAAACTGGCATTCTAAAGAATGGGGATGATGCCGGGTGATGCCGCAAGGGGATGGGGATGGGACAGGGATGCAACGGGGATGGGTGTGATGTCATGTGAAGACACAGGGAAAGGAAGCGGATTGGGACGGGGATGCGACGGGGATGGGCGGGGTTTCTCTGCGACGTTGTGTGAACACAGGGGAAAAGGAAGCGGATTGGGACGGGGATGCGACGGGGATGGGACTGCTTTAGACCCCGTGTGATATCCTCTGTGGCATCATAATAACCAGCCATGTTGGCTGGGGAATGCTGGAATATATAGTCCAAAAAAGTAATTTCACCAAGATCTAGTGTTAACCAGGACTAGATAAACTGTAATCTAGTGTTATCCCATTACTTATAGAACAGATGTGGCATAATAGTACACTGTGACTACTCCAATTCAGCAAGGACTGGAGGGGGAGTAGAATATTTGAGTCCCCCAAATCTGGGAGTGAACCCTTCACATTAGCAGGCTGGTGATCCACAGATTTGACTGCCCATGGATCATCACACCCCATATTATTCAATGGGAACATGTGCACTCAGATACACCGATGTGTCCACATACATGTAGCCACCATTGAATAAAACGGGGCATGGCCAGCCACATTTTTTTTGCCATCTGTGGAGGGCTGTGGAACTGAACCCCCATGGATGAGAAAGGTCCACTGCACTATTCTTTTAGCCATGGCTTTAAAAAGTTACAAGACTACATTTGTATCTGGACAGTGAGTGAAACTCGTTAATTTGCAAGTCAGAGAACATTATAGCAAGCATTATAATACATAGTATGGGAAATAGACACAATAATGAGATGTTGGCTGAGATCCTGAATTGGGAGATGTATCTCTAGCATGTAGCTATGCTGTATTTCCCATTGCAAAGTTGCTAGTTGGTTTTGTTTCATAATCTGATGCAGGAGGAGAAAGGCAACACCCAGACTTCCTAGGAGTTCTCTAGAGGCCCCCATGTACAATGTTGTCTTCCTGCAACTGGCTGTAGTACTATCTTGCCTCAGCCACTAAAGAGCCACTAGAGAGAAGAGGAGAGGTGGGAAATATAAATAAAACATTATTATTATTATTATTATTATTATTATTATTATTATTATATTAGTTCTGAATGATATGTTTAGGACTTCAGTGCAGAATGACTGAAATGAAGTGGTATCTTGTTTTCCAAGAAAGGCTTCAGGGTTTAGACATTGTTTTTCCTTTGGGGGGGGCGTTCAGCTAAAAACACAAAACAAGTGACTGAGGCATCAGGGAATGAACAAGCCAACCCACTGATACAACACTGAATGACAGAGACAGCATTCCCAGGGTACATCTGTAGGTTTGGTTTATTTTAGATATTCATACAAGAATATAAAAGCCTTTCAGACCATTGGTCCATCTACACATGTCTACTTTCTTGCATCTTCAGCAAAACATCCTATCTAGCATCCCTTCATCTGCTATGAAGTCCTTTTAAATGAAGACACCAGGGATTGGGTTCTCAACAAAGCAAGTGCTCAACCACTGAGCTGTCATCTGCCTCTGTTGTTGTGAGATCAGACTATACTGACTACATCAGAATATAGGTTGAGTCTCCCTTATATGGAATTCTGAAATCCAAAATACTTCATGGGTGGCTGAGATAGTGACACTTTTCCTTTCTGATGGTTCAATGTACACAGACTTTGTTTCATACACAAAAAACACATTGCATAAAATTACATTCAGGCTCTGTGTACAGTCCACTGTTTATATCCACAGATTGAAAATATTTTAAATATATATAATTTCCAAAAAGTAAAGTTTGATTTTGCCATTTTACTATGTCATTATGTCTGTACTGAGACTTGAGTGTCCATGGATTTCTGTATCTATGGGGGATCCTGGAACCAAACCCCAGCTGATACCAAGGGTCTACTGTATTTTGAGCATACCATGAGAAGACATGACTTATTGGAAAAGACAATAATGCTTGGTAAGACAGAAGGCAATAGGAGAAGAATAAGGAGCTTATGTTGTTAGCCGCCCTGATTGCGCTCAGAGGGGCCGGATATAAATAAAATTTTATTATTATATTATTATTTTTATCACATTCATTTTAAAACCAGCTTACCTGATCATGATAGCCCTCTTTAAATATTTGAGGGAGCTAGCTTGTTTTTTGATGCTCCAGAGAACAGGACCCGGAACAATGGATGTAAGCTACGGGAAAAGAGATTCCACCTGAACATTAGGAGGAACTTCCTGACAGTGAGAGCTGTTCGACAGTCGAACACACTCCCTTGGAGTGTGGTGGAGTCTTTTTCTTTGGAGGTCTTTAAATAGAGGCTGGTTGGCTATCTGTCGGGGATGGTTTGATTTTGAGTTCCTGCATGGCAAGGGATTGGACTGGATGACCTTTGTGGTCTTTTCCAACTCTGTGATTCTATGATTCTATGACCTGGATTAAATTTTAAATTGGGTGGCATCCTGATGTTATCAGAAGGATTTAGCTGCTGAATCCACCACCCAAGTCCATCCCTGCTCCAAGGACCACTCCAACAGCCATTTTCTTAAGCTGGAAAACTCCCAGCTTCAAAAAGAGGCGCGCTGAGCGCCCCTGGGAGTGGGATGGCCCTGGGATGGCCCTGGGCAGCAATTTTGGTGGCTAAATCCTTCTGATAATATCAGGATGCTGCCCAATTTAAAATTTAATCCAGATCAGGTAAACTGGTTTTAAAATGAATGTAATAAGCTTCAAAGACTACATTACAGATGGATAAAGTCAATCAAGGAAGCCAAGGCCCTGCGTTTGCAAGACTTGAGCAGGGCTGTTGATAACAGAGTGATTTGCAGATCTCTCATTTATAGGTTCACCATTAGTCAAAATCAGCAAATAAAAACCACAACAAAGTACCAGATAGAAGCTTTCCCAAGCTCTCAGAATAACTTCACCGGCTATGGGTAGTACATATCTCCACATGGGGGATGGGGTGTAATTTGCTGCTTTTGAGTCAGGCAAAACAATGTCTGGGGCCAGCCTTGCATTTCCTCTATTTATGAGCAATCCTTGGCCACTTTCCAAAAGTACAGTAAGTGGTCCCCTGTTAGGACCGACGACAGACTGGAGCCCCAGGCACTACCGAAATCCTAGTTTTGGACACTAGCCTGAGCATTTTTCCATAAGCCTCTGTGCTCCTGCCATATTCATATTATACTATTTCTGAGCCTGCAGAAAGGGTCTGCTGAGTGCAGAGTTGAGTATTCTACCATAATGAGGCTATCTAGCTGTTTCCACATTTGGCAATCTGTTAATTAATTTCTCCTTGCCACTCCTTGACTGAGCACCTGTGCAAAGAATAGACCATACTGCAGCACAAAATAAAAAGCAAACAGACATTGTTTATAACACACAATTTTTGAATACAGCTTGACACTACTTAGGTGACAAATGTTTGGTTCAACTGGATGTGTCAGAAATAAGTGTGTATTAGCAGGTTGATTAACTAGCTATTTCATGGCTAAATTTAACATCTATTGTTGCTAGCAGAAAATTCTTTATGGTGATGAGAGATTATCCAGTTTTCTAAGAGGCTTTGTAGCCTTGTTGCTTTAAGCTTTATTTCTTTTTCACGGCTATGTAGCTTGTCTTCAAATTACAAATGAGGAGATTCGAAAGTAGATTTGAGAGACTAGGGGCCTTTGCAGACTGCCAGAAATAGTGCACATTAAATTGAGGCACTGCCCTGGCTCAGTGCTAGAGAATCATGGGAACTGTAATTTATTGTGGCACCAGAGCTCTCTGACAGAGAAGGCTCAATGTCCCAGAAAAAAAATACAGTTCCCATGATTCCCTAGCACCGAGCCAGGGCAGTGCCTCAATTTAATGTGCACTATTTCAGTGGGGAGAAAGTACAGCAAGGGAGCAAAATCTTGCCCTTCCCAGGTAGAAGCAGACTGCAGCAGGCTGTTCTGGCTTGTGTGTTCTCCCTCATTAATAATTCTTGCCATCTTAACCACACTCTTATATTGCTTGGCCACACATGTCCCTGTTTTCATCTGTGAAATGTTGGCAGCTATGCAACCATAGCCAAACTTGCCAGTAATGATGAGTGACAGGAACATCAACTCATCCACAAAGCCTCCTCCTGCTCTGCCTTGACTGCATCACTCACTGGGATAGCAAAATGATTAGAGTGCACTTCCTACCAAAAAGAAAGTTAAAATTTGGAGAATTTGAGGCATGGTTTTGGATTTAAACAAGTAAACAACATTTTTTGTTGTTGTTGTTGTTGTTGGTGATGGTGGTGGTGTGTGCCTTCAAGTCATTTCCTACTTATGGTGTACCTAAGATGAATCTATTATGACGTTTTCTTGCCAAGATTTGTTCAGACGAGGTTTGCCATTGCCTTCCCCTGAGGCTGAGAGAATGTGGCTTGCCTAAGGTAACCCAATGGATTTAATTGCCAAGGGAATTGAACTCTGGTCTTCAGATTGTAGTCCAACACTCAAACCACTACACCACACTGGCTGGCTGTATTATCAGGTGGTAGAATCTCATAAGAAAGCTCTCCCATGTGCTTGATTACTAATATCCTGTCTTTCCTTCAAGGAACTCAAGGGAATCTACATGTCTGCACCCATCTATTTTATTCTCATAATAACCATCTTAAATCAAGCTAAACTGACAAATAGTGAAAGGCCCAGGTTTACCTAGTGTAATTTCTCATGTATGACTAAGGATTTGATCTTGGTCTCCCCAGTAAGAGTCTAATCTTCTAACCACCATGCCAATGTGAATTGGCTCTAAAAAGAGTTTCTAATAATGCTCTCACTCTCAGATGCAGAATTCAGCATGTCTAGAACTCTTGAAAAGACCTGCTCTCAGTTTTTGCTGAAGACAACAGTATAAATACCAGTGCTGATATGGGAGAAAAGCAAACCCTAGGGATTATTTTAGAAGAGAATATTGCTGTGCTAACTACTTCTTCAAGAAATCCAGCAATCAGTCCTCTTTCATCATGTAATACTGAAAAATAATGTTAAAAGAAGATTTTAGGAGAGTTGAAATATTGCATACATTTCAACATAAAACATTTCCAGTAATTTAAGTTTACTCTTCACCCAGTCCAGTAGATTATTTGTAAGTAATTGCCAGATTTGTATTCTGCATCCTTCTCCCCAAAATATGGTTTTTAGTCTTAGTTGATTGGTAAAATTTGACTGAGAGGAAGCATAATCAGGGCTGATTTTGCTTGTTGCCAATTCAAAAGCTGCACTGAGCAGCACAAGTAATCCATTTATCCCCATTCTTGATTTTTTTAAAAAAAAATACTTAGCTTTTATTTTATTGTGCAATTGTATTTCCATTACAAAAGTCCTGCTTAGTTTGGAATTACAATCTGAACATCACTTGCTTGTTCAAAGTTCAACCAAGGGTACCTGAAGCTTTAGAAACATAAAATAAATGAAAGCAAACATTTTCAGGACACTGAAGACAACACAAGCATAGGAGCATGTGGCTCATGGGCATACAACTCCTTGGCAATGGCAAGAATATTTGAAAAATAGTTGAAAAGCATGTTTTTTGAGTGTCAGGAAGCCTTCATGAGAAAAATTCTGGACTGATGTGAATCTTTACGGTTCAAGACTTTGTTGCTGTTGTTACTGTCTTCAAATTGACCTCAGCTCATAGCAACCCCATGAGTGAGACACATCTAAGCTCTTCTGTCCTCAGCTACTCAGCTGAGCTCCTGCAGGCTCAGGGCAGTGGCCTTCTTGACTCGATCTATCTATCTAATATGTGAGCTTACTCTCTTTTTATACTATCCACCTTTCCTAGTATTATTTTATTTTCCAATGTGTTCTATCTTTTTATGATGTGGCCAAAATACAACAGCCTCAGTTTGGTCATCTTGGCTTCCAGGGAGAGCTCAGGCTGATCTGCTCTGGAACCCATTTGTTTGATTCCCTGGCTATCCATGGTATTCTCTTCTCCACTCTTCTCCAGGACCATATCTTAAATGAGTTTATTTCCTGTTTCCTCACTGTCCAACTCTTGCATCCATACATGGTGATCAGGAATACAATGGTTTGGACAATCCTAACTTTAGTGTTCAATTCTATCTTTACACTTTAGGATGTAGTCTAGTTCTTTCATAGGTGCCCTTCCCAGTCTTAATCTTCTTCTGATTTCTTGACTGCAATCTCTGTTCTGGTCAGTGATGGATCCAAGGTATGAGAATTCTTTGACTATTCTATTTCTTTGTTGTCTAGATTGAATTTATGTAAATCCTCTGTGGTCATTATTTTTGTTTTCTTAATGTTCATCATTAAACCTGCCTTTGCATTTCTTCTTTAACATTCCTTAGTAACTGTTCCAAGTCTGTTGTTTGCTGCTATTAGTATGGTGTTATCTGCATATCTTAGATTGTTGATGTTCCTTACATCAATCTTCACTCCTCCTTCTTCCAAGTCTAAACCTGCTCTTCGTATGATATTTTCTGGATACAGCCTTGTCTGACTCCTTTGCCAATTGGGAATCATTCTGTTTCACCATATTCTGTTGTAACAGTAGCCTCTTGTCATGAGCATAGATTTATTATCAGGACAATCAAATGTATTGGTACTCCAATTTTTTTAAAAGCACTCCACAGCATTTTGTGATCTATATAAGTTCAGAACCTATTCTGCACAAAATCCACTCATGGTTGTTTTGCTCAGAAAACAGCATTTTATACACAAGAAACAGCATTTGCTGCAAAGAAAATGATAGTTCTGTGCAGGGATATTATTTTCTGGATGGAAAATGCTACTTCCTTTGCAGAAAATGCTGTTTTCTATGCATAGCAACCATGTACAAATTTTGTACAGTATCAGCCCCAGAATCAGTGGTTTTCAAAGACTTTCTTGTGGTGGAAAGAACATTGTTAAAATTATTCATTGCTTTCTCCGAGAAGAAGCTTAGTGAACTATTATATCCCTAACACCTTCCTGGGATCCCACACACAGCCTCAGGGCTGGAAAAATATTTCCTGGACCTTCAGAAATTATCTGTCCCTGCTCTAACAACATCTATCCTTGCCTCACAGCAGCCCACCTTTGAAAAGCAGCTAAGAACAATCTGTAATATATAATAGCAAGAAAATTAACAACAAATCCACTGGGCAGGCCTAAAATTCTGAATGCTCCAAAGTATTTTCTTGGCACCTGGCCATTAAGATTTTCTATGGTTATTTCTACCTTCTCTTATCCAAGAGCTAGATGTGAGTGCTACATGTAATGTGTTAAGATATTATCTTTTGTTTGGCAAGATGGGGGTACACTCAGCTTTATCAGGTTACAACTGTAGAGGCTTTACTCATCATGGGGCAATGCTTCCAGGCAAAGATTGACCTACCTATTGGCTAGGGTTCCCAGATGTGAGGGTGTGGTTCCTCTTCTCCAGTCCCAACTGGGAGTTAGAGGATTCCCAGGGCAAAAGCACTGCCTAGAAAGGTATCTGTATATACTCTTTTTGGTATTTGTTAAAAGTGGCATTTTTTATTTCACTGGCATACTCTGTGCAGCTATGATCACAGGCATCACTAGGGAGGTGCAGGCCAGACCAGGTGACACCCTAAAGAAGGATAGCACCGCTGCTCCCCTAATATCTGCCTTTTGGGACACATAAGCTGTGGTGTTCACCTGTGTCCCTTTAAAACATTGAAGAGATGGTGTGAGTGGGGCAAGATTCAGTGGGAAGAGAAAGGAGAGGGCCCAGGTTTTTGTTTTTGTTTTTAATAATTTTAAAATTAGTTTTTTTAATTTTTATTTTTTAAAAAATATATATTCTTTTAAATTTTTCTTTAAAAACATGAAATCTTACCAAAATCTCACTTTAACCACATGAAATTATGTACATGTAAATATATGTAGCTGTGTGTATGACATTGTAATTTAACAGTATCATTTTTATTTTGCTAATTGTTTATGTGACAACTGTTGCCATTATATTCAGTGATATACAAGAATTACAATTTATGAGTAACATTAGTAGAAAAACATTCTGTATGGTGTGGCATGGGAGGAGGTCAATGGGGGGGGGGCACCATGAGTTACTGCAATGGGTGACACCAACCCTAGTGATGCCAGTGGCTATAATTGATGCTTAATGTGTCATGTTTAATGATATCACTGGGGCTACCCCTTGTGACAACACCCTCATGCCATCACCAGGGCCCCATCCACTTTGAGATCACAAGGACTCATCCCTAAGTGTCAAGCTTTGGTACTGAAATCTTTGGCAGCGATAGTCCTAGCCTGGCAAACGTACTGCTGGATAATGACAAGGGGTCCCTGAGGCTGCCTGTCACAAGGTGTTTTTTCTACTGGTAGAAGGTTGGATGCTTCTTCACTGACATCTCCATTCCCCAGCAACTCAGAAATCCCCATGTTGGTGCAGCAGCTTGGCTTTTAAAGTGGGATTTGGAGGAGGGTTCCCATTGGGAGATATAGCCATGATGAAAGTGCTCCATTGCTACATCTCCTGATGCAAGGTCTCAGCTGTTTTTTTTTTTAATGTGCAGAGAGTTTTCTGTGATGTATTCATTCATTTAATTTACTCACTTGAAGACTGAAGTGATACAGTCCAGCAGCCATGCAAGTGATACAGTCCAGGAACAGACTGAGGAGGCAGAGACCAGTCACAATCCAGTAACAAACTGTTCCAACAAACTGTTTCTGTGTTGCTCATCTCTGACAAAACATCACTTCTTAGTCAGGTAGCCTCTACGAGGGTGCAAAGATCTCTGGAAATGGTGATAAAGGAGTCAGAGTTCTTCTGCTATGGGATAAGTAGAGGGGAAAGCATCAGACATTTTTTGGGGGTACCAATCACTAAGTTTACAGGAGCAAAGCTGATTGACTTCCAGCAACTAAAAAGCCAGGGTCAGAAATGGATGGCTGCTGCCTCTTAAACTCTACCATTTTTCTGAGTAGTTCAAGATTCTGGCTTGTTAATATTCTGCCCCTCTTCTCTCAGCTCCTCTTTCCAAATGTTGGCTCTGCAATTTCTCTCTTTTTCCATCAGTCTTTATACCTTTTCATCTAAAAACAAAGAGAAACAAAGATCCTAATTATACCCACAATGATTATTCTCTGAAGAAGTTCCCAGTAATTAAATTTTAAAGAAAGAAATTATTTAATGAGCTTTTTTTTTTTTTTTTTGCAGTTACAGCCAACCAATACATATTCATGTAGATGGTGATTAAGATGAAATGGTTCTAATTTGAATGACTTGATAAAAGCCCTTACATCATGACTGTCTTTTCTTAATAATTGTGTAATTACATAAAGAAGGAGCCCTGTCAATATCACTTGTTTCAGAGAATGGAGGACATGGAGATGTGTTCTTTCTCAAGTCCTCTCCAGTATTTTGAAACAAGGCCTTCTTGTATCAGTTAAAAAGCTGATACGTTTTTAGCTTTTTAATTTCTTAGAAATATATACCATGGTGTCTGTTTATGGGCAATCATGTACCAGTAATGGCATTTAACAGTCCAAAGTCAGCACCACTGAAGTTGCACACAACCAGCAGAAGGAGCAGGCAAGGAAAATCCTGAAGCTGAGGCTGCAGCGTTAATGCAATTTGACACCACTTTAACTGTCACTGTTCTAACCTATGGAATTCTGGGATTTGTTGTGGCACCAGAACTCTCTGGTAGAGAAGGTGAAATAGCTTGCAAAACTACAAATAGTCCTACAGAAAAATGAGGCAAACCAAGTGAGGAGGAGTTACTGAATATACTCAGGTATAAGTCTAGAAATTTTAGTCAAAAAACTGATCCAAAAACTTTTATTATTAGTAGTAGTAGTATTAAAGTTTATTTATACAGTGCTATAAAATTTACACGGTGCATTACATATCAATGGTCAAAATACAAAATAAAAGTAAAACCTGCTAAATGGTGTACAGTCTAAAAAACAAAGTAAGATTATAAAGTTAAAACATTTCTTAAAATACTAGCTGTTAGAACAGATTAACAACCGGATGATCAGGTGGTGTTTTGGAACACCTCTTTAAACAAAACCATCTTCAGTTCAGCCTTAAAATTGGCCAAGGAGGTGATGGTTCTTAATTGTAAGGGGAGGAGATTCCAGGTGTGGGGAGAAGCACAGGAGAAGGGGCACAGGGCATGGGAGAAAAACCCTGAGAAGACTTGTCCAGGGGTCAATGTAAGTACTGTAAGTACTGTACTTTAACTCTTATTTAAAAGAGGAACCATCCCTTGTTGAAAGACAAGAGCACAATCTGTCCTGGAAGCACTGATCCCTCTCTGATCCCTCTCTGTTCTCTCACCCATCCAGCCTTTAGTGTGATCACAAACATTTATGTCTGCTGGAATTTTGCAGGTTCTTTAGCATTGTGTTCCTTTCATTCATCCATTACATCTTTCATTATGTGCTGCTAAGTTTTACCCTTGACTAAACTATGGGTCATATCAAAACCCATAATTTTGGCCCCCAAACCTGCCCTCAACTTATACATGAGGTCACCTTATAGTCGAGTAACTATGGTAAAACTCATGCAATCTTTAAGGAGGCTGGACTAAATTAGGTACAGTGAACCTGCAGCCCTCCCATAACCCTCATGATTAGATGTTCTGGCTAGGATTAATGGGACCATTCTGGATGATTCTACTGATCCACCTACTCTCCAACAACTCAGAAATGACCATGTTGCAGAGGTGGGTCTTGTTTAATAGATGGGTTTGGGGGGAAGGATTTAGGTCATCACATGGTTAGTAAAGAATTCCAACCTGTGAAACAACTCAAAAAGTGGCTTGCACTATTGTAACTCATTAGTTGATTACTAGCCAGTATGTAACAGTTTCCTATGTTACTAGGAGAGGCTGTAATTAAACCTAGAAGCCACATCCCTTGACCACTCCCAGTTTAAATTAAATCATACCGTTTCTGTTACCTTCCCAAACCAGTATTTAAGGAGTCTGTCACAAAAGTTACCTCCCCACTTGCCATAATTTTAACAATGGTCTGGAAGAACCACTAGCTGGGAGGGAGGCAGCAGAAGCGGAGTCTGAATCTATGGTATTTTGCAGATGGGGTTTCTGGAAGATGGGAAAGCTAAACAAGTTCATTTGAAGCCAGATTACTGCCATTTGGTGTGGGAAAATGCCCACAATTTGGTCCAATATTTATTGGAGAATTGAGAGAGCTTTGGGAGACTGCTAGGGGTCTTTGGGGCCATATGCAGCATGTAGGCTCCACTTTCTAATCCCTGGCCTAAATAAACCACAGGGTATCAAGTTCATGTCAAATACCAGCCAACCTGAATCTAATCCTAGTGTATTTGCAGTTCATGGTAGGAATCCATAGGACTGTGCTCTTAGTGAGATATATGGTAAGGACCAATTTTATTATTATTATTATTATTATTATTGCAATGCTGTGGTGAAGCATGTACTTCAAATCCTTGCTAAAAGTTATATAAAAGTTATATATTACCTCTCACCAAAGCAAGTACAGGTAATTCAGATGATTTTGATTCATAGCCATAGCAACTGGCTGCTAGTTTAATAGAACTTTGCACAAGTTTTTTTCAAATGCAATTTGAGAAATAATGTGGGAACCTGCATATTTTCAATGTCTCAATATAGTCAATTTATCTCATATTTTGGAGTTTATTTTATATCTCTCCTTCCCCCTCACACAGAAGCACACACTTCCCATTATATATGCCCATATGTATTCCACATCAAAGTGGTAGTTTTCCCTGATTGAGATTCCTAAGTAGGTTTTAATAATAACGGTGCTACTAATTTGCAGAGATAGGAGACTAAATCTAAGTGATGTTATGGAAGGGATAATTAAGTAGGGGAAAAATATAACGTTAGCTCTGATTTTTCAAGCAAGGTTGCAGGTGATTCTCTGAATATCTATTTTGCCTTCTGCACCCTGATTGCATTTGGTAAATCCCAAGACATGTTTTCACAACATATTGTTCTTCTTTATTATATAGAGATAGATACATGGATAATCAAGTTCTGTAGCAACTTGCATTCATTTCACTGGTAATACATTCAACATTTCAGTAGAATCAGATTAACTCTTCTTGAAATCTATCCATGAAAACATGTACAGCTCTATCAAGTGGTTCTCTGATGCTCTCTTGAAAATCTTGCTATTCTGCAGGGGGGTGCATAGTGTACAGCATATCTCTGTATGCAGATATTTATAGAATCAGAGAGTCGGAAGAGACTACAAGAGCCATCCATTTCAACCCCTTGCTATGCAGGAACTCACAATCAAAGCAGCCCTGACAGATGGTCGTCCAGCCTCTGTTTAAAGACTTCCAAAGAAGGAGACTCCACCACACTCTGAGGAAATGTGTTCCACTATCGAACAGCTCTCACTGTCAGGAAGTTCCTCCTAATGTTTAGGTAGAATCCCTTTTTCTGTAGCTTATATTCATTGTTCAGAGAAATACAAATTGCTGGATCTCCAAGAAGAGGAAGTTATTATTAAACCAACTGAAACCTATTATTTGTAGATACATTCTGACCAAGGCTTCCAGGTCAGAACTATTCCCAACTCTGACATTTTGGCATCAAAACTTCAGTCCTCAGGACAACGGATGTTACAAGGGTGCTACTATGACAGGGATCCCTCGGTGATGTCATTAAACATGATACATCAACCAAAATTACACAGAATATGCCATTCGGACAAATACACCAACACTGTAGTCCAACATCTCCTCAGTATAGTATACATATCTGCATGTTGACCAATGCAAGGCTGAGCCATATGGCCTCCCTTACAGAGAAGCTCCTGAGCAACCCCGCACACTCATTCTGTGCAGGCAGGATTACAGATGCATCTGGCTCTATCCTTGAAACCAGATGTGAGATGATGACATCAGTGCTGAGATCAACTGGGAAGCTCTGGGGGTTTCAGCCCTGCTGTCATCATTTTGTATCTGACTATGGGGATTTAGCCAGATGTTTCTGTAATTCCCTGTTGCTCCATCATAGAGGAAAATCAGTGGCCATCAACAAACTCTCTTCTTGTAGGTTTGGCCAGAATTCTGTTGGTTAGTCTCAGCTAGAGTAGATTCATTGAATCAGTGGTGGAATAGTGAGTCTACAGATAACATAACTGATGCCGTGGGTCTACTTTAGCTGGCCTAACAGTAATATTCAGGTATTTGTGTTTCATTTCTGATCTTCAAGCAGAGAAATACTTTCTAAGAAAAACCTCTTCAGAACACTATTTAAAAATACAGCCAGAAGTAGTAGTCACATCTTAGGCCCTGCCCTCATCTTCTCTGGTCCTCTGGGGGAGGGAGAATCACAGAGTGAAACTGCTGTCTTGAAAACAGTATGTGTTTTGGGCTAACATCCATCCATTTCTTTAGACACATGGGTGTCCTTTTTCTGAATACTTTGCAGGTTGATACTTCCTGTAACACCCCAAATCCTCACCCTACTGAAAAGCCCCTTTAAAAAGTGACTCTCAGATACTTGTTTTAATTCAAATGGAACAGTGCCATGTAATAATATATTGTTGTATCTCAAACAAACAAAAGGCACTGTCAAGTATGTTGCTCATCACAGTCAAAGGGGAAACAACTACTGTAATGAATTAATGAAGTATATCATTGCAAAATAATGTCTGTTAATCACTAATGATATATAGTCTGAAGGACAGACAACCATGTCTGTAGCTTTGGGTTTTGATTCAAATTAAGAAATTCTATGCTTTTGTATTAGAACAAAACATATGAGGAAAGGTTGAGGGAGTTGAAAATGTTCAACCTGGTGAAAAGAAGATTGAATGCTGATGTGACTGCACTCTTTAAATAGCTAAGGAGTTGTCATAGAGAGGTGGGTGCCAGTTTGTTCTCTCCTGCCTTAATGGATAGCACAAGGTCTACCCATTTACAGGAGGGTAGATTTCAGTTAAACACTAGAAGGAACATCTTGACAGTGAGGGCAGTTTGGCAATGAAAACGATTATCTAAAGAGGTGGTAAGGGTCTCTTTCAATTTCATTAAATTCCAGGCAATGTGAACCCTCAATAATCCATCCATCTCACGTTCAATCAGATCATCTAGATTTCTGTGTAGACAAATACATTCAACAGATCCCACAGTGGAACAAATTTACACTGAGGTCAACCTTGCATACAAGCCATTTTTATCTGATGTAGAACATCTACATTCAGTTCAAAGTTGTGGAAGCACAGTTGTCAATGAGGTGGCATTTGTAAAGGCACACAGGATTGTAATGTGCATGCAGGTGATGATGTGTGCACATGCACATTTGGTTGTGCATTTGCTTCTAGAATAATTTGTGCATTCAGTTGCACAACTTTGCCATGCAGCATAAAGGATGCATTACACTATCAATACCTGACACCAAACACAGAAATCTACACTACTCAGCTCCAGTGTAGGATCTTATAGAAAGATGCAACAAATTCCAAAGAACGAAAGGAAGTGCAGATGCAAGGGGTGGGGAGAGAAGAGAATTGTATCACCTATAACCCTAACTGAACCTTACCACTAAATTTGCTGGAACGTTGTTTTAGAAAACATTTTTTAAAAAGACTTTCCAGTGGAAGGTGAGGAAACCTTTAGTATGCCAATGTCCCTTGACGACACTGCTGTCAAAGAAACCTTCTACCATCCCATTTCCTGATGGCTATCCTCTCTGAAAATGCCAAAAAAAATTCTGGATTACAATTCTAGGAATCCCCAGAGTTGTAATCCAACCCTGCCCCTTTGCAACCTCTGCAAAATACTGCAACATGAAATGTGGTGAGCCTCGGACTCTGAGACTGATGGCATGGAGATGCATACCAAATCAGGTATAGTAGGCACACTGCCAGCTTGTTTTGGCTTTAACATGCAATAATCACAATCTTAAAACAAATTTAGTTCAGAAGTAGGAATACAGTATAGTCAAGCCAAGTTAGTCATTCTATCCCTGTTGACAAGTTAATAAGAGAATTCTTTACCAGCTAGAATTTGCTGGATGTTATTATATATGCCTGCATACCCCACATTGCATTTTGGGAGGCCCTCATGTTTGATATCTAATAATTGGAGGTTGCATGTTTTTGAGAGATCAATGACCTTTCAGGAACAATAAAAAAATCAAGTTCCCAGGAAAAATGGAATCACTTCCCTGGGCATGTGAACATCCCACTAAACAAAACTATCAAATCTAAAGTGCTTCATCCTTCCTCTAGATCATGGGTAGGCAACCTTTCCCCTTTAAGGGCCGAGGGACTTCAGCTCCCAGAAGCCTCAGCCATGTTGGCCAATAGTCCCATGTTGGCCAATAGCTCCTGGGATTCTGGGAGCTGAAGTCCCTCGGCCCTTAAAGGGGAAAGGTTGCCTACCCCTGCTCTAGATAGTCTGCATTTCCTCTCGAAACCTGAGACATTGCCTTGGTAAATAATTCTGTGGCACCCTCAGACCCCTCCCCCAGTCTGAATCACTCCAGCCTTCTTCAGACAGGTAAATATAACCCCATTGCAACCTCTAATCTCCATTCACCTTCCCATTTTGCTTAGCTCTGTATGTGTGTTTGTATGTGTGTATGTTAGAACTGCTATCTGTGGTTTGTACTGTGTGTGTTGCTTGGCCTGACTCCTAGTCTGAGAAGAGCTGTGAAAGGGCCTCTACTGGGCTCCCTCCTATTTCAGTGGCCAGTGATGGGCTTAATTGCTTTGGAAAGTAATACCACTCTGCTAGAAAACTAAGCTGTGCAATTTTAAATTACACACAATACCCTTGGATTAGCATTATTCTAGAGCAGTATGGGCAATCCAATGGCATTTCCCAGAGCCAACAGATTTTAAGGGAAAGCCAAGACTTGGTGGCGCCCTGCTGGCATAGTGGTTAAATACTTGTACTGAATCCACAACATTGTGAGTCCAATCCCAGGGCTCCAAGGTTGACTCAGCCTTCCATCCTTTCATAGGTCAGTAAAATGAGTACTCAGCTTGTTGGGGGCAATTGGCTTATAGATTGTAATCCACTTAGAGAGTGCTGAGTTCACTATTAAGTGGTATAGACATGTAAATGCTATTGCTATAAGAATTTTTTTAACAAAAAATTTACACAGAATCTTTTAGCTATATAAAACATGCATAAAAAAGAAAATAAACAAATTAAAACTGTAACAAAAAAGAAAGAAAGAAGGATATAGAAGACAATGACTTCTTTACTCATTTATAGCATTTGCCAATCCTCAAAAGCACACTTAACCTTCCTACTAACAATATAAACCTCCTACTATGTACAATGAATTTTTCACTATTATTCATAGCCACTTACAACAAAATATCCCCATCTATGTCTCAAAAACCCAGTAAACAAATCCCAAGTCCTTTTAAAAAACAAATCAACAATTTTCCTTAGTTAACATTTGTTAATTGTTAATGGATAAATTGAAAGGAAATGGTGAAGGCCCTTGACTCACCCTGATGATTCAAGGCAATCAAAGCCATGACCCTGACTGAAAGAGAAGACCAAACATACTTCCTTCCAAACTCCCCTTAATACTGTAGAAAAGGTACAAATAATAGCCTTTGTCAGACCAACAAGAAACCACAGACTTTCAACAGTGCAAAGTTTATCATCCATCATGTATCTTTCTAGAAAAATGACAGCAGGACATTCAGTTAGATAAATTATGTTTGTGTGGGGCTAAGCTTGAGAAGTGAGATGCTTACAAGATTTTGATCTGTAAATATAAGGACCGATTTAATTAACCTTTTGCAGTAGTCACAACGAGTTACAAAATCCCTGACAACAAGGCTTCACCATTTGACGAAAATGAACAGTAATTACAAACAGTAAAGTTTATCAACACATTTGATATATTTCAAAATAATGGCATCCCACTCTATGAAACAGAAGGAAGCTCCACTGAATTCAGCTTGGATTTTGTCTAGGCTGTGCATGTGCTCAGTGGCATCACTAGGGTTGGTATCACTCAGTGCGGTAACTCATGGTATCACCCCCCACACAATTAACCTCCTCCCATACCACACCATACAGAATCCTCAGTAATGTTTTTTGTACTAATGTTACTTATAAATCATAATTCCTGTATAACACTCAACATCATGAAAGACACTTCTGTGTTCTCTGGCAACCATTACTACTTTGTGTAGGAAACTGTGTGTCAATAATGTTGTTTATAACCTTCATAAGAGACAAGATGTATGCAGTATATCCCATGTAGTTGAAGAGGGTTGATTTTTCGAATTCTGGAATCAGGTATGAGAAATATGTTCTACACAAAGACAATATATATTTTTCCTAAGTGGATTGGAAACCTTGGCAAAGAGCTTCCTATGGGCTGCTACTAAGATGGACAATGATAGAAGAGTTTTCAACACCCCCAGGAGTAACAACAGTCAGTTTTTCCTCATACATTATTTGATTTTACTATAGCTTCAGACCAATGCTGAACAAGATTACTGAGTCCAAAAACCTATAAGTGATTGTTATGAAAAAGAAAACTGTACCATATATTAGAGTGGCTTAGTTTTTCATTAGATCACAGCAGAATATCCTTGGCCAAATATTCGCTGTGGGACTGGTTTTAATGATTTATGGATACATTTCCCTCCATTGTCTAGCAGCTGGGAAAGCACACATCATTGATTTGAAAGAGATATATAGCACTCACATAAAATAAAAGACAAATCAGTACTCAGTGCACCTCTGAGGAACTCAGTAAATAATTATCCATGGATATTCAACTACTTTTCCTTCTAAAAGAAACTCTAATTTCAATGTGGATGAAACTAGCCCAACTTGGAGATGTGTAGAACTAATTTTGTACCATGCACATTGAGTAAAACCTCATAAAAGACGTGGTAACATTATTGCCTCGGTGAGACAGTAATCATTAGACAATAGTTCAAAAATCTGGCTGGTAATCAATGGACAAAAATAGGGTGGGCAATCTTCTGCACCATTCTTGAGAAGAAGTTCTACTTTGTGAAGTCTCTCACAGAATTATGGTGAACATAAATACTCATTAATATTTTTTTTACATATTTTATATAACAATGGGTTTGTTGTGGAGGAAATTGGGTTTTCTGGGCAAAAGCTCTTGGCCAAGTTCTTGCATCAGGGGATGTGCTGTAAAGTTCTTCACAGGAAGAACTACAATAGATCTGTCCTCTCCCTCCCCACAGGACTCATCTTTCTGATATGTCCCAACTCCACTTTTAATGACTGGTAGAAAACTTAGAATTCAGAGAAACAACCATTTTAGTCTGGAATATCAGTATGCAAAAGGATCTTGTGGCACCTTTGAGACTAACTATGTGAAAGAAGTTGTAGCATAAGCTTTCATAGACTGAGGTCTATGTTAGCAATCCTACATCTATGAAAGCTTTTGCTACATCTTTCACACAGTTAGTCTCAAGTGTGCAACAAGATCCCTCCACATACTGTTAAAAAGCCTATACCTATAACCCATGTGTACAACAATGATGCCATTGATGTTCTGGGCCTGGTTATAGGCACATTGCCAGATGCTTCTCCAATGCCCTCACTCTCCACAGACTACTAAATGGGCAGAACTTTACAATATATCCTTGCTGCATGATCTTGGAAAGGGCAGGTGAGACATGGGGATTTTGGTTATTTTATGAAAAAGGCAGTGAATTCTTCCCTCCATAATGATAAAAAAGCTCAAAACACAGAATCTAACTTTCAGTTATACCTGTATATGTTATTTAAAGAATGCCAGACATTGCTTCCTGGGCAGAAAATATAATTTCATTTTTTCTGAAGGATTACAGTTTGGGGGGAAAAATAGCATTTTGGAACATGCCTCCCAGAATCCCACAGTTAGCATGGCCATGGATCATGCTGGATGGTGCATAATGGGTGCTGTGGTGCTTTTTGTTACCAAAAAGTAACTTTGTAAAGCTCCACAGAAAATACATCCTTTATGACCTCGCAAGAGCAAATTGTGCCAACGTATACTAATATCATGCTCCCCTATGCTGAGTAGGACAGGTGGTTTTCCAAAAATAGAGTAATTCTTGGAACCTCCTAGTTAATGAAATCTCAAATGGTTTAGCTACCTGGGGCTGAGAAGGCTAAGCAAGCATGGTACTGATGCAGGATGCCTTAATGGGAAGATAACTGATAGAATAAAATCTTTGCGGCATGCAGCGCTTAACCCAAACTTGTTAAGTGATGAAAGCATTAATGAGTGAGAGATCTTAATTAAATTGTTTGTAATTTACTTTCCTGAGAGCAAAATGGTGAAACTAGTGAGGGCAAAGTGGTGTATGTGGAAGTCGAACTAGAGTCTGCTATTTAAGAAAACTATTTCTGCTGTGTTTGAAATCAACAGTAGGTCTAGTAGGGCCTACTGGAGGTTGGAGGTGAACTAGAGGATGATGTCATGGGACCCTCCAGACATTGTTGGACTACAATTTCCAAGAGTGCTAGCCAAAATAGCCAGTGGTGGTGAAAGCTGGGCACTGCAGTTTAACCTTTGGATCATAACACAATTCCCACCCATGAAGGAGACAATGGCTGGCTGATATCTTACAATGTAGGTTCCCCTTAAAAATATCTTTGGAATTTTTTCTTTAAGACAGAATGTTAAATGGTTGAAGGTGCAGAGCTGTGTGTGCAGTGCAATTGTGCATGCATATATGCATGTACATGCAGATAAGCATAGATGCATATTTGTGCATTTGGTTTATGTTCCATTGCCCAATTATGCTATTCAGCATGGTTTAGTGGTTTGAGCATCAGACTATGACTCTTCAGGATTTAGTTCCGCACTCGCACACTCTCAGCTCCATAAAACTCCATGGTAGGTTTGTCTTAGGGTCACCATAAGTTGGAAACAACTTGAAGACACACAAAAACTACAAAAGTACAGCCAATGCATAATTTCACATGGAAAGATTTATGCAATTCGAATGTATGATTTCATCCCATAACTTTTACAGTATCTGAAAGTGGTAGGATTAAACAAGTGTAAGCATAAGACAGATCTGGATCTAGGGCTAAGCTTCTGGATAATATGTAGTAGATCAGCAAATATTTCTGCTCCCAGTTGTTTATAATAGAAGCAAAATGTTTTTTTTTCTCAACACATGTTATATTACTGAAATGAAGAAAGTTTAGGGCAGGGGTAGGCAACCTTTCCCCTTTAAGGGCCGAGGGACTTCAGCTCCCAGAATCCTAGGAGCCATTGGCCAACATGGGACTATTGGCCAACATGGCTGAGGCTTCTGGGAGCTGAAGTCCCTTGGCCCTTAAAGGGGAAAGGTTGCCTACCCCTGGTTTAGGGCAACTAGCTAAGTAAACATTGTGTGGAAGGATTGTGAATTCCATTCACTTTTGATACTCAAAAGAAATTATTGGCCTAAGAATTCTAAGTGTATTCCTAACAACTCACTGCCATTATCTTCCCCCTGCCATCAACAAGTGGTAAATCAACTAGAATTGAAACCTGGAGTGACATTATGCTACTTCCAGTTCAAGGAAAATGGATTTGTGTGCCCTTCCAGGGATGCACTGGGATGAAAATTGGCCCCCTTCTCTCAGTTCAGTGGCTTACCCCATATATATGTTTCCTTAGACATTAGCTCTTCTGAGTTCAGGAGGTCTTAAGTCCAAGAAGTTGGGAGGTAGAATTATTATCCTAGAATCAGAGAAATTTTATTTGGCATGGGAATGCTACCAAAATGCAACCTTACTTTGCTTAGTTATCTAGGGCTCCTAGATATCAGGATCTTGTCCTACGTTTGAGGGTCTGGACCTTTCTCTCCAATCCTTAGGACAAGTGTGAGGAATCTCAGGGCAAGAGATTGAATCATGCCTTAAGTGTGCATTGAATCATGCCTTAAGTGTGCATGTGTGTGTGTGTGGGGGGGTGTCCTCATTTGTTAGACTTTTATTTGAATGGCATACTCTGTACAACTATGCTTGATATTTAATGTAGCTTGTTTACTGGCATCATCAGGGGCTGTCTCTTTTAATATCACCAGTGCCTGCCTGCTGCAAAGTCAGAAGGGGTCATCCCTAGGTACCATGTTCTTGTCCTGATCTTTCACAAGCTGGCATAGTATCAACTTGGCAACCTCTCGGTGGCACATCTATAATCAGGGCATAGCCACCTGAGAGAAAGGAGAAGATGGCACTTGGTCCTTTTCCATATACAAAAGCAGCAGGTGACTTAAACCTATTCATCACTGGCAACAGAATAGCATCTTTCATCACACCTTAGGCAACAGGGTCCCTTTCACACTGTACAATTATTGCATTGATTCCACTTTAACTGCCATGGCAAAATCCTATGGAATCCTAGAATCTGGAGTTTAGGGAGGACCATTTAGAATGTTCAGGTAGAAAGTTCTAATGCCACACAAACCTACAGATCTCAAGATCCCATGCAGCCCTGGGGGGCATTCCTGCTCTGCTATCACAGCACTATTATCCCACGTTAACTGCCATGATTCTTATGGAATTCTGGGGTTTATAGTTTGGTAAGGCATTGGCACAGTGGTTTGAGTGTTAGACTATGGAGACCAGAGTTTGATGCCCAGTTCAGCCATGAAACCCACTGGTGACCTTCGGTAAGTCACAAGCTCTTAGCATCAGGGGAGGGCAATGACAAACCTCTTCTGAACAAATGTTGGTGCTTCTGTTACTTTTGTATGCACTGATAATAACACTGGTATTTACTTATGCGTAATATCATAATAAAAAAAATCATATGGTATGGAATTAAATTAAATCTTCTTGTTAGAGTCCTTTCATACTAGACATTAATAGTACTACTTTAATTGATGTGGCTTCATCCAATGGCATCCTAGGATTTGTAGTTTGGGGAACCATTAGAGCTCTCTGGAAGAGAATTCTAAATACTCCTCCCTAAACTGAAAATCCCAGGATTCAGCCACATTCAGGGACTGTACAGACTGGCACTTTGTCGGCATTGGGGCAGAGTGGGGGCATGGCGACTGCATGCTGCATACCCAAACACTGCCCCAACGCTGGCCGTCTGTTGAACCCCTCAGCCACATTCAGCCATAGAAGTTAAAATACAATTATAACACTATACATGTAGAGTGTGAAAAGGTACTTCCAGCCTGAACTCTCCCTAGAAGCCTAGATGACTAAACTGTGACTGTTGTACTTTGGACATATCATGTAATGGTATGATTCATTAGAAAAGACAATAATGCTTGGTAAGGTAGAAGGCAGTAGGAAAAGAGGAAGGATGCATTACAGGTGGATAGACTCAATGAAGGAAGCCACAACCCAGAGTTTGCAAGACCTGAACAGGGCTGTTGATAACAGGATGACTTGGACTTCTCTCATTCATAAGGTCCCCATAAATTGAAGTTGACTTGATGACAATGACAAAAACATGTTGATTCACAATTTAGTAGCTGATCCATTGGAGCTACTTTAATTGGAACTGATAATCATGATTTCAGGTGTAGTCTAAAAACATCTCCAGGAAGCTCCAGGAAAAGAGATTCCACCTCAACATTAGCGGGAACTTCCTGACAGTAAGGGCGGTTTGACAGTGGAGTCGGAGAGTAGTGGAGTCTCCTTCCTTGGAGGTCTTTAAGCAGAGGCTGGATGGCCTTCTGTCAGGGATGCTTTGATTGGGAGTTCCTGCATGGCAGGGGGCTGGACTGGATGGCCCTTGTGGTCTCTTCCAACTCTATGATTCTATGATCTGGATTGGTTTTTCAATAGGCGGGGTATTAAATAATAATAATAATAATAATAATAATAATAATAATGATCTGGAAGTCTAACAAAGTATCAGAATTTCTTCACCACTACTATAAAACAGTGGTGGAAAACTTTGGTAAGTAAAGGGGACAATGCTCCCTTGCTGCACCTATGTTGGTCACCACCTCCAGCATCAAAAACATGATAAAAAAAACTGAAAGGCAAAATGACTGGAAATCATATCTGTTCCTTAAATAATGAGAAAGTGCTTTCTGGGAAACCTAAAGCACTCTGGGGCACACCACTTATTTTATTGGAGGCTAATGCTTCTCCTTGTTTTAGTACATGGGGGAGTAGTCCGCTGGGGGCAGGCTGCGCAGACTGGTAGGAGCTACATTTAGCTGAGAGGCCACATGTTGCCCAAGCCTAGTGTAGAACATATCATGCATGACAGGGGGTTGGATTGGATGGCTCTTGTGGTCTCTTCCAACTCTATGATTCTGTGTTAGGGGACTATATAATGGCATATACACCAACTGTCCTGATTTGGCAGGGACCGTGCCAAATAATCTGGAGAACTCAGTAGTAAAAAGGAACTTATTTTAGTTTGAATTACCAGGCCTCCACAAGTTCATATGAAAATCATGACATGTGTGGCAAAGCAACATTAGAGTACACTCTGTGGTCACCATGGCAAAACGTTATTATTAAGGAAGAACACACAGAAGAGGCTGCAACAGTTTGATTTTACCTGAGCCTGTTGCAGAGGGGCGATATTCCACCTTCCCTTATCTTTCCTACTGTTGAGTTAATTGAGGGCAAATTATTTTTGTGCTTTGAACCCAGTTTGTAGCAATTGAAGTAATCTGAGGACAAAGGGAGAGAGTGGGAGGAGGAGAGAGAAAGTGGGACATTTTGAAAAGAGCTGAAAAAGTGGGGTGACAGGTTAATTGGGGCTGTTTCTGGCAAACAGGACGGTTTGAGGGTATGATACCTCTGGATGATTTAAAATTAGTAACTGCCTTTCTCTCACTACAAACCCAAACTGAAAGCATGACTGAAATGAAGAAATCTGAGGATTGTGCTCTCACACTCTGTGCACACCCTCCTTATCTGCTTACTAGGGCAAGTAGAATGTATTCTAATTTATCCAAAAGCTGGCTGCCACTGTAGTATGAGCCTATCTCCTTTATGGAAAACTTTATTGCATTTATGCAGGGCAGACATGAGCATTATTTTTATAATAAAGTCTCTTCCTCCCAAATTCCCTTCTTAATCTCTTTTTCCCCCTTCCAAAAAAAAAAAAAATGCCTTTTGAATCAAGTTCTTGGGTCAAGGCTAATGAAGGCAATTACTGAGGGATTCTGACTTCTGAGGCAAAATAAAATCAGCCAGAAAGTACCGTTACTGATCTACTTTCAATCTCTTTTCCACAGATCCCAATTTAAAAACAAACAACAACCCTTGGTTATTAGAAGTGGAGTTCACAGGATTCAAGTACAGGAAAAAAAAATGGGCCAGGAATTTGGAAAGCCATTCATCTTAATCCAACAAAAGGGTGATAATCCAATTTATTGGACTTGAATACTTTGAATTTTGTCAGCTAAATTAACATTATTAGGTGCTTAGGAACACAGCCTGCCAGCTAAAGGACAATGAGTTGTAAGTACCAGTCAGAATTACAAAATGGATAATCTTTAGCTTTCTTTCTTTCTTTCTTTCTTTCTTTCTTTCTTTCTTTCTTTTCCTTTTCTGTTCTTTTCTTGTCCTTTCCTTCCTTGCTTGCCCTTTCTATGTTCCTTTCCCCCTCTTACTACCTTGTCACACTTTTGGTATTGTAACATGAATCGCATTGGGTTGTAACAAAGGAAGAAAAAAAGTCTTTTATATGTTTGTTTGCTTGATACGACTGATGTATTCAAGGCTTTTACTCTAAATCTCAAGTCAAATCTCAAGGATCTACGTTCAAGTCTCAATTCAAGTTTCAAGTCCTTGTAAGATACTTTCAAGTTGTATTTCAAGTCGAGCCTCAAGTCTGGGAGCCAACTTTAACAAAAAACAGGAGGTGGTGGTGGTGGCTTGAAGTAGAAGAATCCTTCTAAAGCTTGTCAAAAGTTTTAAAAAGCTCTCAATGTGCAGCAGGGACAGGCTGCTGAGTAAACCTAAACCTGGTTCATCCTGTCCTCACTGCCCCTCAGAGAGGATTTCCTAAGTGGAGCAGTGTGGGGCACATTTCTTGGAGAACAGCAAATGTGTTAGGCAAGAGGCTCATTACCTAATGTGTTTGCTATTTCTGGATGACGTTAGACTGGCTAAAGTTGGTCACTAAAAATATACAAGTTCCAAGTTGAGTCAGTGCCTCATTTATAGCCGAGTCAAGTCCAAGCTGAGTAATTGAAATGACTTAAGTCCAACTTGAGTCTGAGTCAGTTGACTTGAGTCTACATCACTGACCGCTACTATTTATGGTCAGTTGATGTTCCTAAAGCTAAGTGTAGATACTTGCTTAATAATTTTTGACAGCTACAAGATGGCTGAGATGCTATGTCAGAGCTGTGTAGCATAAATCTCTGCATTTCTGCCATGCCTGTGCTGCACAACCCTTGTATTGAATTGCAGTGTTTAACAATTGAATGTGCAGTGCAGTGTTTGACACTGGAATGGACTGCCTCAGAGGACAGTAGACTCTTCTTCACTAGAGATGGTTAAACAAAGGTTGGATGGCTGTCTCTTATGAGTGTTGTAATTGTGTATTCCTGCACAGCAGGGGGCAGAACTAGCTGGCCCTTGTGGTCTCATCCAGCTCTATGATTCTATGCATTTTTGATGGAACAGGCAACATCAGGATGGCTATAGGTTCATCATACTTATAGGGAGAGCTTGGGCAAGCTATTTCTTGTATTACAACTAACAGACTCTTGCAGCCAGTATGGCCATGGTTGGGAGATGGTCGGCAAGTTGTAGCCCAAAAAGGTTTTTTTTTTTTTTTCATGTCCATTGCATGGAAAGGTATCCACCCAAATATATATACTTTAGGTGTGTTAACAAGTGTGCATTTCATGGCAACAGAGCCAAGTTGTGCTCCAGTGCTTTAGCACAGCCCACTGCTTACACCAGCATTGGGCAGTCAAGGGGCTGCCATATTAATTCCCCCTGGTGGAGCATCCCTTTAAAGAATTGTGAGGAATTAAAATAGAGGCCCTTACTTTAATGTATCAGAATAGCCCTATTTAGACATTCAGGTCTCAAACAGACAGCCCAAAAGAGCCGCTGTCAGGGAGATCTAGGGGAAGGGCGTGCACATGATGCATGCCCCCAGATCTCTCTGAGGTCAAGCAGAGGCTGCACCAAAACTGGCTGTGAAAGGAGAAGTTTCTTACCACTTCTTTACATTCAGGCCTCTTCAGAACCACAGGCACCTTCAGGACCATGGTGTCTGGTTGCTATGGTTGCACAGCAGTCCTGTCAGCTTCAAGTCCAAATGTTGGGTGTTATATTGTTCTCTTATCTCCAGATGTGTTGTTGTTGTTGTTGTTGTTGTTGTTTTTAACTGCCATTGAGTCGATCTCAACTCATGGCAACTCTCTGGATGAGACTTCTCCAAGACTCCCTGTCCTCTACCGCTCTGCTCAGGTCTTGTAAACCCATGTCTGCGATCTCCCTTATTGAGCCCATCCATCTGGCATGTGGTCTCCCTCCCTTTTGGTTTCCTTCTGCCTTACCCGAGCATTATTCTTCCCCCCCCCCCCCCTAATGATTCATGCCTTCTCATGATGTGGCCAAAATATGACAGCTTCAGTTTAGTCATCTTGGCTTCCAGGGATAGTTCAGGCTTGATCTGTTCAAGAATTCATTTGTTTATCTTCTTGGCTTTGGCCATCTTCTTGGCTGTCCTCAGCACTCTTCTCCAGCACCACATCTCAGAAGAGTTTATTGCCTTTCTGTATGCTTTCTTTACAGTCCAGCCCTCACATCTATACATGGTACATCGGTACATCCAGATGTATACCCTCCAACTATCCTGATTTGACAGGGACAGTCTTGATTAATCCTCTATCATATCACTTTTTCAGCTGCTTTTAAAATGTCCCAGTTTCTTTTTCCTCCTCCACTTTCCCCCTTTGTCTTCATCTTACTTCAGTTACTGCAAACTGAGTTCAAAGTGCAAAAGTAGTTTGCATTCAGTCAACTCAGTGGTGGGAGAGGAGAGGAGAGAACAGAATCTGGCTCTTCTCAGCAGGAGCAGACAAAATCTGCTTCTTCTCCTAGCTTGTGTGTTCTTCCTCATTAATAACTTTTGCCATCTTGAACATATTCTGATGTGCTCTAGTTTTCATCTGTGAAATGTTGGAACATATGCAGATGGGCCTTCAAGTTCTTGAAGAAGCATTGACATTTCCCCTTCCTAAGACCAGGTCTAGGAGTAAAGAAATCCCTTTAGGTGGAGGTTAAATACCCTGGCAAGATGGTCTTTCTAGAACCTTTGAAATTATGCCACTTGATCCTTCTCCTTCCTCTCCACACTTAGAGAGAAGGAAACTTTCTGTTCTCAGAGAGAGACCTTCTTATCAGCCCCTTATCTTATACTAGCTGTATTTCTTTCTACAGTAATACATAAAGCCATCTTATACAGTGCACACAATTCAATCAAAGAACAATGAAGGGTTGGGCTTTATAGCAATCTTTATTGCAAGCTTGTTATAACACATATGTGGATGGATGAGAAGCCCAATCATTAAAAACTCCTCATCTGATATGCAGAACATATATGCTGTGTTTGTTGCTGAAAGTACCATATGGCCAACAGAACAGGTAGCCATTGACCCATGGCATAGCAGAGAACCAACCAGAAAGTTGTGTGCTGAGGCTGCTTTTAAGCCTGAAAATGGCTGCTGTTTTTGAAACAGATTATTTCACTATTGTACAGAAAGCAAAACTTGTAAAAATTACTTTTGGATTACAGCTCCCAGAATCCCCCAGGATGGCCACTAGCTGTGAGAGGGAAGAGGCAAGAAGTAGCCACCCCCTGTCTCTGCAACAGCTTACTCCATGCAGGTGCCTTTTGGATGTGTTGGGACTACAGTTCCCATGATCTGCAGAGAACAACTACAATGTCTGGGGATGATGAGGACTGGAGTTCTACATATCTGGAAAGTGCCAAGTTGTACTGTGGCTTCCCTACAGAGACAATTTTGCCAAGTTTATTTGACTAGCATTCAACATCTACACTCCTTTCTACAAAATATAATGACAGCACAAGTAAAGTGGAGTCACTCATTTAATGAAAAGGGGTGGAAAAAAAAGATTATCTAAGAAACCCAAATGCCACAGCTGATAAGGAGTAAGGTAAACAACATAAGAGTATTAAAATTTAAGCTCTAGTAGCTACTGGAGAAGCATAGGATAATAAGCACAGTAGGGTGTCCCACAAGGTACTTAAGAGCCCTACTGTTTTTATTACCTAGTATCAGTAAGGAAATATATGCCTGACTACATTTATGGAGCCATTTAGAACGTTGAAACAGGCTCTTCTTCTCAGAAAGGAGCCATTAAAATACTCACTCTCCAACGTCTTTCTGTAGATTAGCATACTGTGGAATCAGCCATGACAGGTCTTGTCAAAGATATGTCCCCCACTGCTATTCTGTAGGCAAAGGGTAAGCATGGAGAGATGCATTGGTTGCCATCTGAGGTGTGTGCTACTGACACATATGATGGAGAGGGAGGCAGCTACAATACAGAATAAACTTTTCAAGGAAGTTTCAGCCCACAAACATTCAAGCCTACTGTCTTTACTTTTTAGATATCTGAGACCTCTATAGGTTTCACTGAGATTTGAGGTTTATTTTTGTTCATATGTACCTTTTCTATCAGGAACCAGTTATGATTATCATCAATGTACAGGCACACATCACTTAAGAAAGCCTCTGAAATAGAAGCTCCTTTCTATACAGAGTTTTTATCCCTCCCAGGCCTTTTCTTCCTTGGCTGCATCTATGCTGCAGAATTAATGCAGTCTGACACTGCTTTAACTGCTATGGATCAATGTTATGGAATTCCAGGATTTGTAGTTTTGTGAGACATTTAGCCTTCCTTGCCAGAGAATTCTGGCATTACAACAAACTACAAATGCCAAGATTCCATAGGATGGAGCCATGCCAGTTAAAGTGGTGTCAAACTGCATTAACTTTAAAGTGTGGCAGCAGCCTTTGTCCTCTATCTAGCTCAGGGGTCGGCAACCTAAGGCCCATGGGCCGCACCCGGCTCACGGAGGCCTTAGGACCGGCTCCTGCCCAGTCCTGCTGCCGCCGCCACCTTTCGCCCTTCTGGGGGACCCCTGCGGCCACACTGGGCCTCTCCAAGGCCCTGCGCAGTTGAGGGAGCTCTCCTGGGGGATCCCCAAGGCCGCAAAAATGGCGCCCTGCCATCATGCGCATGTGCGCGTGATACGAGGCACCATTTTGTTTCCCAAAATGGTGCCCCCCACATGTGTATGCAAGTGTACACGTGCGCTGGCCTCCAGCTCCATTTCCCTCCCCTGGCCCACCAGCAAAAAAGGTTGCCGACCCCTGATCTAGCTGAAGGATTATTGTTTTTATAGCAAGCTTCAGCTCTAAAAAGATGGTGAAGAAAAGCTACAGAAACACAGACTTCTGGTGTCAAATTCCAGCAGTGTGTCTTCAGTGACCAATGCAGTTAATATTGAACTGGGGAAAAATGGGATTCTACTTTAACTGATTCTACCATCGCAGTGTACTCGTGCCTACAACAGCTTCTCTTATTGATCATGCACAAGCAAGAAAACAGCATGGCAAAAGAGGGAAGCAGATAAACCTGCCTTACCAACTACTCCAGCATGTTAGAGAAATGTATTTATAAAGCTGGCCACCTACATGAAATCATAAGAAAAAGACTGGTGAAAGACAAAAAATATATATCTCTGAATGCATTTTGGAAGAAGCCTTCAAATGGTTTCTACAAGGTTTAAAATGTTTGCTCCAACCAGCCAGGATTAGACTGGCAATGGTTTCCCAGAAGACTTTTTCACCTGGTGCCCCCAGATTGTGGAATAACCTTCTGGAAGAGATATGACAGCTGAAGATGATGACTGCTTTTAAAACAGCACTAAAGACATATCTCTTCTGGCAGGCCTACTCAATTTTAAATCATGAGTTTTTAATTGGTATATTTTAAAGAATGTATTACAGTTGTCTCGCCCCATTTGCGGATTTCAAGTCTGCGGTCTCGCTCTTTGTGGGGAGGGACAAATGGCTATACTTAAAATGGCAGCAGGCACCCGGATGTGGCCCCACTTGTGTGCCACAGGCACCTGTGCCATTAGTTTCAATGGCTCTCAAATATTTGTGAGCTGCCATGTCCTACACTGTATGGTACCTTGTCTTCCCTTGTGGTTAGGGCATCTGGTCACCCTGGTCCTTATTGGCTGAGAAGAAAAGGACCCAATAATCCTTTGCACTGAGGTAGGGATGGTGGACAATGCCACTTAGAAAGATTGCTTTCCTAGGCGTTTCATTTCTACCAGTTTGACAATCAAGATGGGCATTCGCATAGTGCATTCACATATCTTCCATTTCACAGATGAAAATCACAACATCTCTGGCCAGGCAATACCAAAGTATGATCAAGATAGCAAAAATTATTGTTGAACGAAAGGAGAAGCAAGAAGAGGCTACAGCATTTTGCTTTTGTCTGGATCTACTGGGAAAGGGAAGATTCCACCACCACTTTCCTGAGTTTGCAGCAACTGAAGGAAGTTGAGGACAGAAATAGTGCAGCCTGACACTGTTTTAAGTGCCATGGCCATTGAGTAGTAGTTTTGTGAGATATTTAGCCCTCCCTATCAGATAGCTCTGGTGCTGCAACAAACTACAGATTCCATAGCATTTTGCCATGGCACATAAAGTGATGTCAACTGCATTATTTCTGCAGTGCAGATAAGACGGAATAAGGGAAGTGAGAAGAGCAGGAGAGATGTGGGATGACGGAGGATTAATCAGGACTCTCCCTGACAAATGTGGACAGTTGCAGGGTACACGTTGTGGACAACCCCTGTACACAGACTGCAACAAATACATGCTTTTTGAAAGCAAAATCAGTAAGTATTATAATGCAAAAATCATATCTAGCCTAGTTTGTGGCAAATACCCATCTACATTAAAATTATTTGGCATTATCCATAGATTCCCCTCGGGGCATCAAATTTTGTGCATTATTATTTCATTGTGTCATTTGGGACTACATTTCTCATAATGTGGTTTGACACTTGTGATTTCATCTGTGGTGCACAAAAGGTATTAGGACATATGACAAGGCCAGAGCCTTTGTAACCATGATTGTGGCACCAGTCTGCATAGTTTGTATTTGTAGTTGCTATGGACAGAAGAGTAATGACTTTAGGAAAAAAGTTTTTGGGGCAGCATATTTTTAATGTTAATATTTTAAAGCCAAACATTATGCGATGTCAAAATGCTTGTCTGTATTTAATGTAGTATTGCTAGGTTTTCAAAATAGCAATAACAACCAATCAAAATTCATGACACCAATAGTTTTATTTATTTATTTCATTTCATTTCTATGCTGTCTTTTCCCCAGAAGGGGACCCAAGACAGCTCACAAATAAAGCTGACAATAAAGAAGTATTCATTAACATGTTTGCATTCTATCTAAATACCAAATGGAAGTTTTTATTTCAGTTAACCTAGCCATGTATTTCTCTGTAAAATTAACATATTATCCACATTCATAAATTAAATGATGGACACGTTCTGTTCTTTATGAAGGGCCCACACCCCCAATGCAGGATTTTTGGCATCTTGTTCAGTCAATATCAAAGGAAAAACTTTCTACTTCTCAAATGAGATACATCCCTTAAAATAAGGGACAACTGCTAATTTTATAAGGGACAGGCTTTCTGGCTCTAGTTTAATGTGTAGGGTATATTAAATGTGTTTTTTGCAATGTTGAATTTCACACATTACAATATTAGATGGGTTCTTCATACATAATTGTCAGATTTCTTGAGTCATTTTTAAAGAGTGTTATTTAATTTAAATCACCACCACCACCACCACAAATAATGAACAAAAGGAAGGGGAAGAGTCATGTAACATGGCAAGAATTCTCTGTTGCAGTCTATGTTGCATAACTTTACACATCCTTAATTACAAAACAGAGTCATTGAGGAATCTTGTTAATGAATTGTGAAGATTCACAATGGGACTTCAGCAAAAATGTCCTGATATACAATGGGCTCTGCCAATGTTCAAAGGCCCCCTCTAGCTGCTGTCTTGTTGTGCATTGGTCCCATTGTGCATTGTGTATCAGTCCCAATGTACAACAGTCACTTTGCTGGTTCTTCTACGAACAGCAACTCTTTGCTGCATATGGATATTGAGAAATTAAATCCCATCTCCTGCAGATGAATGTGCACTTATAACTATATATGTCCCCAAGTGAATTCCTGCTGCAGGTTATAAGTAAAGAAGAAAAATATAAAAATTACAGTTGGGAATCATTTTACATTCAGTAGATAAATGGACTTGTAAATAAATAAATAAAATTAAAAAAGGAGTTCAAGCCAGCCAACAATGTTCTGAGGCAAACATTTCTGTACATGTAGCAGGAGGCATGCTCAGAAACTGAGAGTGTTGTCAGATTTTCCATCTCTTTACACAAGCAGCAGCCTTCCACAAACTGCTGGCCTCCAGATGTTTTGGAGTCAACTCCCATCAGCACAAGCCAGCATAGCTAGTGATAAGGGATAATAGGATTTGTGGTGCAGAATATCTCAAGGGCATCAGGTTCTGGAAAGCTAGCATAACAGGAGCTCTTGCACACTACACAATTGTGTTGCTATTTTAACTGTCATGGCTCCATCCTATGGAATTCTGGGACTGACAGTTTTGAGAGGGATGTTTAGAATTCAAGTGTATCCCTAAACTACAGAACCTAGCAGACTGTTGGATTTTGCCATAGTATTTAAAGTGGAATCAAAGTGCTGTAACTGTGTAGTGTGAATGGGTCCCAGGGTTTCCAGGGGATGAGCCTTTGGGGTGCTAAAGATTCCAAGGGGAAATCTTCCAACTGCCCCACACAATACAGGGTTATGATTTGGTAATACAAAATTCTAGAATAAGATTAAGACATGCTTCAGACTCAAAGGAAACATGCAGAGGTGGGGGTTTAAAGACAAATAACATCAGCTACCAATGGTGGGGAGGGTGATAATTGCAGGGATTACAGCAAGCATTGTGGGGAAATTTTAGTCATTCCTCTCAGGCCATAATCCTGAAGAAAATCCCTCTTCTTAAACTGGGATTATTTGCTTTGGAAGAAATCCTCCTTGGTGCCAATGTAGCAATTGTCCACATTATTTAAAAGGCACAAAGCCTTGGAGTCTTGTTCACACTAGATGGCAGTATGGTATGTGATCAGACTCGCAGGAGCAGCAATATGAGAGATACCTAAGGAAGTTTGCTTCTTAATGCACATCTGTTATTGTCTACTTCCATATTACTTCTCAAGAACACTCTATGGCAGAGATATGCATCTCCAGTCCGATGTTTTTTGTGGTATGACTGTGGGTGGCTCAGATCTTGCCAGGAAATTTAATTTTTTTAGACATTAGTAATCTTTCCCAATGTGGACTCCCATTAAGCAAAGATGCATGGCAAAGAATCAGAGTTTTGTCTCAATGAGGCAACTGTAAAGCTTGGATCCCCTTGTTTTTAATTAAAATGTGTATATTATACGTTCAGCATAATGCACCTCCTTCCTGAGAGAGATCACAGATGACAAAACTGATGAATGCCAAATAGTTTTGATGTACAGTGCACTCTGCTTTTACACATGTTTACCTCTGAAAGGAAGGCAGGATAGAAATGCTAGAAATATGTATATGTTACATGTAATGTTTGTGGTCTTCTGCCACATTTCTTTGATGTCGTTGATCTTGGAGATACATGAAAAGCACCCCATCAGATGGGTGTAATCGTATGCATTGTATAGAAATATAGAAAAACATGGTCACTGTGGAATAATGGCTGACATTCTGTAGAGCAGTTATGGATTCATAAAGAGTGATGGACCACTAACCACTTTATATTCATGCATGGACTCTGGGTTTTAATTTGAACTTTGGTGATGTACACAAGATCTGAATCTATATGGGGAATAGTAAGTTCAGACTAAAACTCTGAGTGGATGAACTGGTTCTCTGACATGAAAGTCACCAGCCCCATCACTTTAAAAAAATAAAAATAAAAAAATACACTGATTTTAAATGAAAAATTCAACAAATGCTAAAAACACAGAAAAGGTAGAAAAAAATCACAAACTAGTCTTAACACTGGGAATGCTGGCAAAAATCAGATATTTTGGAAAGGAAGGGCACACTGAAGAATTTATCCATATGAAGGGCTAAAGATAAATAAGGAGAAGAAGGGCCAGATCATGTAACCAACTGGATATCAGCAAGATCACCAAGTACCACTTAAAAAATAATGGTGTGCATTTTAAAAGTTTTCAGATATGTGCTTGTATGACAGTTGATACTACAAGCTTTTGGTTGGTGGTTGTTTTGGTATTGTTTTTTGTGGGTTTTTCGGGCTGTGTGGCCATGTTCTAGAAGAGTTTCTTTCTGACGTTTCGCCAGCATCTGTGGCCGGCATCTTCAGAGAATGTTTTGGTATTGTTTGTGATTGTGTCTGGTAAGAGCAAAAACGATGGCTGTACCATGACGGGGAAAGAGAAACAAAAAAAATCTCATGGTCTCAATGGCCATGCTTGTCTCTTTAAAATGGGCAGCAAAATGTCATGCATTCCACCCTTAATCCTACATTCCTGTCCTATTAGATTCAATCTAAAAGCCAAAGGTTCTCAGACTTTCCCTTGTGACCAACTCTTTAATTTTTCCAAGGTTAAATAACATTGAAGCAAACAACGCTGGCATCTCTGCTGTTGGTGTCTGGTATCATCTCCTTTCTGATTCAGTTGCTCCTCAGTGACAGAGCACATGCTTTGCATGCAGGTGTGGGCTTGAAGCCTGTATGGAAGTTATAAACTTGTGACTGTTACATATTTATTATATAGTCTCTAGTGTAGGGATGATGTACGGACCATGAAAAGCTCCCAGTCCCACCACTTACAGGGAAGTAACCACTATGATCAATGGGGAGTTAATTCCCCTGTTATCTGTGAAACAGCTGTCTTCCACCCTCATCACACAAGCAATCCCCAGCACAAAGGAGAATTCTTAGAATCATGGATTGGAAGAGACCACAAAGTTCATCCAGTCCAACCCCCTGCTATTCAGGATACACCATTAAAACACTCCTGACAGATGGCCATCCAGTCTCTGTTTAAAAACCTCCAAAGATGAGACTCCATCACACTTTAAGGGAGTGTGTTCCACTGTTGAATAGTTCTTACTGTCAGGAGGATCTTCCTAATGTTGAGGTGGAACCTCTTTTCCTGTGGTTTGAATCCATTGCTCTGTGTCCTAGTCTCTAGACTAGCAGAAAACAAGCTTTCTCCTTCTTCCATACGACATCCCTTCAAATATTTAAATGTGGCTATCATGCAACAGAGACCCTGCTTCTGCCATCGCAAAGGGGATTCACTGATGGGAGGGGGTGGAAACAAGTGAAAGGGGAACAGACCCCCACCAGTCACACTCTGCTGCCCAGTAAGAGGGATTGCCATAGTTTTACACACTAAGAGAGACACAGAAGCATACACCAGAGTTTGGATACTGTGTGATAAGTAGGCAATGGCAGCTGGTGTCAGTATTTCAAGAGAGCAATGATTTTTAATCCAGTGTTTAAAGGAACTATTCAAAGTAGTCCCCAAATAGATCCAGCACCTTGGATAGCTCCTGCAAAGTTTAAACTTAATTCTGTAGATATTCATCACCCCAGTGATGTGAAAGCCATTAACTGCCACTATAAGGAAGGCTATAACAGTTGGCCCTCCATAACCACAGATTCTGCATCCATGGACTTAACCATCCACACCTTGAAAATACTCCCCATTCCAAAAAGCAAATCTTGACTTTGCCATTTTATATGAGGGGCGCCATTTTATTAGGCCATTGTATATAATGGGACTTGAGCATCCATGGATTTTGGTATCCATGGGGGCTCCTGGAACAAAACCCCAGTGGGTACCAATGGTCATGGTAATAGCAACTTGTTACTTTGGGGTATAATAAGCTGTAACAATTTTACCTGGGTGGGAAAAACAAAGTAATGACAGCTAACACAGTGAGCTTTTGCATAATGAATAATAATATGTATTTGTTACTTTGAAATGCTATTGAGGGATCATTTGAAGGATGTTTTGAGCATTGGGGCCATTTCTTTTGGATTTTAAATGATTTTGTTTTTAAAACATTTCAAAAGCAACATTAATCATGAGTAAAGCATCCTGACCCCCATAAGTATTCACCACTGAGTAAAGAGCAGCAGATCACTTAAAACAGAAAGCAATATTAGCATTTCAAGCTCTGACATACATCAAGAAATTACCTTTTTAAACTCCAGCTCCAACCAAGCCTTTAGCTTTGTACTGGGATCTTCTGAACTCAACTGTAGCTTTGATTGGCCACAGGTCATAAATCAGGACAATGATTGTTCTAATAATAACAATAATCTATTCTCTAAAGCAAAAGTCACATCATTTTTATGATCCTCAAGCCAAAGGATCAGGGTGTGTCTGGATGCTTCCATGGGCAACAACAACAAACAGAATGATAGTAGACTGAAGTATGCCAAAGTATGACATTCAGTTTATTTCCTTCTATCGCTTCTCAAAGAGATGATCACTCCACACTTTTAATTCATCTCTGGTGGATTTGAAGCTATTTGGGAACAGGGCGAGTTGCAAGAGATATTTGCCAAACTGGCATCCATTTATATCTCCTTACACAGATAGTGAAGAAATGTTGGCAGGAATACTGTTGATGTCTTATGCACATGTAACTTCTCTTAGGCATATGATATGCCTTTTTTTTTTTTTTGGCCATTGCGTAACAACCATATTCATTTCACAGTTGTGTAAGTAGAGTTCTTCAAGTGTAACTACTATGCACGTCACTGTGCATTCTTGGATGATGTATAATTACTTGTTAGTGCCTTCAATAAAACACTTTGTTTACAGGGGTTGAAGAAATGACCACTGTTATGATGGGACCATAAGCAAGCACATTTGCAGGCATGCAGTTGGTTGCATGTTATTAGTATTCAACAGAAAAATGTCAAGGGTAATCACCATTTAATTACATGGCTGTAGATTTATACTATGCAAGCACAATGCCAGACTGGGGACATTTTCAAAATCAGATTGAAAAGAACACCTGCCCAAAATTATTTTACTTGATCAGCAGTTTTTGCCCTCTGTGCTCAGTTAACCTGTATTTCTGGAGCTGGGATATAGGTCCTGTAACTGTGACCTGTTGCTGGACTACAACTCCCTTCATCCCTGAGCATTGGTTATACTCACTAGGGCTGATGGGAGATGGAGACCAACCACCAGCATCAGACAGCCCACAATTTCCTGAGCCCTGTTCTAAAGCCTTCTTATGGACTCTAAAGGTTATGCTTAAAGGACTTTAAACTGTATGCTCTAATAAAACAAATGAACATTTTCCTGCTCATTGAATGTAGTCCATGAATCTGACTTCTGATTTTTCTTCACAATGAGGCTTTGTGGTGGTAAGAACATGTTGAGTGTCCCTTATCTGAAATGTTTGGGACCAGAAGTGTTTTGGATTTTGGATTTATATATATATATATATATAGAGAGAGAGAGAGAGAGAGAGAGAGAGAGAAAGGTAAAGGTATTCCCCATTGACAAGGTTGTCAAGTCGTGTCCAACCATGGGGGTGGTGCTCATCTCCGTTACTAAGCCAAAGAGCCAGCGTTGTCAGAGACTACTCTGTGATCATGTGGCCAGCATGATTGTGCAGAATGCTGTTTACCTTCCCACCAAAGTGGTACCTATTTATCTCCTTGCATTTGCATGCTTTCAAACTGCTAGGTTGGCAGAAGCTGGGACTAGTGATGGGAGCTCACCTCATCATGCAGCACCCAGGCCTCAAACTGCCAACTTGCTGATCTTGCAATCAACAGAGTCAGTGTCTTAATCCATGTCTAAACATAAAATTCATACATGTTCATATATACCTTATAGCCTGAAAGTAATCTATGCAATTTAACAGTTTTGTGCATGAAAGATAGTTTGTGTACACTGAACCATCAAAAGCAAAGGTGTCACTATGTTAGCAGTCCATGAAAAATGTTTGTGGTTATGAAGTATATTTTGGAATTCTAGATAAGGAGACTCAACCTGTATTTGTAGGCTAAAAGAAAATAATTCAGAAACAAATCCTGTGAGATCAGAGTAGAATTGATCAAATGAACAAGCATATCTACATGCCTGACTGAAATCTGACAAGAGGATAGGATGCAATACTAAATCAGAAGTTTTGTTATGTTCCCTAGACCATTTTTGAAATGTCATATGAATAGAGTCTATAAAGATGTCATCTTTTTTTAAATGCAACTGTTGAATTTTGCCCAGAATAGTTCAATAGGTGTGCAGTGATGTAGACAGTAAGGGGAGGAATTTGAGAACGAGTTGGTTTTGATCCATCCCTCAATTTGGCAGCAGTCCTAATACACATCCATTAATGTGATGTCTACAGAGCTGGCCTTGGGTGGAAAGGGTTGTGTAAGCAGAGCTGTTTTTCCTAATTTGGCACACTCATCCTTTTGTTCCTGTTACTAACAGACTTTCAGTATTTTTTATATAAAACAGTTTGCATAGCAATGATTTTGTATTAGTTATTTCTGTTTTAATTTTGAGCCTAGTCTGCACTCGTAATTCCAAAGCTTGAAAAGTTAGGCACATAGAAGTCTGCCTTAAGCTAGTCAGGCCACTGATTCATGTAGCCCAGTATTGCCAACTATGACTGGCAGCAGGCAACACAACTGCCACCTTCCTACTTTTGCACTTTAATTCTAGCCAGCTGTACTTTGGGAACTTGTTATCCTCACTTCTACCACCTAATAAAATGTCAGGGACTCACATTGCCTTTTTAGTGTAGTCCCACCTCCAGAATAACAAAATATTGGTAGCGTGTTTTGTGACTAAAACAGAGGCCAAGTGATGTTGGAATAAAAAAGAAAAGAAAAGTTTATTTTACATCAACATGCACTAAAGGTAACTTGTTTCATGACTTGCTATTATAATCTTTCTTAGTTATAGACTTATAACATATGTTACAAATTCAATCACAGTACCTCAGCCCCTCTGGCTAATAATATATAACTGGAGAGAACACCACAGTAACTCTATCTCTTCCAGAGCTCTGTGTGTATTCAGAGTTTACCCTTTCTAAACTCTATCTCCCTAAAATTCAGTTCCCTCAAGAACACTTTAAACACAGCCCTCTCACCGGCTTAACTTTCCCAACATACCCTCTAACCCAAACTTCTTCTCCTCTCTAACTGTCAGCCTGGGCTTTTATACTACTCCCAGCTGAACTCCCATTGGCTGGCTGTCAGCTGCCTCCTGATTGGCCAGCTTGACCTCTGTTCCCCACTGTCATGTTATTTCCTAATGCTACCCCAAAATGTCTGGTACTCCCTAGTGGACTCCTATCCAAGTATTAACTAGACCTGAGTTTGCCTAACTTCCAAAATTACTCAAGGTTAGTGTGGTCTGTACTTTCAAGAAGAAAAATAAAATGGCCCGAATCCCATTGGTATTCCTAACTAGAGTAGACCCACTGAATTAATGGGATTGATGTCACTGTTGATTCGCCATTCAACAATACATTCAATGGACAAATGGGCAGTCCAGCAAAAGGAATGAGATAACCTTTTTTTCTCCTGAAATTTCTGCAATTTGATTTCATATATACTGCCCTTGAAGAAGGCCATTGAAATATATAACTAGGCTGAATGTATTGGGCTTTTCCAAAATAAAATAAAATAAAATAAAATAAAATAAAATAAAATAAAAACAGTTATCCACTGGGCACTTGGAGATGTACCTCCCTTTTTCCCATGGATCCCATTGGGTGCTTGCCAATATTTGCCTCTCCTTCTACTTTAGCAATAGGATTTGTGCAACATCATGCCGAGGCCTTCCGTATTTGAGCAATGGTAGAAGTAACCTCCTGAGCTCTACACTCCTACACTACAATTAATTGATCTTGGACTGGGCATTGTGTAATGGCCAAAAAAATTGCAACTGTATGCAGAAGGGAACATAAATGTACATGAAACACCAACAGATTATCAGCCAATCATGTTCAAAGATATATTATTAAAAAGTGTATATTAGGCAAACAATGCATAAAAATGCATTCATTAGAAAAAATGCACACAAAAATGTATAGGAATTTTCATGAAGATGACAAAAAGATTAAAGTTCAGGATTAACCAAACTTGATATTAAATAAATGAGAAATAGGCAGAAACCAAAACTTATTCCTCTATCCTCACAACAGATACAACAGTTGTGTGCACATAAACTCACACCCCTGCACATTTTCTGTCCATAGTGTGGAGTCTAGATGTGAGTAATATCAACCTTGCAGGTCGGCCAGAATTTTCAGCCTTGCTCTGCTCACCACTTTTTCACTGAAGTATGTTAAATGCATTGGGTTTTGTATGTTTCACATTTCAACAGTATAGTAATAGTTTCTAAATTTGCATCTCTCTAAATAGATAGCATAGATAAATAGATAGATAGATAGATAATTAGTAGATGCGGATTATGTACATCCCTTTTATAATCTTTGTAGTTGATGGATTTTCTTTCTTGTAGCAATGTATAAGTGGCCAGCTAACTGAGGGAGAAAGAGGAAGAAGAACAGAGGTAGAGAGTTATTTCTGCCTCTGTTGCAAGCCTTGCTCCACACTTAATAGGGTTCTGGGCAAAGTCTACTGACAGGCTTACTTTGTGGTAGTTACAGCTAGGGATGGAAAGAATATTTAAAAAAATAGGTCAATATTTTGGTCAATACTTAAATCCATGAGCTCAAGTCCTCTTATATACAATGGCATAGTAAAATGGTGAGAGCCAGTATGACATAGTGGTCTGAGTTTTGGACTATGACCCTGGAGACCAGGGTTCAATTTCCAGCTTGGCCATGAAACCTACTGGGTGACCTTGGGCAAGTCACATGCTCTCAGCCTCAGAGGAAGGCAATGGCAAATCTCCTCTGAATTACTCTTGACAAGAAAACACTATGATAGGTTTGCCTTAGGATCACCATAAGTCATTAATGACTTGAAGGCTCACAACAACAAAGTAAAATAGTATTCTTTACATAAAATGGCAAAATCAAGGTTTGCTTTTTGGAATTTGGGGGGATATAGGGAATAGTTGAAAATATTAGATCAGTGGTCATATTCCCTAATAAGAACTTCCCTGTGTCAAGAATCTTCACAATATGGAGCTTTTCTGCATGGGAAAATCCACATGTGTTGTTTTTTGTGCGTGCAGAAAACTGCACTGAAAATACTGTAATGTTTCTGCCCAAATAAACCATGCAGATCTTTTTTACATTAAAGTCCCATGCTCTGAATAGTCTTCAAAGACTGTGCAATTTCTCAGAACTTTCTCCCAGTGAGAAGAAAATTGCTCAACACATTTGTTGCTTCCTTTAAGAATGAAATTAGCAGAGATCCACTTTACTAGTTTCAATTAGTGCCAGTATCGATAAGTGAAGACTGCCATTTCCATTTCCAGTAATGCCTCAGGTCAATGCAATATCAGGATAATCCTGGGAAATTAACATTGTAGCTCAGCTCAGCTGCTTGGTGCAGGTTAGAGCCTGGACTGGATAATAGAATGAATGAAACAGGGGGAGGAATCAGGATTATTTTAAGTGGTGGGATATTTCAAGATGGTGGGGCCTTGTCAATGACCCATGAGTATGTTAAATGTACATATAATTGAATTTGCATACTGAAATTTGTCTCTTGGAATAATTATTGCCCCCTTTAGTTTTAACAGCCCCTGAGGAGGGTCATAAAAATATTTCAGACTTAGGGGTGTTGCAGACTGCCAGAAATAGTGCAAATTCAGTCCACTTTTAGGGTTAGGGTTAGGGTTAGGGAGTCATGGGAAGTGTATTTTATTGTGGCACCAGAGCTCTCTGACAGAGAAGGCTCAATGTCTCAGAAAAAAAAGCAATTCCCATGATTCCCTAGCACTAACCCTAACCCTAAAAGTGGACTCAATTTGCACTATTTCTGGCAGTCTGCAACCCCCCTTAGTCACATTGGGCTATTTTCAATTTTTTAAAAAATCTCTCAACCTCCTGAAACCTGGTCTCTTCTCTTGTTGTTGTTGTTAACTTCTCTTGAGTCAACCTTGACTCATGGTGACCTCATGGATAAGACTTCTCCAAGACTTCCTGTCCTCCTCAGCTCTGTTTAGGTCCTGTAGGCCCAGGCTGTGGTCTCTCGATTGAGTCCATCTATCTGGCATGTGGTTTCCCTGTCTTTCTGCTTCCTTCTAATTTACTTAGCATCATTTTTTTTTCTAATGAATTGTGCCTTCTCATGATGTGATCAAAGTACAACAGCTTCAATTTAGCCATTCTGACTTCTGGAGGTAGTTCAGACATGATATTTTCAAGAATTAATTTGTTTGTCTTCTTGGCTATCCACAGTATCCTCATCACTCTTCTCCAACACCACATCTCAAAGGAGTTTAATCCCCCCTCCCCTGGTTTTCTTCACTTTTGAGCTCTCACATCCATACATGGTGATGGGGAATACGATGGCTTGGACAATCCTCACCTTAGTGTTCAGAGTTACATCTTTGCTCTTTAGGATCTTGTCCATTTCTTTCACAGATGCGCTCCCCAGTCCTAGCTTTCTAATTTCTTGTTCTTTCTTTCTTTTTCTTTTTTTAAAATTTTAATTCTAAAGCCTTCTAATTTCTTGATTGCACTGTCCATTCTTATTAATGTTTGAATCAAAATATGGGAACTCTTTGACTATGTCAATTTTCTTGCTGTCTAGAATGAACTCTTGCAGATCTTCCATAGCCTTTGTTTTTGTTTTCTTATTCATTAACAAGCCTACCTTGGCACTTTCCTCCTTGACTTTCTTCAGTAATTGCTCCAGGTCTTGGGTTCTCCTAGTAGTATTGTGTTGTCTGTATATTTTAGGTTGTTAATGTTCCTTCCTCTTATCTTCACCCCTCCTGCCTCTGGGTCTGAGTCTGCTCTGCGTACAATGTTTTCTGCATACAGTTTGAATAGATAGGGTATTAGTATGCAGCCTTGCATATTATCCCCTTTTCCAATTAAAATTGAGCTCTATTGGATCATTTCAGTCATCTTTGCTTTAAGGGCCCATGGGTGCCAGGTCCTAATACCAAGTTTCCACTGGTGTCTCCCTTTCTTCCTCTAGGTTGCCGCACTAACAAACTAAATGGCACAGTTCATTCAAGCTGGAATTCATAATGCTTAGATCCTGGGCCACTTAATTTTTATGTTTTGTTTTAGGATGCCTATTATAAAGAAGATAGGGACAACTTAAGAATTATGAATGCAACAGTACAACAGCTTGTGCAGAAAGATAAAGAAAATTACTGCAACGACCAATGCCAGAGAAATAGAAGACAACAACAAAAAGAGAAGAACAAGAGATCTATTTCACAAGAAACAGGAAATCAAAGGAAAATTCAAACCAAGGACTGAGACAGTCTATGACAATAAAAATAACATAATTCAAGACCAATAAAGAATAAAAAGATGCTGGATGCAATACACAGAAGAATTATACAAAAGAGATGACAAAATGAAGGACACATGGATTGAAGAACCATATGAAGATGAACCCCAAATTCTAAAAAGTGAGGTGGAAACTGCAATAAGAGGAATAGCAACAAAACAACAACAAAAAAAGTCACCAGGAACAGATGATATTCCAATTGAACTGCTGCAATCCACATTGACAGAGTCAACTCTAGTACTAACCAACATATGTCAATAGATATAGAAAACAAAATGATGGCCAATAGATTGGAAGAGACCAATATAGATCCCTATCCACAAAAAGGGAAACACGAGAGACTGCAGCAACTATAGAACAATAGCACTGATCTCCCATGCAAGCAAAATCATGCTCAACATTCTGCAACATAGACTCCAACCATACATGGAGAGAGAAATCCCAGAGGTGCAAGCAGGGTTCAGGAAAGGAAGAAGAATGAGGGACCACTTTGAAAACATACAATGGCTAATGGAGAGCACCAGGGAATTCCAAAAGAAAATCAGCATGTGCTTTATAGACTATAGCAAAGCCTTTAACTGCATAGATCATGAAAGGCTATGGATTGCCCTTAAAGCCAACACATCTGATAGTCTTGATGAGGAATCTGCACTCAGGACAAGAGGCTACTGTCAGAACAGAACACAGAGAAACAGAATGGTTCCCAATTGGCAAAGGGGTCAGACAAGGCTGTATCCTTTCACCCTATCTGTTCAACTTGTATGCAGAACATATAAGAAAAGCAGGTTTGTACACAGAAGGAGGAGTGAAAACAGGAGGAAGAAATATCAACAATCTAAGATATGCAGATGACACCATAGTACTAGCAGAAAACCTCGCAGACATGGAACACCTACTAAGGAAGATCAAAGAAGAAAGTGCAAAGACAGGCTTAATGTTAAACATAAAGAAAACAAAAATAATGACCACCGAGGACCTTCACAAGTTTAACCTAGACAATGAAGAAATAAAAATAGTGAAAGAGTTCTCATACTTTGGATCAAATATTGATAGAAATGGGGACTGCAGTCAGGAAATCAGAAGAAGACTAAGAATGGGGAGGGTGGCTATAAAAGAATTAGAAAAGATTCTAAAATGCAAAGATGTACAACTGAGCACAAAAAGGTAGAATCATACAAGCCATTGTATTTTCTATTACCATGTATGGATGTGAGAGCTGGACAGTTAAGAAAGATAATAGGAAGAAAATCAATGCAGATGTGGTGCTGGAGAAGAGTGCTGAGGATCCCATGGACAGCCAAAAGGACAAACAAATATGTCCTAGAGCAGATCAATTTGGAAACCTTCCTGGAAGCCAAGATGACCAAACTGAGGCTGTCGTACTTTGAACACATCATGAGAAGGGATGACTCTTTGGAAAAAACACACAATAATTCTGGGAAAAGTTGAGGGAAATAGGAAGAGAGGAAGGCCGCATTCTAGACTTTATTAAGGAGGTTATGGGTACGGGTTTGAAAGAATTAAGCAGAGCAGTGGAGGACAGAGGGTCTTGGAGATGTCTCATCCGTAGATTTGCCATGAGTCGATATTGACTCGGGGGCAATTAATAACAAAATTATATAAAAATGTTGCTGGAGGAAAATGGTTTATAATCATATGCAGCATCCCATTCTTCCTCCAAGGTGCTCACTTCATGTTTGTAGCAATGCTTTAGTTTAAATTTGGCTCAGAGAGCAATGTGCTCAGGTCCACCTAGTGAACTTCCTCACTAAGCCAAGGTTGGAGCCCAGGTCATATTTATCCACATCACAGCTTAGGGGCTTACTTTTTGAAGGTTAACATGTTAAGTTGTCACTCTGAGATCTGGAAGTATTTAGTTGCTGTTATAGGTACATGATTTAAAAAGTAGCTCTTTACTTTCTCATTCTCCAGAACTACCTGTCATAGCTACCAGTAGTTTCTTTTCAAAGACCATTCATTTTTAATATTTTAATGTTAATGGGGTCCTGTTCCATTGCCACTTGGGAAGTGGTTGGCTGCTGTTCCCACCTCCACACACAAGAACAATCTCAGGTGTGAGGGGGAGTTGCAACAGGGACATGGTTTCTGCCTGTTGCAATGGGGATCATTCACAGGAGGAAGTGGAAGTGGCAGCCAACTGCATCCTGAGTGGAAGAGGAACAGACCTCCTTTGACTGCAGTCACTGATGCCCAGTATGGAGGGATTGGGAGGGGGTGTCCTGGTGAAATTCACTGTGTAACACCAAATCTACAGTGCTTTCATATATGTAAAGATCATACAGGATTCTGGGCATTGTTTATAAATATATATAGTTACTTAAAATTTCTGGAAGATATGCAAAGGGATCTTGTAGCACCTTTGAGACTAACTGAAAGAAAGAAGTTTGTAGAATGAGCTTTCATAGACTTCTGCCAGCTTCTTCAGATGACTGTTTTTGAAGACATGGAAGATATGTAACAGTACCATGCAATCTTATTTATGTATTTTATAGGATTTATAGTCCATCTTTCTCCTAAAATGGGTCTGATTTTGACTGCAGATCAAAGGTATAAAAATATCTTTAATATTATGGAATCTTATAATGCTTTTTATATTTATTTATTTTCATATAAATCTATTGTAAAATAGAATTCTATGGACCAACAATTTTGGAATGCAATTTTATAGTAGATTTATTTATTATATTTGACCTAGCACCAAGGTCCCTGCCTCAAGGAGCCAATGCTAGGGAAACTGATTATTTTAAGGGTCTTGTCTTTGCATTCACATTACATACACACACAAACACACACACATTTTAATGCTATTTATTTACCTACTTGCCTTGGTTTCAGTTTCCTGAGCCTTTAAAAAAATTCAAAGAGGAAATCAAACAAAGGTTATATTCTACTCAGGATGTCTCTCCTACCAAACACAGCCTGTTGTTGTTGTTTTTTTTAAAGGGAAAAGAAAACAGTGATAAAAATAGATTCAGCAAATTGTCAGCCCAAGTCTAGCTAGGATTGAAACACCTGCAGCCATAAATGCCTAGCTTGCCTATTGCTGTGTATGTATCTTTTGGCAGAGTGCTTCCCCTGTCATTTGCATGCAGGTGTGTAGAAATGTAGTGAATGTGATGCTCTGGTGCACTAGTTCATTGTTTAGTCCATCCTGTGTGGTGGGAATGAAGTAAATATAAACAGGTGGGAATGTGTAGAATGTGAGCAGTGGAGAATGCAGAGTATTTTCTTTAGAAGCAGTAATGATCTTGTCTAACTCCTGGGCACTTGTCATGGGCTGCCATAAAGGCTAGACTAAAACCTAGGTTTCTGCGCTTTCATCCAGCATTTATCATGCATTGTTGTTTCATTCCCAAATTTTACAATTTATTTGTTTATTCTGTTTTATCTAGCATCAATCTCCCTGCCTCAGGAGCTTACAAGATAAAATCTGACAGCATGAGAGAGTGAGAACCAGCACCAAGGCTAAGAAGGTAGAATGTGAGACAGAAGCAGCACAGAACCTGAATATGAGCAAAGTGGTGTGTATGTGTGTATCTTCAAGTTAGCTGTTGGGTTGGAGTAGGGTAGGGGTGGCTCGTGGCTTCCATATCAGTGTAGTGGTGTGTCCATTCAGACTTTCAGTCTGAACTTTAAAACAGCTATCCAAAGTGCTGAGTCTGATCTTCAAATAGAGGCTCAACACTTTGGATATCCCCTTTAATTATCAAAATCCAGAGCATTTCTACCACCTCACTGACAGGAGCCACTAGCAATTGGTGCCACTAGCCCATTCTTTGAGATTTCAGATCTGTCCATGGTGATATATGCCTTAATTACATCCTACATTTGGATTACTGTAATGCACTCTATGCAGTGCTGCCTTTGAATAGTGTTCAGAAGTGTTGACTGGTCCAAAGAGCTGTAGCCAGATTACTAACAGGTACTGGTTGCGAGGAGCACACAATTCCCTTGTTGTAACCACTCCACTGTCTGCTGGTCCATTTCCTGGTGCAATTCAAAGCACTGATTATGACCTTTAAAGCCTTACATGGCTCAGGTCAGGGTTTCTTGAAGGACCGTATTCTCCTTTACAAACAGCCTAGGCTCTGAGTTCTTCTAGAGAGGTCCTTCTTTATGTCCCACCACACTCACAGGTACATTTGGCAGGAACATGGGAGAGGATCTTCTCAGTGGCTGCCCTTGGGTTCTGGAACTCCCTTCCCAGTGAAGTTAGACTGGTGTTTGTTTGTTTGTTTTTCTGACAGGCATTTGATGAGTGATGATATAAGGCCCATCTTACAAAATGTGCTAGATATTGCAAATTGCTGTGCTGGTGTGTGTGTGTTTTAATATATGTTTTGACCTGATTTAATTTCCCCTCTGATTGTTTAATTGTGTTTTAACTTTTGTATTTTATGGCTTTTTAAAAATGTTTTTTTTTAATCATTGTAAGCTGCTTTGAGTCCCAATCTGGGGAAAAGTGGGATGATGATAATAATGATAATGATGATAATAATAATAATAATAATAATAATAGCAGCGAGTGAGGAAGATGTGTTGAAGAAATCAAGCCTGCTGTACAACACAGCATTGTTTGTATCTACCAACCCAACCATGCTTCATATGTATCTCAGTAAATAAACAGAAAACACAATTATCTACCCCTCCCCACACAACCTACTCTCTCATCCAAAAGGAGGCTTCCTCCTGAGCTTCTTCCTTGAAACCTCTCATCCATTGGAGAAGACAGTGAGCAGAGACATGTCTGTATAACTTGGCTTTCTGAGTGTACTAGAAAACTACAAAGCACCCTGTTTATTCTGATTTTCTGGCTTCAGCACAGGGCCTCACTACATCAGCCCTTTCACCAGTGTTTATTATCATTGCTGGCGAGAGACAGTGGTGTAATATTCAAGCCTGGGTGAGCTCTTTGTATCAATATAAGTTGCCTGTCTCTTTTCTGGGGTACAATTGCATCAGCCTCGTATATTATGTGTTTGTGTCTGGTTGCCCCCTCCAGTGTCTACCCTCCACTTGCCATCGCAGGCCATGTCAAAGCTGATGAGGACCTTGGCTCTCTCACATCCAAACAAGCAGCGTTCCAGGGTGCAGCAGCAAAAAGGTTCAGAGCGTTATTATCTGCTCAGAATCTTCAAAGGGCTGCAACAACAGTTAAGCCTCTTTCAGCTGTTTGCTACTGAGGCTTTTTGGAGTTGTCACCATGGAGACATGGCACAGGTACCACTTCTGTTTTGCTGGCACACATTATTAAAAGTGTACCCAAAACCCTCCGCCAGCCAGACAGGCTGGAAATACAAAAAAGAAAAAAAAAGGAAAAGAAAAAAGGGGGAAACAGAACAATAAAAAAAGCCCAACAAGAACATGAAAACAGAACCAACAACCCCAAACAGTATTCTCAAAAGGACGTGTGTGCGTGTCTTGTTCTTGCCGAGAACAAAGCAACTAGATAACAACAGCAGACACTACAAATATAATCGGACTCTCTGCTGCCTAGGAGACCCATAAATTAGGAGAGCAGGATAAGCAGCCAAGAAATTTCAGAATGGGAAGAGGGATCAGCTTGATCCAGCAATTTGTTGTGGGTATTGGGGTTGCTAGGTCCAACAGACACAGTGTAGAGCTCCACCATTGCCAAGAGCTTCCCTATTCACTTCGGTAGCTGGAAAAAAGGGGTTGAATATATGGAGAGTCCCCCTACCCCAATTTCATTTTTGTTTTGGCCATTTATATATTGCCCCCCCCCCCAAAAAAAGGGACAAATGGCAACACATAAAAGCCCTAAAACATTGTTTTGTGCCTACAAGTCATTTACAACTTATGGCAACACTAAGGTGAACCTATCAAGAGTTTTCTTGTCAAGATTTGTTCAGAGGAGGTTTGTCTTTGCTTTACTCTGACTCCGAGAGTAAAGCCCAAGATCACCCAGTGGCTTTTCATGACTGAGTGGGGATTTATTTGTTTATATGTTATAATATTTCCTCATTGTTGTTGTGTGCCTTGAAGTCATTTATGGCTTATGGCAACCCTAAGGTGAACCAATCATGGGGTTTTCATGGCAAGATTTCTTTGACAGTGTTTGACATTGCCTTCCTCTGGGGCTGAGAGAGTTTGGCTTGTCCAAGGTCATCCTGTGGGTTTCCATGGCTGAGTGGGTATTTGAACCCTGGTCTCCCAGTGTTAACTCAAAGACAGTTAGCAACAATTACTCAAGTGCCCTAGCCCAACACGCAAACCATTATACCATGCTAGGTCTCTTATTTCTAATCCACTCTGTATTGCCAGATTGCAAGGCAGGTTACAATCAAGGAAGTCACTTGAAAAACTATCCGAAACAATTTTAAGCAATATAAATAGTCTGAACAATTCAAAACAATGTAACTCAAACAAAACAAAGCCCATAATCCAATAGAGTCCTAAAAAAAAAAAAGTCATGCTTGGCCTTATAGTTTTGAGTGAGTAGTCAGGTTTTCACTTGGTGCCAAACTAAGGGCAATGTTGATGTCAAATTGTCCTGCCAGTCTGAAGCTGAAATCCTACTCCAGGGTTGTATAGTGTAAAATTTCAGCATGTGGGATTACTAACTGATTGTGTTTTGTAACTTTGAATGGCAAAGTTGTGCAACTGGATGCACATCCAAGTGTGAAGCTGAATGAGTATGCACACTGCAAATGGATGGATGTGTATCACATGTGTGTGGATGTGAACCACATGTGCATGGATGTGTATCACACAAACAAACTCACTGGCATGTTCATAGGCACCACATTAACAACTCTGCTTTTCTGACCTTGAATAAGTGCAGGCATTACACACTGGACAAAACATCCTATTGTTTCCAGTGAAAAATATATGCATAGGTAAGACACCAAGATTTCAGTCTACAAGTATGCAAATTTTGAAATAAAGGATGTAATTGAAATAGAAATATATCTCACCATAGTGAGGGAAACAGTGACCTGGTGGCTTGTATGCTTGATGTTCAGTCTGCCATCCATGTGCTTACTGTGGCATCTACCTGTGCATACAGATTTCTACATCTGAAGCAACAACTAATGCATCTCAGCTCTATCCATGCGCCCAGAGGTGGGTAACCTAGATAGTAATGCATTTGGAAACCAAGCTCCATGAAGAGTGGCCAAGGGATCTGGGTATGTTTAGCCTGGAAAAGAGGCTTGAGATAGTCATCCTTAAATATTTGAAGGCATGTCATATAGAAGATGGAGCCAGACTATTTTGTGCTTTTGCAGGGCTAGAACACAAACCAATGGATTCAAATTACACTAGTCATTCCACATTTGCAGCTTTGACTTTTGCAGATATGATTATTCACGGATTTGATTAATATGTTCTCTCTAGGGCTACCTAGGTCCTCCAGTGCAACTCTATGGTCAACTTTAACCAAAAGTCACACTGATGGACCTAGAGATTCCTATAGAGAACACTCCACTAGGCATTTGTAGCTCCTTCAGTGCAATTCTATGGTCAATGTCTGGCAGTTGTTGACCACAGATTTACAGTGGAGGACCTAGAGATTCCTAGAGAGGTGTTTTCTCAGATAAAAACATAGTGTTTTTGTTTTTAGCAGTTTTTCCATATTCACTGGAGTCCTGTACCCCTACCCCCAGTGAATGTGGAGGGACAAGTGTACAAGAAAAGAGATTGCCAATAAATCAGTAATTATGTATAAATTTACCTCATCTATAAGTCAAGGGTAGATTTTGGGGCCAAAATTATGGATTTTTATATGACCCGTGGATATGTTGAGGTTAAAACGTATGGGTATGTAACAAAGGATGTAAAGGATGAAGCAAAGATTTTACAAAATGTTGTCAGCCATAACTGATTATGCTCACTCTAAAGAATGGATAGTAAGTTGTAGCTGTGTGATGTATTGGGGAGGCAACAAACCTTGAATGGGGCTAAGAAAATATGCACATGCCTACTCTTTCAACACTTCTTTGAGAAAAAGCTCCAAAGAGCTACTGCTGCTGCCATTTTCTTGCCCAGGCATTCAAAATGCTCAGAGGCAGCACTGTGATTGAAAGATTAGAGAGGGGGTTGGTGTTTCTTTTAGGTTCTCCCAGGATGGACTAAGCTCTTGCCTTTTGCTGCTCTACCCAGAGAAGCGGTGGTTTGTGTGTGTGTGTGTGTGTGTACCATCACCCCCCCCCCCATAGATCCCTATCCTAATGCTATATATATATATTGCAAATATATAACACAAGTCTATTCCACTGTTGAAAAGCTCTCACTGCCAGAATATCTCCACTGGAAACAACAGGATATATATAGAATTGCACATAGAATTGCACTGGAGGAGCTATATATATGCCTATCCTAATACTCTCTCTCCCTCGCTTTATATATATATATATATATATATATATATGATTCAAGGTACAGGATTTACATTGACCCATGGATAAGTTGACCCAGGTATTTTTGGGTAAAGTTTTTGAGTAAAATTTCTAGACTTATACATGAGTATATACAGTATACCTCAAACTTAGGAAGAACATTCTAGCAGGGAGAGCTTTTCAAAAGTGGAATAGACCGATGCAGAAGGTGGTAACTCTCCTTCTTTACAGATTTAAAACACAACTTGGATGCCCACCTGTGAAGGATGCTTTGGTTGGACTAGCTGGCTCTAGTGGTTCCTTCCAGCCCTATGATTCAACAGTTCTATGGTTCTATACTTACTAAAATTTCAAGGACCACTTATTCCAACTGAACTCACCCAAAGTATACTTGGTTCCTGCAGCTAATCAATGAGATGTAGAATCAGAGAACCCAGAGCCAGATAAGTGGACTCCAATCACAATGGTTTTGCTGAGAGAGAAAAATCTCAATCACATGCAGAATTCTTCTTATCCTCTGCATGGCCAGATCATGCAAACAGCAGGGGTAGGCAACCTTTTTGAGCTGGGGGCTGGGTTGCTGTCCCTCAGACAATTGGGGGGGGGGGTGTCGAAGCACCATAAATAAATAAATAAATAAATATTTTTTAAATTAAAAAAATTAAAAAATATATGCATGCACACTCTCTCAACCCCAGAAAAGCCATGGCAAAACCCATGGAGATTTTGCTAAGAAAACCCCAAGAACAAGTAATAACAACAATAATCAATATCATCATGGCGGGCGGCAGTGGGGCGTGGCGGCAGGACCGTCCTGGGGCCGGACCAAAGGCCTCAGGGGGCCGTATCCGGCCCCTGGGCCTTAGGTTGCCTACCCCTGTGCAAACAGAATCATTCAGGAGCCTTGGAGAATCCCAGGATGAAAACACCCTAACCAGCAAAACCATAAATTACCACCATGGGTGGCAGCACACAGGTTTACTGCATCCTGCTTCTAGACCTGGCTGCTTCAGACAAATGCAACAGTGCAGGTTGTATCTCTCTTCCCATCTCTCTTTAAAAAAAAAAAAAAAAGTAGTTATAAGACATACATTTATGTCTTTCATTGTTGCTTAGAAGCCATTATAAATGGGGGAAAATACATTGTGTTGACTCCAGTACCAATACCAATAAGGTGAGGGCAAGGGCAGCTTTCTTAAACCATCTACAAATAAGAGGCTTGATCTGACACAAATGGCAAAATGGCAACTTAATTCATTTCTAGTGCAAATTACAGTGTGGTTGGTTTCCTCTACAAATTCAACAACTTACTCCAATGCTTGTCAGAGGGGCGGTGTATAAATTATTATTATTATTATTATTATTATTATTATTATTCTGGGAGGATCCGGAGCCCTCCATTCCAATGCCATGGTGGCTGTCAGCCCAGGCATCCTGCTGAGCCACCCACCACATCCATCATGGGTCACTCACTTTGAGGTGAGAACAAGGTGCCCAGCCATATGATCATTGTTAAGCACCTCATTTTAAAATGAGTGACCCACAGCAGTGGCAGACACACCAGGTGGCTCAACAGGATGTCATGCAGAGGAACAGAGGCCCAGGTAACGGAGGGTGGGGAGATAGAATCATAGAATCATAGAATCATAGAATAATAGAGTTGAAGAGACCACAAGGGCCATCCAGTCCAACCCCCTGCCATGCAGGAACTCCCAATCAAAGATCAGGGCAGATGAATAGCCAGGATATTCTGAGCTGCCCCTGGAGCATCCTGGCCTGTGCAGACAGGAGGAAGATAGGAAGGAGGCCAGAATTCTGCATCAGTAACTTCTTTTGGCTTGAACCCCTCCCCCCCAAACAAAACCCTGATGAAAACATAATTCAACTGTGTGGACTTTCTTTTCCCCATGCAGCTGATACCAGGTAAAGTAGTTAAGGATACAAGTTACAATTATGGCAATAATGTCATAATTACAACCAAGTAATTATTGTGAATACCAAACATTTACAAGGACAGGGGCAAGAAAAAGAGGCTCAATCCTGCTTTTTCCAAAACTGGACTAAAACTCTGCTGCCTGCACACAAGGTGGGCTAAATACTCATGGGTGGACCGCACAGTGTGGATTCAATCCATGCCGCTGGGTAATTTTTTTTTTTGTTCTCTCTCTTATATGGGCACTTTTGCACAAACATACTGCCTGCAATCTCCAAGAACCTCTCACATCCTCCCAGATGCCATCCTATTGCTTGGCTGCCCCTTTGATCAGCCACACAGTTGCACATGCAATGCTCCACCTGTACAGGCATCGGTGCATCAGTGTGCAAGTGATACATTGGCAAAACGCAATCATAGCAGTCCCCAATACATGCCTCCTTCACACACCCCTTCACCCCATGTCCCCTTTGGACTGTCCTGTTTGTTTATATTGTAATTATATCTATTGGAATTGTCACATTTTCATTTCTTTGCTTTTCTGCAGCCCCATACTTTCATTGGGGCATTTATATGCAGGCACGAAAATGCACACTTTCTGCCTTGAGTCAGACTCTCTTGGCTTCTTTTTGCTCTGATTTTTAGCCCCAGAGCCCAACTTCGGTCCAGTTTCCAGACATTTTCAAGGTGTGTGTCATCTAAACACCTGCCTTCAAAGTGGCTGGAAACCACTTTGTTTTGCACATCTGTTTCATCCTAGGTTAATTACTTGGTTAAACTGATACAGGATTCCAGCCAAAGTTTATAGCATGAGCTTTCACAGACAGGGTGTACTTTTTTAGATGGAATTTAAAATTAATGTATTTGATGGAAAATAGTTAGGAATCATGAATTGCATACCCCATATAGTTTATAATTTAGCCCTTAGCCATGCTTACATGAAATTAATAGGACTCAAGTTAGTAATCAAAGGGATCTTGCAGCACCTTTGAGACAAACTGGAATATAGAAGTTGGTAGCATGAGTTTTCATTGACTTAAGCTTACTTCCTCAGAGGAAACAGACTCAAGTCTACAAAAGCTCATGCTACCAATGTCTATCTTTCAGTTAGTCTCAAAGGTGCTGCAAGATTCCTTTGTGTACTGATTTTCCAGATTAATATGGCTATGTCTTGTAGGTATTAATAAAAATTAATTTAAATCCCACTGATCTCATTGGGTCTGCTTTAAGGATGACTAAATATAGATCCAAACCATGATTCCTATCCCAAGGAAAGAGTGTCTGTCATAGAGATAGTGGGGCAATTGTCCAATCCCCACCCATACCAGTCAAAAAACAGAGGGCATTTTGCCATGCAATGTTATTCCATAGCCTGTGTTAACATGAGCCTCCCCTGACTCATGGCTTTCTGAAACCCACAACTGAAATCTTACATTTTATTTTACAGTCTCTCACTCCCTCATTATTTTCCAGGCACTATGGCATTATTAAATGAGAAAGGTTCTTATAAGCAACCATCAGACTGAAGCCAAATTCACATTAAATCAAAACAAGTGTGTGTTTGTGGGGAGGGGAGGCAGACTTGATTTAATAATAGTAATAAAAGAGACGGTACTGGGGCAAATCTACATATTATTGTGGAAACTCAAAATAAACTAAGGGGGAAAGAAGACGGGCGGCCGTGGGCCACCCCGGGAAGCTGCGCCGTGGGGCCGAGGTATCCGCACACCTCGGCCCCGCGGCGCAGCTTTGCCGCCCCTGGAAGGAGTGCTAAAATAGCGCTCCTTCCACAAGTCACTGAAGGTGTGCTGCAAAAGGCTGGCGGCTCACCTTTGGCGACTCTTCCACCACAGCGTGTGCGAACGCTGTGGCGGGAAGGCATCGTCGGAGCGCCGGCTGTGCAGAGGGGCTGGCACTCTGATGATGCCTTCAGGAAGGGATTGGGGCGTCCACCGTGCAGCTGCCCCTCCCCTTCCTTGCCCCCAAAATGGCCCTTTTAGCCGTCTGCTTCCCCCCTAAGTTTCATTGAGTGGATCCGATAACAGATCTTTTTCTAAATTGCATTTTCCTCTAGTTTACCTGCTTCATGCCCAAGGTCATACCAGTCTGTGAAATGAAACGTGATCACACCCAATTTCATAATGATGCAAAAGAGCTCAGAAAATAAAACCAGTCACATGAACCTGGCACTGATAGATTTTTTTATTATTATTTCTGTTCCCAATGATTCTTTCAAGAGAAATGTGAATGGAAAAAATTAATTATAATGAGCCCAGATTAGCATGCTGTGATTTACGGTGTGTTTCAAACAAGCATGCATGATCAAAGGCAGAAGAGCATGTTACCAATAAAATTAAGGACATGGCACTAATGCATCTGAATTGCTTTATAACATTTTAATTTAACACTACCTTGGCAAAGCAGCCATGGAAGCAGGGAAGGGGACCATGCTTCTCATTTCTTAAAGTTGATGACAATCGCTGTTAAGAAATTATGAATTGTGAGGTCTAAATGAAATCAAGTTGTACATTGTGATATTTTGAAACACAACCACCCCAATCAGGAAAGGGCATAATGAGTTTCTCTGTATGATTAACCCCTGTCTCACAAGCAAACATTATTATGGAGAGTAAGGAACAGAGCTTGGAAAAGTAATTTTTAAGATTAGTTTGTTCCCACGATTCATTATATTTCTTGAAAGAAAACTCATTATCACCACCTGCTGCAGGCGGTCAGGTGGCTTCCTTTTCAGTGTGGGAGTGAATCTATTGTGGGATTTAATCCAAACTTCATAGGAGCTATCCATGGTGTCATACTCCATTTCCAAAATAGATTCACCATCTTGGATTGCTCCTTTGAAGGAGCCAGAACAGATATATCAAATCACTGTTATGGAAACTGCCAGCTGCCATTGTGGGTATCTTTCTCAACTGAATCCAAAGGAAGAAAGCAATCAAATGGACAGCAGTCAGGACAGTGAGAACCAATGCAAGAAGGATTGGCCAAGTGTCCCCAAAATGCGGAGTCACAACTAACAATTTTATGCTAACTGTTGTGACTCTACTTCCCATAAATCCTGGTATTTGCATCAGATAGCAGGATGGTCAAATACTGGCCACAGTCCTACATCGTGTTTGCAGAGTGTATTTTCTGCAAGTATGCTTCCATGAGGTTTCTTTTCTGTTCCTTGCACAAGGCAGGCTCTCAGCTATGACACAGCAGCCCACACTCAAACATGCTGGCTGGCTGGCTGGCTTCCTTCTCTTGCCTTTCGCACATGGGATGGGAAAGGTTTCTTCAGATGCATCTGTACTAACGAAATAATTCAACTTGCCACCACTTTAACTGTCATGGCACCATCCTATGGAATTCTGGGATTAGTCGTTTGTTATGTCACCAGAGCTCTCTGACCAAGAAGGCTAATTATCTGACACAACTACAAGTCCCAGAATTCCATAGCACTGAGCCATGGCAGTTAAAGTGGTATCAACCTGTATTATTTCTGCAGTGCAGATGCAGCCGAAGATACCTTCTCCATCCTGTGTGGGAAAGGTAAGCGAAGGAAGCCAAGCAGCGAGTGTATTTGGGTGTGGGTGCTGTGTCATAGCTGAGAATCTGCCTTGTGCAAGGAACAGAAAAGCAACTTCATGGATGCATACATGCAGAACACGACACTCTGTGAACATGATGTAGGACTGCAGCCAGTATTTGACCATCCTGTTATATGAAGCAAATACCAGCATTTATGGGAAGGCAGAAAGCTACTACAAAGTTAATAATAATAATAATAATAATAACAATAATAATACCTCGCCTTTTGCAGAGCAATCAAGGTGGCTTACAACTAAAATGAATTGAATAAAACTACCCCAAGATAAACGACAAACGAAGTTACAATAAGAATAGCCTCCCATTAAAAATATATTAAATAGACATGTCAGTTAAAAGCACAACATAGTAAAGCTAAAAACCTTATGATAAAAAAGTTAAAACACCAAGCTATCATATTAAAACACATTTTTAAAAAGTATAATAATTTTAAAATGTAACAATAAAAATAAAAAATACAGCATAAACGCACACACACACACACACACACAAAGACACCTCTCAACCAATTTATCATCAGATGTTTATTGTTACCTGCCATTGATAGGAGAGCAGAGAGACGCAAGCCTAACTTCTCAAGGGAGGGAATTCTACAGCCTGGAAACAGCCTCTAGGGCTACACTATAGAAATAATACAGTTTGACACACCTCTAACTGTCATGGCTCCACCCTATAGATTCCTGGGATTTGTAATTTTGTGAGTCACTAGCATTCTTTGGCAGAGAAGACTCAAGACCTTGTACAACTACAAACTCCAGGCTTCTATAGGATGGAGCTATAGCACACAAAGTGGTATCAAACTGCCTTATTTCTACAGTGTAGATGCAGCCTGAGAAAGCCTTCTCCTGTGTCCTAACCAAAAAGTCCCTTGACAGTGGTGACACCAAGAGAAAGCCCTCCCTGATAAACTTAGGATTGAGAGTCCAAGGGACTTTAGTTTTTGGGGAAAGCAAAGGGACATCCCAGAAGAGTCAGGGTTCAGACCTGCAGCCAGGAGTAGGGATGGGAATTCAGGGGAGGGGGTCCTCATCTTTTTCCTGAAGCCTTTTTTGTTTTTGTTTTTTTTCTGAAAAAGTGGAAAAATTGAAAAAAGGAAGAAAACTGATTATGGAATGTTTTATTTTAGCATGATGAATAAAACTCTTTAAGACAAGGTGTTCATATATTCTACAATCTTGTCTAAAAACTACGTAGAGTGTCAATTTATTCTAATTTCTGTGCACTGAATGAGGACATGCAAGTCCTAGGTTACAAACTGACTCTCCAATGCAAGTGCAAGATGCATTTCTTCCTTTAGGGGGCACTGAAAGAATCTGGTCAAGAAATAAACTCACACGTGAAAGGGTAGATAAGCTTCTTTTAATCCGGGTACACCTTCGATTTTTAGAAGTCCATGATAACTATGATGATGACAAACATAACAAAGCAGAAACAGAGACTGAAACTGATACTGATAACTAGGACTGCATCCACACTGCAGAAATAATGCAGTTGGATGCCACTTTAACTGCCATGGCTCAGTGCTATAGAGTTCTGGAATTTTTAGTTTTTGTGATCCATTTAGCCTTCTGTGTCAGATAGTTCTGGTGCCACAACAAACTACAGTTCCCAGGATTCCCTAGCATTGAGCCATGACAGTTAAAGGAGTGTCAAACTGGGATATTTCTGCAGTGCGGATGCAGCCCAGAGCTCAGAAAATAAATCTGACTAAATTTCATGCCTATTAATTGAATCTTGTGGTCCCTTCTCCCTTCCACACACTTCCCCTCCCCCAATTCTTTTTAAGGGAATGGGCACTTTATGTCTATTTGATACTATGGAGCAGAAATAAAAATAATTTTCTTTGTTACTAATGTTGATGATTTCTTCTGGGGTTAGTTTTTTTATTGTTTTACCTACTCCACATAATGAGCAAAACCAAAGTTCAGGAGATTATTACTCAATTTCTTACAAATTAAAAAAAATTAAAAAATAAAAGTAAATTCTGTTCGCAATAATTGTTTGAATACACTGTGGTTTAATATACTAATTAAGGCAATTTTATGCCAAATCAAATTGTACATAGTTATATTTTATGTTCCTAAAGTAACAGAGTGACTTTCGATCTGTAAAATTTACTAATGTTGCATTTTTTCGATTTTTCCAAAAATTTCCATTTTTTTCCGGGGGGAAATGGGAAAATCCCACAGAAAAAAAACAAATTTTCCCCCATGGCTGCCAAATTTCTGGAAATTTTACATCTCAAGCCACGAGAAAAGATCAGCTCTGAGATCTTCAGTGAGTACGCTGGAGATCTGGGAGGATCTGCTCTTTTCTTCCAGGTTCAGAACTGCAGCCAGATGCTGCCTGAGCTTTCCTGCTGTCCTCTCAACACTGGTGCAAAGAAGCTGCTTTGCACTGTTCAGAGATGAACTGAATACCTCCTTCCACAATGTCATGAAAGTTACATACTTGGGTGTAAGTTCTGGTTATACCAGCACATGTCACCAACAGCATTGTGGACATTTTGGTAGAATTCAAAGATGTAGGGGCTTTGCAGGCCATCCTGGGGGTGGAGTTGGGGCAGGGCAGCCACACAACAGCCACCCTGACTTCACCCCGATGCTGTTCTGATGCTGCATGCCTGTTCGCACGGCGTGTGGCATCAGGATGCCCTCTTGGTGTAGCATGCACACACACTGCACCAAAAGATCACAAAAAAGCCACTGATGTGGCTGAAAGGGTGGCCTTTTACCACCCCCAAAAGGAGGATCAGGGCCGTGGTGTGTGGTTGCTGCGGCCCCGATCTGCTGCTCCCAGGGACGGCTCTGTGCCACCCCTTTAGGCCGGTCTGCATTGGCCCATAGACATGTTAGTCTGTAGAATCAGTACGTAGAGAGATCTTGTAGCACCTTTGAGACTAACTGAAATAAATAAATTGGCAGCATGAGCTTTCGTAGACTTCAGTCTACTTCCTCAGATGCATTTGAGGAATTAGACTGAACTCTACGAAAGCTCATGCTGGCAATTCATTTATTTCAGTTAGTTTCAAAGGTGCTACAAGATCTCTCAGCATTCTGGCCAGTGTTGTCCTTGGAACCTTCAGAATAACAGTTCTTAAGTTTCTCTGAAAAGAGGGAATCACTTTTGAGTTCTCATACATTGCAGACCCAAAGCAGTCCCAACTGACACTCCAATGTTCAGTCCCAATTTTGTTGAAATTATAACTTTGTTGATTGTACAGTTGTAGATGTCAGGCAGCTAAGTGTTGTACTATGAAGTTACAAGGCTTATGTAGCACCCCCATTTTGTTCACAGAACTTCAGCCAAGGGTGGCCTCCAATTAAATCATGCAGCCCATACAGTTAATGGTGAGGAATTCTGGGAGTCCAACAAAATTTGGAAGGTCACATGATTCCCACCTCTACACTACAGGAATGGACACTTTTGACACCTACAAGATGTCACAGACTGTCATTGTGTGCCTTCAAGTCATTCCCAACTTATGGCGAGCCTAAGGCAAATTTATCATGGGATTTTCTTGGAAAATTTCTTCAGAGGGGGTTTGCCATTGCCATCCTCTGAGACTGAGAGTGTGTGACCTCCTCAAGGTCACCCAGTGGGCTTCATGGATAAGCAGTGATTTGAACCCTGATCTCCAGAGTGATAGTCAACACTCAAATCACTATGCCACTGCTGTCATTCTAAATAATGGAACTAGTTTTTTTAAAAAATGGAAACTAGAAATAACCACTTGTGGTTTGGATTTTTTAGGATCCTGTTTAGCCCCCCCCCCCCCCCCCCCCGTAAGGATCCCAGGGACAGAAAATGCTCCTGATGCAGCATTCTCTCCTGCCATGAGCTTTGGCACACATTTTGCAATGTTTGCAAGAACTTGGTTTGGAAATTTGCAAGAACTCATGCTGGGTTCCCACTTCCCCACCCTTCCTGTTCTTTTCACCCCTCCTATATCCAATAAGAATTATCATGTAAGGGCTTGGGCTGAGAATGTAATTTGCAAGTGACCCTCCACAGAAAGGTCTGTTAGTGTGGATAAAACTTAATTGACTGTGACCAAAACACCTGGAGGATAATTAGACTAGCCAGATGTCAGATAGTTCAGCTTGGTCCTGTTGTTGTTGTTGTTGTTGCCTTAAAGAAAAAAAATCCAGGACCCAAGATCATAATCTCTAACCAACCAAATGAGCTATCTGTAACTGTTCCTCCTGTGCAGCTGCATAGTTTATTTAAGCATTTTGAACATTTCATATTTATTTAAAAACTAATATCACGATGTTGTGATGGGGAAAAATTTGAGCAGTAAGACTGGGCAAACCTTGGAAAAAATATTTTTGGGGACTACAGCATGGCTGGCTGAGGGATTTGGGGAGTTATAGTCCAAAAGATGATTTCCCCCCCCCCAGATTCTACTCTAAAGACAACAGTTAGCAAAGGGATGGGTGTTGTGTCACATAATAATAATAATAATAATAATAATTATTATTATTATTATTATTATTATTATTATTATTATTATTATTTATTTATAACCTGCCCCTCTGCACAGCAATCGGGGCAGCTTACAACAGATTAAAATACAACAGTTAACACATACCATCTCCCCACAACCTCCACCCGCCTCCCGCACCCCTTAAAACTAAAATTAAACTTGAGAGAATTAAAATATAAGAAGTATAACGGTTAAAAAGATCAATAAATAACAAGAGCAGCCATAGTACCATATTCGGCAGAGAGATTGGGGGGAGAATAGAATGCAAATATACTCTTCCCTCTGAGGGCATTATTATGGGAAGGCCTGCCGGAAGAGATCCATCTTTACTGCTTTCTTGAAAGCAACAAGTGTCGTAATAAGACAGATCTCGTCCGGCAGGCCATTCCAAAGTTTAGGGGCAGTGACGGAGAATGCCCTCTGGGAGGTCTGTGTAAGTTTTGTCTTTGTCTGTAGAAGCAGATTCCTCCCAGCTGACCGATGGGCACGGGGGGGATCATACGGGAAGAGACGGTCCCTAAGATAAGCTGGACCCAAGCCATGTAGGGCTTTAAAGGTCAAAACCAACACCTTGTACTGTGCCCGGAAACTAATTGGCAGCCAGTGGAGGGATTTGAGCACCGGTATTATGTGCTCCCTCCTAGATGTTCCAGTAATTAATCTGGCTGCCATGTTTTGTACCAATTGAAGTTTCCGGGTTAGGCACAAGGGTAGCCCCATGTAGAGTGCATTGCAGTAGTCCAGACGTGAGGTTACCAGAGCATGCACCACAGCTTCCAGGTCCTTCCTCTCCAGATAAGGGCACAGTTGGTGTATCAGCCGAAGCTGATAACAGGCACTCCTGACTGTCGCACTCACCTGACTAGTCATGTGAAGCGACGAGTCAAGGAGTACCCCCAAACTGCAAACGCAGTCCTTGGAGGAGAGTGTGACCCCGTCCAGGACTGGGGACCGTAATCCCAAATCTGGTTTCGGGCCTGTAACTGTGAGTATCTCCGTTTTGTCTGGATTCAACTTCAATCTATTTTTCCTCATCCAATCCATTACCACTCTAAGACAGTCATTGAGAGGAGAGATGCCATCTGAAGTCTGAGATGATGATCTGGTCATGGAGAAATAAATCTGGGTGTCGTCAGCGTACTGAAGACACCGTGCTCCATGCCTCCAAATGATCTCACCCAGCGGCTTCATATAAATATTAAATAACATCGGAGATAGGATGGTGCCCTGTGGGACACCACAATTAAGCTCTATTTTAGAAGAGCAACTGTCCCCGAGCCTCACCCTCTGGGATCTGCCCAAGAGGAAGGAACAGAACCACTGCAAAGCAGTGCCTCCAATTCCTAACTCTCTCAGGTGGTCCAAGAGGATGGCATGATCTATTGTATCAAAGGCCACTGAGAGATCCAAGAGCACCAACAGGGTCACACTACCCCTGTCGATGCTCAGGCAGAGGTCATCGGTCAGAGCAACCATGGCAGTCTCAACTCCAAATCCCGTCCTAAAGCCAGTTTGAAATGGGTCGAGATAATCGGTTTCATCCAAGATAGCCTGGAGCTGAGAAGCAACTGCCCTCTCGATCACCTTGCTTAAAAACAGTAGCAAGGGGACTGGTCTGTAGTTGTTTCTATCCAGGGGATCCAGGGAAGGCTTTTTCAGCAGTGGCCTAACCGCCGTCTCCTTCAAACAAGATGGAATGCTGCCTTCCCTGAAAGACGCGTTGATTGTGTCTCAAAGGAACACTTTCAACATGTCCCCACCCTGGACGACCAGCCACGATGGACAAGGATCGAGAGGGCAAGTCATCTTCTTCATCCTTCCAAGCAACTTGTCTACGTCCTTGGTACTCACAGATTGTAATTGATCCAGTAAAATGCCATCAACGGAGTTACTGGATGCCTCATCTACGGATTCTGCCAAAACACTGGTGTCCAAGTTGGCTCTTATCCGAGTGATTTTATCTGCAAAGTAGATGTTAAATGCCTCACAGCAGGCTGTCGTTGGGTTAAGCAGAGGATTCAGCGCAGGAGGTATCCTTGTCAAATCCCCTACCACCCTAAACAGTTCTGCCGGGCGAGACTCTGCAGATGCAATACGTGCAGAACAGAAAGATTTCTGTGCTGTACATAAAGTCTCCCTATAGGAGTCAAGGTGCTTCCTAAGGGGAGTTCTGTCGGATGAGAGGCGAGTCTTTCGCCATTTGCACTCCAGTTGTTGTCCAACCCGCTTCATCCTCCTAAGCTCTTCTGTGTACCATGGCTTACGATTTGAAGCGGGGTGGAAAGGACGCTTGGGAGCGATTGTGTCAATAGCCTTGGTAAGATCGATGTTCCAAGTATTAACCAAAGCTTCAACAGAATCACTGGTGTTACCCACCATTAAACCCTCTAAGGCTTTCTGGAAACCAATTGGTACCATTAGCCTTCGAGGGCAGACCGTTCTAATAGGTTCACCACTCCCGGGAGGGTGAACAGTAGCCTTAAGTTCAGCCTTGATCAGAAAATGATCCGTCCATGACAATGCGGAGGTTTTTATGACCTCCGCCCACGGATATTCCTGCTCCGTACTAAAGACCGCATCGAGGGTATGACCAGCACAATGTGTGGGCCCGTTAACCAATTGGGATAGGCCCATGTTTGTCATGGTATCCATGAACTCCCGAGCCACGCCAGTTAGATCCTGTAAACTGGTTTCGAGTGGGATGTTGAAGTCGCCCAGAACCAAAAGTCTGGGTGACTCCAACAGCAACTCAGAGACCAGGGTGGTCAGCTCGGTCAGGGAGTCTGTTAAGCAACAGGGTGGCCGGTATACCAACAGAATCCCCAAACTATCCCTGGTTTTCAGGCTAAAGTACATACACTCGATGTGAATCGTTTTCCGGATAGGCTTTCTAATCAAGGTCAAGGTGTTCTTATGGACCAAGGCTATGCCACCACCACCCCGCCCACTTTCTCTCACCTGCTCAGTAACCGAGTACCCGGCTGGAAGGACCTGTGCCCATGTTGCAGAGCTGGCATCCCCCAGCCAAGTCTCAGTAAAACAAGTCAGGTCGGCCGCCTCATCCACTAGCAAGTCGTGGATGATGTGAGTCTTGTTTTTGACCGACCTGGCATTGCAAAGGAGCAGGTTGAGGGTCAGTGGAATGGTGGGTATGCTCTCCAAGTTATCTTGGGGAACAGGATCAACTGAAGGAGGGATAGATATTAGACATCGATCCCTCCTTCTTTTGTAACATTTGTTGAAACTGTTGCCGCCATATCTTCCATGCCCCCACACGACCTGAATGTCTGCCCCCAGCTTAAAATCAATCTCCAATGCAGGGGGAGAGATCTCCCTGCCCACTGATGTATGTCCCCAATATAAGATAGCCGAAGGGGAGGTGGGAATTCACATGGGATTTCATATCAACCACACTCTCTCTAGTTCATAAACCGAATTGGCGGTTCAAGCCAGACAGCTGGTCTCCCGTGGCAGGAGATGGTAAGATGTTACAAATGGCACCACAGCTGTTGAGTTGCTGGGAAAAGGTCTTCCTTGGAGGGGTTTTAAGTCCTCCTGAATTCTCCCTGGCTTCACAGCTGCCGTGGGCGTCCTTGGGCCGCCTTGGCAGGCGATGTTACAGGAGGCTTGGTCCTCCACCAGTCCTCCACACAGCTCAAATGGCACCACAGCCGCTTAGTTGCTGGGAGAAGGTCTTCCTGGGAGGGGTTTTAAGTCCTCTTGAATTCTCCCTGGCTTCACAGCTGCCGTGGGTGTCCTTCGGCCGCCTTGGGAGGCGATGTTACAGGAGGCTTGGTCCTCCGCCAGTCCTCCACACGGCTCAAATGGCACCACAGCCGCTGAGATCACTCAAAGCACATTATATGTTGAGGGTAGGCTTTTCAGTAGTATCCAAACTTTGGTCCTTCAGGTGTTTTGGACTTCATTTCTCAAAAGCCCCAGCCAGCTTTGCCAACAGTCAGGAATTCTGAGAGCTGAAATTCAAAACTACTTGATGACCAAAATTTGGGAACCATTGCTTTCAAAGAGATGAGGGAGGAAAGAAAGATAAGAGCCACAGGGGTGACTGAAGACAATGTATTGCCTGTAAGAGCAAAAATGGGCACTCCTCCCACAGCAGGGTACCATAGGCCAGTCATTTTTGGAATCTGCAGTCAGTATCAAACATTTCCTCCCTCTTGGTGCTAAACAATGATAATAAACTATAAGAAACAACTTGATATATCCAGGGGTAGCTGTGTTGGCCATGTAGCAAAATACAATAATATCTAGAATCCACAAAACAGTTAATACTTTTATTGACCAGCCAAAATACACAAAATACATGTGGAGCTTTGAAAGTCTGCAACATGTGTTTTGTGCATTTTGGTTGGCCAATAAAGATATCACTGTTTTTCAGATTATAACAATTTGATGTTATTTTGTAATATGAATACTCTACTGCAGTGGTCCTCAAATGGTGGGGTGGGACCCCTGGGGAATATAACAGTGGCTCAAGGGGACTGTGAGACTTGGAGGCCTGATCCCTCCTCCTCCTTCCTCTACTTCCCAAACCTTTTCTGTCTTTCAGATAAAAAAAAAGACAAGGAGGGTGCTTGGAGCTTCTGCCAGAGTGAGGAGACCTATTTCCTCATAACATGTTAAAAATATGAATATATAGTGGGCCTTTGGCATTTGCTAGGTTTGATTCCAGGACCCCATGGATACCAAAATCTGTGGATACTCAAATCTTGTCAAATACAATGGTTTAGTAAAATTGTGTCCCTTATATAATATATATATGGTAAAGGTAAAGGTATTCCCCGCTGACAAGGTTTTCAAGTCTTGTCCAACCATAGGGGCAGTGCTCATCTCTGTTACTAAGCCAAAGAGTCAGTGTTGTCAGAGACTACTCTATGATCATGTGGCCAGCATGATTGCACAGAATGCATAGTAAAATTGTGTTCTTTATATAAAATGGAAAAATCAAAGTTTGCTTTTTGGAAGAGAGAGAGAGAGAATATTTTAAAACCGTGGATGCTTGAATCAATGGATAAAGAATCCATGGATACGGAGGACCAACTGTGTGATTGAAAATATGCACATTAAACAAACAAAATCAGTAAGGCTTTTGACAAGGTCCCCCATGATATTCTTGCAAAGATAGTAAAATGTGGGCTAGACAATACAACTGTTAGGTGAATTAGTAACTGGTTGACTGACCGAACCCAAAGGGTGCTCAGCAATGGCTCCTCTTCATCCTGGAGAGAAGTGACCAGTGGGTTGCCACGGGGTTCTGTCCTGGGCCCAGTGCCATTCAACATCTTTATCCATGATTTGGATGAAGGAATAGGGGGGCATGCTTCTCAAATTTGCAGATGACAACAAATTAGGAGGAATGGCTAATACCCCAGAAGACAGGATGAAAATTCAAAATGACCTTAATCAATTAGAAACTGGGCCAAAGCTAACAAAATGAATTTCAACACAGATAAATGTAAGATACTGCACTTAGGGCAAAAAAATAATAAAATAAAAATGAAATGTGTAGATATAAGATGGGGGACACACGGCTTAACAAGACTACGTGTGAAAGGGATCTAGGAGTCCTAGCGGACCACAAGTTGAATATGAGTCAACAGTGTGATGCCGCAGTTAAAAAGGCCAATGCAATTTTAGGCTGCATTAATAGAAGTATAGTATCTAGATCAAGGGAAGTAATAGTGCCACTGTATTCTGCTTTGATCAGGCCCCACCTGGAATACTGTGTCCAGTTCTGGGCACCACAATTCAAAAAGGATGTTGAAAAACTGGAGCGTGTCCAGAGGAGGGTGACTAAAATGGTGAAGGGTCTGGAAACCATGCCCTATGAAGAATGACTTAGGGAACTGGGTATGTTTAGCCTAGAGAAGAGACAATTAAGAGGGGATATGATAGCCCTGTTTAAATATTTGAAGGGATGTCATATTGAGGAGGATGCTAGCTTGTTTTCTGCTGCCCCAGAGAACAGGACCCAGAACAATGGATGTAAGCTGCAGGAAAATAGATTCCACCTTAATATTAGGAAGAACTTCCTGATAGTGAGAGCTGTTTGACAGTGGAACACACTCCCTTGGAGAGTGGTGGAGTCCCCTTCTTTGGAGGTCTTTAAACAGAGGCTGGATAGCCATCTCTCGGGGATGCTTTGATTTTGAGTTCCTGCGTGGCAGGGGGTTGAACTGGATGGCCCTTGAGGTCTCTTCCAACTCTATGATTCTATGATTCTATGAAAATATTTTTATTCATACACCATGTCAAGGGGAGGAGATGACATCCAGATGTAGATGTAAAGGAGGTCACAAAGGTAAAAAGTTTGAGAACCACTGCTCACTATGTTCATGCTACCTAACTGTCAATAGCTGTAATATACTTACAGGGGACTAAAGAAGAGATAAGTTCCTTTTATTTTTTCAGAAAAAAGAGGAATATTTATATTTTGTATCATATAATTGTAAGATGAGGAAAATTTATTTTGTCTAATGTCGTTGCCATTTGTTTTGGTCTGTACAAACAAGCTTCTCATTTGGAGATAGTTTGATTGTTCCCCTTTTACAGTTTAAGCAATCAGCAGTAATTCTATGATACTCCTGAGGTGTTTTTTTTAAATGTTTCAGCATTGTAAGTATTTCAAATTTCATTAACTTTTTATACTAAAATGATAAATATATTTTAGTACACTTTTCCCATAGTTTGTTTCAGCACTATTGAGAATATTTGTCCAAGCAATGTTATTGAGCTTTTTAAAGTTTTTCTTAATATAAATTATATAGTGCAAAATATATGCTTATGTTTTTCTATTGTATAAGAAGATCTAAATTCAAAAAGTTAGGAATCCTGTTTGCATGCATAATTTGGGATTTGTGTGCATTCATAGGTTTTGGGGTTGTTAGTTTGTTTGTTTTACATTGAGCAATGTCTAAATTACATCCAATGTGGTGTAGTGGTTTGAGCACTGAACTACATCTCTGAAGACGAGGATTTCAATCCCCACCTGATCATGGAAACCTACCTTGGGCAAGTTACAATCTCTCAGCCTCAGAGGAAGGCAAAGGCACACTCCCTCTGAACAAATCTCACCAAGAAAACCCCATGACAACCTCATGTCACCATAAGTCAGAAATTACTTGAAGGCACACAATAACAGCAACAACTTCGAAACACACACATACACACACATGCGGGTAGAATTCAAAGACATAGCTGTGTTAGTCTGGAATATCTGTACACAAAGGGATCTTGTAATACCTTTAAGACTAACGTTGTGAAGGAAGTTGTAGCATAAGCTTAAGTAGACTTGCTCCACCCAAGTCTATGAAAGCTTATGCTACAGCCTCTTTTACACAATTTTGGGAGAAAATTCCATAGTCTGGGCATAGCCACCAAGAAGGCTTTCTCTTATGTCCTTTGTTATCACCAAATGTGACTGTGATGGTGGTTAGAATGCAAGAAAGCCCCATTCAAATCGAGGTGGGGAACAAGAACAATTAACAAACACACATCATCAGTTAAAAACACATCAGTTTAAAAGGAGAAATAAGATATACACATATTAAAACAATCCTCATTTAAAATTCACAATTCAAAACTCAGGCAGGCTCCCAGTGGGAGATGTGTAGTCTTTCAGATAGCCTGGATCCAACTGTATAGGGCACTATAGGTCAGAACCAGCACTTTGAATTGTGTCCAGAAACAGACTGTTAGCCAGTGAAGCTGCTTCAACAGGGAAGTTATATGTTCCCTGTAAGCTGCCTTGCAGCAGTCAGAGTTCACTGCAATTTCTGAACAGCTTCCAAAGCTCCACATGGAGTGTGTGGAGTGTACCCCACATGGAGTAACCATGGGATGCATATGTCATGCATGCCTAAGGCCCCAGAGCTCACCCCTGATTTACAGCTATTTTTATACTCCACAGAGTATAAGCCATTCATAGTATTTTCTTGGCATGTTTCTTCAGAGGGAGGTTGCCATTGCCATCCTCTGAGGCTGAGAGTGCATGACTTGCCCAATGTCACCCAGTAGGTTTCAGGGCCAAGCCAGGAATCAAACCCTGGTGTCCAAGTGTCCTAGTCCAATGCCCAAACCATTACACCATCCTGATCCTCTACACACAGGTGTACCCATCAGTTATGTGTTTGTAGGACATCCTGGAAGGATATATTCTGTACCTCTTTGTACAATGTCCCATGTCCCTGGTGTGTAGCACCAGCCAAGGAGTCCAAGCTACATCTCTGTCCCTTCAGCCACCAGTCTACTACAGGAATAAACCTTGGTGTGTTCCAACTTCTCTATAGAAGAAAGAACAGCTTTAAGCTGGGGCCACTGACTAGATCTTCTTCCCTGAGTGTATGAAAAATTATGGAACATGTGGTCACGCTCCCCTGCCCCATACAAAAGGAACATAGATTGGTGGCCAGCTGCCCTTGCAAGCCCTTCCAGCTGCTGTTGCACACCTGGGCAGGAAGAGGGAAGGAGAGAGCAGGTGGCAACATACGTAAACCAGTGAATTTACTAAACCTTGTCCCAAAAGGTTTTAATACCTGCCACTGTGATTCATGTTCTTTCTTCAATGATGTTAATATGGTGACAGTTGTTTTAATGTGCTAGTTACTTTGTGGAGTATAAATGGTTGTAAATCAGCGGTGAGCTCTGGGGCCTTCGACATGCATGACATATGCATCCCATGGTTATAATCAGAGAAATATATGCACATAACCACATTACACATATGTATGTCACCAGCAGGATTCCACCCTTTAATTAATAAGAAAAAAAAAATCAAGGGTGCTTTCATGACACCCATTGGCTACTCACCAAATGGCAACACCTCCACCCACCCCAAATGCTTGCAAGCCTTTTCAGTGAAGCCATAGCTACTCAGGTAGGGAGGCAAGTCTTTATTTTAGGTTTGAACAGTTCTCAGAGAGGCAACTGGACAATACACCTATGAATGTAGCTTCTGTAGCACATAGGTAACACACCTTCCAACTTTCCCAATTTGGCAAGTACAGTCCTGATTAATCCTCTCTCATCCCAATTTTTCTGCTGCTTTCGTTTCCCACCTCCTACACTTTGTTCTTCACTTACTTCAATTGCTGCACAATGAGTTCAAAGCTCAATTAACTCAGCAGGGAGAGAGTAGAGGAAAGGGCAGAATCTTGCCCCTTCCTAGTAGGCTCAAGCAGAAGCAAACTGCTGCAGCTTCTCACTCACTCCTGAGGCCATGACGGTGCTTCTGGCAAGTTCTGTTCTTTCACATCTATTCAGCTCTTTTTAAAAAAACAGAGGCCTGCTACTAACCAAGGTTCTAGAAGAGATGCCACATATTTTGTAGCTGAAAGCCTTCTGCAGATGATAACTTCACCAAATACTGTCAACTGTGTGCTCTTTTCAAAAACCTGGGTTCCCAACTGCACCATCAAAGTGCTGGCAACATCTGTAGTGCCAAAGAAAAAGCCCTTTGTGTGTAACTCAAATGTACAAAAATCTGTTTACGTGATACTGAACTGAGTAACACCATTGGCGGAATTCCAGCTGGCTCCAGGAGACTGGAAACCTCTGCCTTGTCTTTCATGTGGCTGAGCATCAAGCAATCTTCTGAGGCAGCCAACTTTACTTTACCGCACAGAGCAGCCCCTGGTGGTACCCGCAAGTGAAGATCAAGGACATTGTAAAGATTATATGACAAGACAAGAACACACACACCATGGGAAATACGGCAGACATTGCTTAATAGGATTGCACCCACTGCTTCCAAACAACACCACATTCCTGTAAATGGAATCTGTAATTGTTCTGATTCAGTATCAAGAGATAAGAATGTTTTTTGGTTGTATCCATGTTGGTCATTTAGCAAAGTACAATAACATCCAAAATCCACAAAACAGTGAAGCTCCACTGGCATCTTCATCAGGCAAAGATGTTAAAAATCATATTGGGGGGGGGGATATGATGATGTTACTCACAAGCCTGCATTTTTTAAAGATGCAGCTATTCTCAGTTCAGGTGTTATTGGAGGGACACTCATGCAAACTGGCCCCTCCTCCTTCTGACCATGTGGGTACCCTAGGGAAAAAATAAGCTCCACTAACAAGACAAAAAGAAATGCTTCTCTTGAGATCCAAGTTGCCTCACTCAGAGAGATTAATGGTGTAGAAGGCATAGTTTAGTAGTGGATTGATTTTAGACCAGGGTTCCATTCCCTGCTCAGCCATGGAAACCCACTGGGTGGATCTAGGCAAGTCTCACACTCTCAGCCACAGAAAACCCTGTGGTAAGTTCTCCTTATGGTCATCATAAGTTGGAAATTACTTGAAGACACAGAACAACAATGGGTAAGGCTGGGCCCCTACTGGTCCATATGCCAACACAACAACACTGGCTACAGTGGGCATAAAGAAAAGAAGACACTGGAGAAATACGCTGCTTGGAATAAATAGATCTTACCTGGCTTTCCATACCACCATTGCTTAACTCTGGAAAAAATACAGTCACTGGTGAAGTTCACCAACATGATTCCAGCCAAAGAATGCAGCTTATCATAGGGTAAACCTGAACTGTCTGACTTCAGACCAGGGAAGAGGTTGCTCTAATGGACATACCTCCCCCCTCCCAGATAATCCAGTTACCCTGGGATGTCCACAGGCTGAAAGCAATATGTAGTTTGCAATCTACATGTTGATGGACAGCTGGGAAAAAATGTGTACATGTAGAAATATGCCTAGAAAAATGCACAGGTTTCACATGTGCAGAACACACTGCTAAAAATACCTTCACACAGGAGTAGGCACAGTACAGCTTGCAGGCTACAGGCAGCCCCTGGACCCCCATCTTTGTGGCCCCCCGAGGACCCCAGGCAGTCCCCAAAGGCCCCCAATTACCCCATTCAAATCATGCAAAAAACATGTGAAAATGAATTAAAACATGTGAAATGACCCCCATGAGCAAAGTGCCCCAGAACTCTGTACTATCACCACACACCTTCTTTTTCCTCTGCAGCCCCTCTCAAAATGACAAAATTAGCTGTCACTTCCTGATATGATTTTGTGAGGCAGTTCAGGGGAAAATGGAGGAAATTATAAGTGTTTGGGCTTATGCATGCAGTGTGTGTGTGTGTGGGGGGAAGGTATGGGATGTGGGGGAAAATTGGCTCCTGAACACCATACAGTTGTCCACTCCTGCCTGGATCAGGAATTGAAGCCACACATACAGTTCAAATCATGCATAAAAACATACACGTTTGGAAAAAGAAATAAGCAGGCAGACAAAACTTGACAGACTCAGGTATGTGGAGGTGAGAAAGAGAAGTCTGTAGTTGTAGACTTTATACATGTGCAACAGGGTGACCAGGTGTCCTCCTTTTCCAGGACCTGTCCTACATTTCAACATTCTGAAATTCCAAGAGGAATTTCAAAATGCCCTCCATTTTGAGCATGGCTAAGAAGTTTGGATGTGTATTTATTTCAATCTTTTAACTTTTATTTTGTAACATCCTGCATTCTTCTTGATTGTCTTACATTTTGCATTTATGACATCTGGTCACCCTGTGTGCAAATCCCTGCTTCAAACTAAAGGTTTGCTCTGTTGAACAGTTCTCATCATGAACATTGTCCTGCACAATTAAAACAATAGATCAGGAATAAGCACCCTAGCCTAGCGTTTGCTCTGATATGCTGATTTTTTTCTATGTAACCCCCCCCCCCCCCCCATGAGACGAACATTCAAAACATGCTCCATCCCGACCTCTGGTCTGAAGTGGCAGATTCCATTTTACCACAGAATGAGCTATTTGTCTAGACTGGGTCTTTGGTCTCGGGACTTGTACTGTGGAAAGTCTTGCACTGTGCAAGAGTTCTGGTTTGGGTGCTTGGTCTTTCCATTGTTTCATCAATTAGAAGGCAAGTTCTTACAGCTTTGAAAAACCTGCCCCAGCCTGGCAACCCAGTAACTCCAAGCTGCTCTGGAAACCACAGGAGTAGAAAAGATTATGTCATTCATGGCAATCCATCGCAGAAGCCAGATTGCAATGTCCAGTCAACAGTCACAAGATGTGCATGTGGAAGAGTTCAGGAAGGAGCCAGTAACTTTTCTGAAGTGAAGTCGAAGGTTTTCATGGCTGGCATCCATAGGCTTTTGTGGGTTTTTCGGGCTGTGAGGCCAAGTTCTAGAAAAATGTATTTCTAATGTTTCACCTGCATCTGTGGCTGGAAGATAGCAGCCACAGATGCAGGTGAAATGTTAGGAATACATTCTTCTAGAACACGGCCTCACAGCCTTAAAAATTCACATAAACTTTTCTGACCATTGCCCACGCTTCCCTATGGAGGCCCCTTTAAGCTTTGGGAACCATGGAACATAATGGAAATGTGCTGTGTCCATATCCTCCATCCTTGCTTATCTAAATCAAGGCCCACCTGCTTCCCATCTTCAATATAATCCACCCAAGATTCCTTTGGCTTTCCTCAAGCTATTTTGTCCATGTAATTTTGTCTCCACTCATTGGTTTATTTACAGTGGTTACAACTTACAAATAAATAGCAGTGAGTTGAAATCCTCTACATCCGTAGATAATGTCTGACAATCTGGAGTCAGTTAGTACCTAAACCCAAATTAAAACAAACACACATACACAGACAACATACACAAACACAATTAGCTTTGATTTATCATGGCCTATTCTACCAATACATTTCACAAAAGAATGAAATGTTCTGTAACGCAACAGAACAACCATGTGATCTGAGCTACATGAAGAGTGTGCAACTGGGTCATGTCCTCATCAATCCATCAAGACAATAAGGGTTCATTTTTTAAAAAAGTCTAATTGTTAGTAAGGTTTTCAGATCAGCATCATTCCAGGTCTTGAGATTTCTGTGCCAAAAGAAACCTGGGGCAGCCCTTGATGGTGGTGCATTAAGCATTCACCATAGATGCAAACAGGTTGTCATTCAAACACCCACACAGTGGGGATGATTTCTTCTCACCTGCTTAAACAGAATTGACAAAGAACATTTAATCCAGTTTACTGCTTTGCAGCCAGAAAGATTAACATGCCCTCAAGGCATGAAACCCACTGGGTGACTTTGGGCAAGTCACATGCTCTCAGCCTCAGGGAAGGCAATGGCAAACCTCCTCTGACCAAACCTTGCCAAGAAAACCCCATGAGAGGTTTGCCTTAGGGCCACCATAAGTTGGAAATGACTTGGAGAGGCACACAAGAACAACAACAAAGGCATTAGAAGGCCACTAGGGTTGCCATAATTCTCTTATACAAAATTGGTACAAAATGTGGGTTGCCATAATTCTCTTATACAAAACTGGTACAAAATGTCCTACCCACAAAGGAGGACAAAGTGCTGCCAAATGTAGGACATTTAAGAAAAATGTAGGACATTACCAAATAAAAGCTAAAAACACTCACTCAAATATTAATTAATTTCATGTGGTTTATGTACATCAAATATTAATTAATTTCATATGATTTATGTACATCTATATTGAGCCACTGTGGCATAGTGGTTTGAGTGCTGGACTACGACTCTGGAGACCAGGGTTCAATTCCCAGATTGACCATAAAACCCATTGGGTGATCTTGGGCAAGTCATACTCTCTCAGCCTCAGGGAAAAGCAATGGCAAACCTCCTCTGAACAAATCTTGCCAAGGAAACCCTATGATAGGTTTGTCTTAGGGCTGCCATAACAACAAAAACAAAATTTATATACTGTATTGACAAAACTGAGGCTGTCGTACTTTGGACACATCATGAGAAGGCACAAATTATTGAAAAACCCCCCAATAATGCTAGGAAAGATGGAGAGAAGTAGAAAGAGAGGAAGATTGCATGCTGGATGGATGGACTCTATTAGAGAGGTCACAGGTATGACTTTGCAGGCACTAAACAGAACAGTGGGAGACAGAGAATCATCCACAGAGTCACCACCACCACCACCACCACCACAACAACAACAACTTGTTGTTGTTCTTGTTGTTAATTTATTTAGCTGTACAAGGGAGTATCATAAAGTTTTAATTATCACCTTTTAACAAATTTGATAGAAAGTTTGTTTTGATTTTTCTGTGTAGTCACCATCCAGATTTACACATTTTCTCCAGTATTTCTTGACCCTCTGAATACTGTTATTGTAGAAGTCTGCAGATTGTGCCTTAAACCACTCTTCCACTTCATGAATGACATCATTTGTCTTGTCAAATCAGCGACCCCACAACAGATTTTTCATTTCTGGGAACAAGAAAAAGTCATTTGATGCGAGGCCCGGAGAATAAGGTGGATGCTGAAACATCTCAAAATTGCATGCCCTTGCTTTGTTAACTGCAACTTGAGATGAGTGAGCTGGTGCATTGTCAGCTAGGAAACAAATGCCTCTGGAGAGCATACTGTGGCATTTCTTTTTCAGAGCATCTCACAACTTGTCCAGAAGATTGCTGTAGTATGTGCCAGTGATAGTTTGTCCTTTTGCAAGGTAATCTGTGAGAATGACTCCATGACAGTCCCAAAAAACTGAGAGCATAACCTTCTCTGTTGACGTTTGCACCTTTGCATTTTTGGGGGAGGGGAATTGGCATGCTTCTACTCCATTCTCATGGTTTTGGTTTCTAGATCATACTGATAGATCCAAGATTCATCCATGGTTACCAGACGACCAAACAATTCCTCTTTATTGTGTTCCAACAGTGTCAACATCTGCCTCGAAAGGTCACACCATGTTTGTTTCTGGAAAGGGGTTAGCAAACATGGAACCTAGTGTGCAGACACCTTAGACATGTGCATTTGTCAAGGATAAATGTTACACTTTAGTCACTTTTGGCACAACCTGTAACAAAAATAAAGGACACAATGAGCTAATTTCTCAACATCATGCATTTAGGGATCAATGATGACACTGACAAAATTTCATCAATATACCATAATAGCTTCCAAGTGATAATTATTACTTTACGATACCTCATCATATTTTTCTAATGTATATTAAAGTCACCCCTCCCTCCTCATCCCTGGTTTTCATCCCTCCATCACCTTGTGATCTTCCCAGACTCCTTATTCTCAGAAGGCTGAAAAGTAGGACATGTTCAGGAATGGGAAGACAACTGCTCACCCTGGCTCAGTGGGGTCTGTTATTCTTGTTGTTGTTAACTGTCTTCTATTCAATCTCGATTCATAGCGATCCTGTGGATGAGGCATCTCCAAGACTCCCTGTTCTCTATTGCTCTGCTTAGGTCCTGTAAATTCTTACCTGTGACCTCCTTGATAGAGTCTAACCGTCTAGCATGTGGCAACTATAAGTTGCACAACACTTAGGAGCAGTTTTTATCTCATAATAGCCATATTCAGATGATAGTGACAGGAGCAGAGTTGCACATGTGGAACACTTGTGCATCCAAGTGCACAAAAATGTACATTCATTTGTACTTGGAATTGTGCACTCCACTACAAGGCCCATTCCTGACCATGTGTTGCATAAAATTGCAACACATAGCATTACTACCATTGAATAGCTATACAAGCAGATATTTTCACTATCCAGTGGAGATGCAAGATTGCAGCCATTAATTGTGCTATGCAAGCCCCCTGTAGTAGTAATAACAGCTTCCTTTAAACAGGATGGAAAACATCCCTCCCTGAGAGATGAGATCAAGAGGACAAGTAGTCTTCCTTACTCCTAGCAGCTTGTCCACATCTGTGGTACTGAGCAACTGAAATTAATGCAGTGTAATCCTATTCATAAAGTTGCTGGACATTCCATTATCAGCTCCTGCTATAATGGTGATGTTTAAGTTGGCTCTTATCTCAGAGATTTTATCTTTGAAATGATCATTAAAAGCATCACAGCAAACTGATGAAGGCTCTTGAATTGGATTTGCAGGGAAAGTGAATCAGTTAGACCCCTCAACACAATTAATAGTTCAGCTGGATGTGGATTCACAGGCAGAATACAGGCAGAGGAGAAGAAAACCTTCTTCTCTGCACATGTTGCCACCTTATAGGAACAAAGATGTTATCTCTATCATGTCTGGCTGGATTAAAACTGGGTTCTGCACTCTACTCATTGTCCTTTCCATTTTGAGCTTCCTAAGGTCTTCTGTATACCAAGGAGTCTGATTGGTAACAAGTTGGAGGTGATGTATGGGGAAAATCATGTCAATATCTTGATTTCATCTATTCACCAGAACTTCAGCAGAATTGTCAGTGTTACCGGCCATAAAAGCCTCCAAGGCTTTCTGGAATCATGAAGGATCCATTAGTCTTTGAAAGAGGACCATCTTTAATGGGGTCATCTCCAAGAACGCATTTGTTGTTGTTACATTTGTTGTTGTCATATTATTGAATGCCCTCATGTTGACTCTAACTTATGGTGATCCTATCCTAGGGCTTTCTTAGCAAGATTTATTCAGATGGGTTTGCCATTATCTTCCTCAGTTGCTGAGAGCATATGGCTTCCTCAAGGCCAGCAAGTAGGTTTCCATGACTGAGTGGAGATTCAAATCTTTGTCTCTCAAAGTTAAACCATTACACCATACTGAATCTTTATAGAACAGTTCAATTCAACCTTTCAGTTTTGGCAACTCACAGTCTAGGGGGGCACATAAATGCAGGTTCATGTGATTTTTGGAGTGCAAGTTTGAGTACCACTGGTGTAGAACGTGGATAACTTGTTTTCTACTGCTCCAGGAACTACAGCATGAACAAATAGATTCAAATTACAAGAAAAGAGATTGCACTTAAATATTAGGAAGAACTTCTTGACTATAAGGGCTGTTTGACAGTGGAATAAATTGACTGGGAATGTGGTGGACTTGCTTTTTTTTTTTTTTGAAGTCTTTAAAGAGAGGTTGGATGGCCATCCTTTGGGAGTGCTTTACTTGTTTATTCCTCTATGGCATAGAGTTGGACTGCAGTACCTTCCATCTCTATGATTCTGCTGTTCCTTCCAAATGGTTTTTCATCCAATCACTAATCCAGATCTCTGAAAAAAACAAAACAAAACTGTGTCATATGCATTCAGACCACATACAGCACCATTTTAAAGATGTGCTTCTGTCTGTAAATATTTGTCTCAAGTCTAGTTCTGACATCTACCGTATATTTTGTTTCCTGTTGGCTTCAATCTTCTTGTGATGCTGTCTTATGTACAGCTAATAGCCCTGGATAGGAGATGCACAGTTTTCTCAGCATATATCAGATGCAACCATCAAATGAAATGGAATGTAGATGAATATCTGGATGCAGGCCCCTGCTCCACACCTGAATCCACATCCACAACTGATGTGCAAGTAGATTTTCCTCCCTTGTTGGATTGGGGCCAGTGTTTTTACATCCTCCCCCCGCCCCCCCAGGACTAGAAGCAAGGGAGGTGAAACTATCCTAAAAGTTATTTATACTGGTGTATCTGGTCTGGGAGAAAGTACAGCAATTCCAATTTAACATGTAGGCCTTTTATAATTCAGAAACACGTAGCATAATTTGGTGTGTGTGTGTGTGTGTGTGTGTGTGTGTGTGTGTGCACATGTATAAGGGGAGGGGCTGTCTCATGAACTACACATCCGCTGACCTTTGGAGGCTGATGTGTCACATCCAATTAGAAGCAAACCTCGATTGGAATAGCAGAGCTCGACTTGCTGGGAAGATCTGTCCCAGTTCCAGCCTTCACAGCTCGGAGCATCTCTGCTTTCAGTCAAACCACATCATGGCTGCCAAAGTCATCCAGTGTTATTTCCCATAGGTTTTGAGAAAATTCAGATTTGTGGATGCAAGGAAGAGATTTCTTTTTTTAAAGGAGAAAAAATATACTACTCAAGATTCAGATGTAGTTTGGGGAGTGGATTCTATCTTGGCTGACCTGGACAGGGAATTGGAGAATTCAGACTCCCCGAGCCCACAATAGATTTGTATATTAGAAAGTTTCAGACTATTCTTATGACTCCCTCCTCCCACCCTTGTTTCCTTTTAATCTGTTTGCATGCTGATTTAATTGATCTGAAGTTGGGGGGGGGGGGGAAGGTCTAACTAAGCTCATTCTTCCAGCTTGCTACCAAAAGAATATTTAGAATGATAATATGTGGCTTATGGCTTAGGAGGCATTTGCAGGCTGTTGAATCCTGCAGCATTTTGAATGTTTTCACTACATTCCCTTTTCTTTAAGGCCAGTGCCAAGCATGCAGTAGCCAATCTATCTGTAATTTATTTTCACTCCAAACTTTGCTAGGGGAATTGGTTTGATGGGAAGACAAGCTTTCTTGCACTTAATAACAGCATTGTACTCCAGCCATGGAAGGCTCAAGTTTTTGTCACCCTTGTATTACATGTAAAAAACAAGATGTGCCCAAAATCCCCCTTTAACATTAGTTCTCTGATCCTTTGTATATGGTCATTTCAGAGCTTGGAAAAGTTTTTTTTTTTCTTTTGGTCTAAAACTCCCAGTATTCTCTAGTCAGGCTGACTAGTGTCCATGCCAGGTTTGCATAATATGGGAGTCATAGTCCACAAAAATAGGCTGTCAACATTCTGGGTCAATCTGCTGGCCTTCTTTCCTATCTCCATTTGATGTTGTGATGAAGACAGAGGATGTAATTCTTCACTAATTTTGTTTTCCAAGGAAGCGCTGTATAATGTTAGCAATTTTCTTCCCATTTGCACTGTGGGATTTACTCTGCACAAAATTCACATTTTATATTTTTTGCATGGAAAACACATTTTTTTCCTCTGTTTAGGAAACCACTATTTCCTGTGCAGCAAATGCTGTATTTAGAACCCTTTTCTGCACAAAATCCACACAGAAAACAGCATTTTCTGTACAGGAAGCAGTTTTTTTCTGCACAGAAAATAATATTTCTGCATAAATAATAAAATATTATTTATGCTGTTTTCTGCATGAAAAAAAAACATTAAATTTTGTGCAAAATTAAATCCCAGACTACAGAGATTCTTATCACTACAGGTACATGTTTTGTCTCCTTGAGGTTTCCTGACATTAAAGAAATATGTTTTTCAACATCTTTTTTGAGTAATTTGCAATATTCTTTCAATCCCAAATGAGGACAGAAAGAAGTATTTTTGTTTAGGTCTTCTTGTCATCATGCTCTCACCCTCCTTATTTTTAAATATTAAAGGAAAATGAAAGAGCCCTTTTGAGTAGCCCGATATTCTGAGCTGCTGATTACGAAAACTCTCTTTCTCTGGGAACTGTGATTGCTCCAAAGATTAAGCCATCTGGTATTTCCTTTCCACTTTGAAAGAGTCCTTCTCAAACCCATGGTCTGTTTTCTGCTGCCATTTCCATAAGAATCTCATGGAGTCCCACAAATTCTGTTGTGCAAATTTCAAGTAAATGGCCAGTCATCAAGGCTCACTGTCGTTGTCCCTCTTCTTTCATTTCCTGAGACTCTGCTAAGAATGCACACCTGTGCAATTTCCCAATACTAGGCTGAAATCAACACCAGCTTTTTTTTTTCTAAGGGGGCTCATTGAACTGTTCAAAGTTTAACTGCAATCTTTGGGTGGCTGGATTTCAAGGCTTAACACATTTCTTTCTTAAAACATATGCAGTTTCTTCCAGCCTGTACACAGATGCCAGAGAAGGAAAAATTTAACCCACTCCAGTTTCTAATTTCCTTGGAAGACTCTTTTCTAGCAATCAGCAACTCTCTTCCACATCTGTTTTGCTGGATTCTGTGTGTGTGTGTGTGTGTGTGTGTGTGTGTGTGTCTAGATATTTTCCAGCTCATTCAGGTCAAAATCTTCTTTTGTCACAGGACCACTGAGATGCAACTGTGTCCAGTTCTCCTGGAAATAATTGTCTTGGATAATCCATTATGGCATGTTGAGAAAGCAGTAGGAGCATCTGTGAAAGCAGAGGCCAGGCTATACCAATAGTATTCTCACCTTAGAAGTAAACAGCCTCCAACCTGACTGCTGCTCTCAGAGGAGAACAGAGGGTAGAAGGCAGTCCATTGGCAAATCACTCATCAGTTTTTGGAGGACGAATTTGGGTGGATGGTTTTCCTTCAGCTTTCCCATTTGTTTAACTTTTGGTGATGGTTTGTCTTGTATTTGTATCCCATTTCATGATTTCTATGCACAAATGCATGCATTATATAAGACAATAGATCTGATCAGACTTATTCATATACCCCAAGTTTGTTGAATGGATGGCATTCCTGCTGCTGCTGACAATGGCAGTGATAATAATGATTTGTCGGAGAAGAAAAGAAGGTTGAGTGGAGGAGGAGGAGGTTTATAACATGTTGATCTTACAGCAGGGGTGAGCAACTGCACTTGGAAGAGCACCAGATTTTGCTCCATACCCCTGGTGGGCCATACTTGCATGCCAGAAGTGAGATCACATTACTTCCAGTTGTGAATTATCATTTCCATCCTGCTTTTGTTTGTGTATGTGTGGGTGGGTGGGGGTTGGAGGTACTGTAGGGCACACCTATAGTATGGGAAAATAATTCATCAATTTTTTAAAAAAAGAATTACTCTTCCATGAGCCCCTTAGGGGATGACCTGGGGGCTTCAGGGGCCATAGAAATGGGTTTGGGGCTGCATGTAGTTCATGGGTCACACATTCCTCACCCCTGGCATATAGGTTGGTGTTGCAGCCTTAAAAACAAAGATAAACTGATTGTACTAATACTTGAAGCCGATACTGGAAGAGGTCCTCTGGAGATTTCAGTCACTGGGTATTTCCCATACACATGCTGCACCATGTAAAGGCCACATGGGGGCATTTTTAGAAAGGAAAATGTTGAACTTCACCATGGTCTGTGATTTTAATTCCTTGGCATAACATGCACCAAACTATTGGCAGAGTCACATTTCATGACATTTAGAAGCCTACACAGAACAGAACTTGCAGAACTCAGAATTTGACAACACTCACACTGAACAGAAGGATGACTTTTGACTTTTCATTTGTAATGGTGGGATGAAAAATATTCCTGGTCTAGACTGTGTTGAGTTTTTCCACATCCCACCAGCACCATCTTTTTGTCCTCATTTTATACCAGAATTTAAGACTTTCTGTTTTCATCCTGCACTGAAATTTGTGCTATTTTTAAACAAACGTTTCCTAATTTGTGCATTTATTTGTGCAGTTTGTACAATTTATGCTACTTTCGCCAAGTGACTAAAGTGTGTTTCTGAACATTTCTCCTGAACCATATACATTTTAGCCATATGATGTTCAACCATCAATCTAAATTTGTTGTGTTGTAAGCACTTTATCAGAAAGAAGCCATCAGCCTTATAGAAGTGTTATATGTTTCTTCTCACAACAAGTCACAGGAGGTGTGACAGTGCTACATTTGATGAGACTGTCAAGTCCAACAAAATTTCTTGGTGTCCTTGTTGTGAGGTTAAAGCATGTTTCCATCTATAATGAGGCAGATGTCTAAGAGAGCTGACTTCATGCCTCCCATGTAGGTCAATAATCTCATGACCATGTACAATCTAAAGATTTATCCCTTCTTGATGCACTAGGGTTTCCATCCTGTTAGTGGCATAGGCAAGTGTAAATTCTCCTTACACCTGTCTATGTCTTTTTTTTCAGTTGTGGAGGGTGGCATTCTCTTCCACCTTCAGGAATGACCAAAGTTCTCCCATACTCACTGTTGAGTGCTGAAGATCCTCTCCATGGTCACTTTGTGGCTGGTGGACAGTGGGGAAAATCAGAGAAGCCTCTGGCTATATCACAGTAGCCAGACTTAGAATGATCATCTGCTGAAATCTTCAGCAGAACTCAGCAGATGAAGTATCCTATTATTGGCATATGAATGTGCAACCTTCCCCATGCCTGTGTATGTCCTTTTTTGGGTGTTGAAGAGTTTTGTCTTCCCAAATACCTCTTGGCTATTCCATGCCTCAGGGAGCGTGGGCAAGATCAGACAAGCATCTATGTCCTCATAGCCATACGCAAAACAATTACAACAGCAGTGAGAGTTCAGAAGGACCCCAGCAAATCTGTGCTGGTTGTAATATTTCACATTTTGCTATGGGGACTTAAGCAGATGCTTCTCCAGGCCTGCTTGTTCTCTATGAGGCACAGAATGGTCATGCAAGCTACTCTGCTCTACTACAGTAGAGGGTGGCAGTAGGAAGAAGTGAAATGTATACATTTGGACCTCCTGGGATTCTACAGGAGCCAGGTTTACTCCTTTTATCTTTTTTAAAAACCACTTTTTGCATATTTCACTTTCAATCACCTCTTGTCTCAGTGTCTCTCTCACCACCCTGAATTTCCTAGATAATACTCATTTTAGACAACTTGATATTTTTTTTAATGCAAAAATCAGGGCTGGTCCTACCATTAGGCAGAATGACTTGGCTGTTTCATGCATGGGTTCATGGAAGTTTATTTCATTCGTGGTGATGGCACGGAGTCCTGCTGTTAACATACATGCCCATAACTTGGGTTATGCGTGTGTATGTCTTTTCTATGCTGTGCAAGGAGCTATTCATTAGCTCCTCATGGAATGACCAACTCACCATCCCTGGCCAAGTAGCTTCTAAGCCCCAAAGGGACACCACTGTGGCCACTTACTTGCCTGGGGAGAGAAATGGGATCCAATCAGGCATGCCAATCCCAGCTGCATCTGCAGCTGGGGAATAGAAATGAGGTTGCTCTCTGGATCTCTGGAAAGAGACTTCATTTATCTTCCATGGACTGCTATGGCATTGCCTGGTTACTTCCTTGTCCTGTGCCTAGAGGCAGCATCTGTTAGGAAAGATAGGATTTAGTTGGGTGAAACAGTCACAGGTGAGCCAAGCCAATCTGGGTCTAGAGGGTTTTCCAAAGATGAAGACGGGCATTGTAACAAGTTGCCTGCTACTTTGAAATCATAGCATCATAGTTGGAAAGCATTTCAATGACCGTCTAGTTTAACCCTCTGCCTTTGAAGGCTACACAAGGAAACCACACCTAAACAATGGCCATCCAAACTGTGTTTAAAGATGCTAAGGTCTCCACTGTCCAGGTCTGAAGCATCTCTGTTAACACTAAAGGCCTGGCTGATACAGCAAGGATTGGTAGCAGAGTGACCAACTATGTGGGGATCAGGGGGCCAATTCTCTCCTCTCTCTACAAAGTACAATTACTACCACCTCCAGACTGCATCCAAACAAACCTTCTCCCTTGGCAGGCAAAATGGCACTAGAAGCAACAATCCTTAAAAGCCAGCAGTCCCAATAAACAAAGCCAAAAGGAAAAGACTGCAAGATATAAAGCTTAAGCCAGTCCAGGAGTCAGGAATTCAAATAACCCAAGAGTACTGATAGCTTGTGCCAATTTGACAAACTTGTGTAGCAATAGGAACTTTTCTCAGCCACCATGAGATTAATAGCAGCTTGACCTTGGCATTCCAAGTGGGTAATTGCTCTGTGTCTCATGTTTAAGTGTTTGTAGGATGTGCTGTCTCTTCCTTTGCTACTACTTGGCTTGATGTCACTCTGCAAATGAAGGAGTTCTTTTCTCAGTGTCCATTTGCTCTGGTTCAGTGTGAAGGGAATTTGCATGGGATCTATCTTGCTCATATTCCAGGGAGGGCTGTCTTTCCTCCAGGTCAGACCACTTCCACAAGGTGAATTATGATTTCTCCCTACTCCCCAGACAGTAAAGAGATAGAGTTATGCCCTCCAGGGCTTATGAAATTCTTTGTAGAGGGAACATTTTCCTTTGCATGCTCCAAGGTAGGATCACTGATATTGTGTTGTTACTGACAGGAGTGGGCAGAGGTGCTTGTATGAGTCCCTGATTCATGAGCCCAAAACAACTTGCCAGGCTTTAAATAATGCCCACCTAGATTTGGATGACCAGAGGACACTTTCTGGTATTCCACCTTAGACAGCAAAAGGTTTTATGCCAGTCCTAGTACAGATGATACTTTAGAAATGCACACTTTTCTTCCTCAGTCTATTGTATTCCCCATCATCATGTGAGAGTTGGAGAGTGAAGAAAGCAGATAAAAACAAAACAAACTCATTTGAGATGTGGTGCTGGAGAAGAGTGCTGAAGATACTGTGGATAGCCAAGAAGACAAACAAATGGGCCCTTGAATAGATCAAGCCTGAATTTTCCCTGGAAGCAAAGATGATTAAATTGAGGCTGTCATACTTTGGCCACATCATGAGAAGGCATGAATCATTGGAAAACACAATAATGCTAAGGAAGGTAGAAAGCAGCAGGAAGGCAGGAAGACCACACTCCAGATGGCTAGACTCAATAATGGGCCTGAATCTGCAATAGGGTCACCATGAGTCAAGATCAACTCAATGGCAGCTAACAGTAACAAACTTTTCTTTCCTCTAGAACTATAAATTTTGTGTCTGGATGCACATTACATTACATTATGCATACACTTTCTAGGTACAAGAATGCTTATTACATTAAGCATGCATTTTAAAGAATATACACTTGTCCCTCCCACATTTGTGGCTTTGACTTTTACAGATTTGATTATTCATGGATTTTATTATGTCCTCTATAGGAATCTCTAGGTCCTCAAGCACAACTCCATGGTCAACTTTAACCAAAAGTTGTGCTGAAGGACCTAGAGATTCCTAGAGAGAACATTCCACTAGGCATTTGTAGCTCCTCCAGCACAATTCTATGGTCAATGTCTGGCAGATGTTGACCACAGAGTTGCACTGGAAGACCAAGAGATTCCTAGCGAGGTGTTGTCTCAGGTAAAAACAGGTTTTTGTTATCTGTGGTTTTCCCACATTCACAGGGGTCCTATGCCCCTGTGAATGCAGAGAGACGAGTGTAATTCCACCTAGTCACTCTCTTTCTTTAGCAAATATCATCAGTTCCTTCCTTCACAGTTGGGATGAGAACCATGGTCTTATTTTAACCCTTTCTTTTCAGCCATTTTCTCACATCCCACCCAAAAGATGCAGTTTGCTCCTAAAGTTGCTGTTTGCAGCAAATAGCACTTCTGGGACCACTTTGGAAAGTGAGAAAACAGTGCAGAAGAAATGTTAACCTGCACACAGCATCTCAGTGCCATGATCTCATTCTAGATTACCCTCTTCTCATGCCTACTTTTGCTAAAGAAAAAAATGAGGCCAGTGATAAGTCCATTTTTTAAAAACACACACACTTTACATAATGTGTTATTTATCCCTTAAATGGGCACACACATACTGTCTGTACCCCTTTGAGTGTAACATGTGAGGTGGTCCTCAGCATTACTAATGCTGTGGATTTGCAAGCAACACACCCCTTTCTTCTTGAGATTCCACAACAGATGCCTTCAAGGTTCTATTGTTTTCTAAAGAGTTTAGCTTCTTCCAATTTCATGTGCACAGATGTGTATTTTCTCCTTCAGTCCATCTGTCGGTATGCTGTGATCTGCCTATTTCCAGAACAGAAAACACTGAAACCACTACAGGAGAGGTTGCAATTGACCCATGCTTCTAAAAGAGGAAGAAACGCCTGACATCTCCTTAAGAGGTGAAATGATGAGAGACAAAGATTGTTTAAAGTCATTACACTGATGCTGAATCTCCACCCACCCTACTTATATTCCTCTTACATCTGGGGCATTCAGTCTATAATACTACTGAGGCTTCCCTTAGCAGATATATTACTAAGGTCTTACAAATACTTTAAAATATTGCTTTAAAGATTTAAGCATTATCTTATTTATCTGTATTATCATCATTATTATGCTGCAAATCTGTCTTATTTTACTGCTAAAATAAGTTCAATTGATAGCAGATAACACCGCCTCAGCCATCTTGCATTTGGTGTATGTTAATCTCTGATTATCGTTAATGATCTTTGGGTCCCTTTTATTCCACATTATTCAGGAATTTCACATAATCTTTCCATCTAAGTGTGGCTAGAGAGACTTTAATCCACCAGGATATTTTTGTCCTCTCTTGGCTTTCATCCACATTTCATTGAAGGATTTTCCTCTCTGAGTCCCTCTCCTCCTCCTATCTATTTATCATGCACGTGTGTGTGTGTGTGTGTGTGTGCAGAAGAAGGGGAAGGGAGAGAAAGAGAACACTGGTGTTCGAAACTAGTACTGCTTCCTTAATTTTCCACATTAAACGGACTTGCTGATTTCTATGTGTTTCTTGTTTAACAGATCTAAATTTATAGGACACTGCAGTGCCAGGTCAAGCTCATAGAGCTCTACACTGACCAGCAGTGATTCTTCAGGTTCTTAGGGACAGGTCTTTGTCATTACTTGTAAAAACTCTAGCTCTGGGGTGGTGACTGAGTGCCCCTCCAGATATTGTTGAACTGTTGCACCAAGCAGTTCCAGCCCTCACAGGTAGTAGCAATAGCAATAGTAAGTGCATTTCTATACCACTTACCAGTGTACCAGGTGGTTTACAAAGTGTAAGCTAATTGCCCTCAACAAGCTGGGTACTCATTTTAGTGACCTTGGAAGGATGCCAGGTTGAGTTGACCAGGAGCCCCTGGCTGGCATTGAACTCACAACCTTGAGTGAGTGGCTGCAGTACAGTACATTTAACCACTGTGCCACCAGAGCTCCTTAATAAAAGGTAGTGATGATGAATGCTGGGCATTGCAGTTCACTAATTTCTTAAGATCCACACATTTCCCACTCTTGCTTTAGCTGGAGCCCATCTCCCCATATATGCCTGCCCAAAGACTGAGATTGTCTTTAGGGGCCCTCTTCCATATTCCATCAGCACATACCCTCCAGCTGTCCTAATTAGGAAGGATATTCCTTATTAATCTAAACTCATTAAGTCTAAACACAAAATTAATAGATGTTTCATATATACTTTAAACAAATAGCCTAAAGGTAATGTCATATGACATTTTAAAATAATTTTGCACATGGAACAAAGGTTTTGTACATTGAACCATCAGAAAACATATGTGTCAGTATCTCCACCTATGAAAAAAGTTTTGGTTTTTGGAGTATTTTGGATTTCAGAATGCTGGAGACTCGATCTATTGATAAACTCAATCAAGGAGCCTACAGCAAGTGTCTGCAAGACCTGAGAAAGGCTGTTGATAAGAGAGTGACCTGGAGGTCTCTCATTTGTTCTGTTATGTGCCTTCAAGTTGTTTCTGAGTTAAAGCAACATTAAGGGGAACCTGTCACAGGGTTTTCAGGGACTAAGAGTGTCACCAAGTGGATTTTCATGGCCAAGCAAGGAACTAAACTCCAATCTCCAGAATCTAAGCCCTATGTTCAAACCACAACACAGTGCTGGCTGGATCACAATAAGTTGAAAACAACTTGACAGTAGTTAATAACAACAGCCTTTCAATCCCTCCCTTTTTTTTTTTTTTTTAATGCTCAGCCTATTTGTAGTTATCCTTTCCATGTCACAGCACTGGAAAAAATATTAACACACACACACACACAAATATCTCAATTGCAAGTAGGTAAAGCTATGGAGAAGGACCATGGTGTCTGAAGGCTCCATGAAATGTAATGCAAGACACACATAGGATGTGGGGAAAGAGGGATCTACATTATTCCCAGCGCCATACAGCTATTGTTAAGTTGCACATGCCTACTCTAATGAGACAGTTTTACATTCTTCTCTATTGGGTTTATTTCATTTACTCCCCTCTCTCCTTCAGTTAGACCCCATGACCTGCTTTGAAGACTGCCTCTTCTCCACACAAGTCCATCTGATTCACATTTGCCAAAGAACAATAAGCAGCAATACCCATTGACCTAAGCAGCCCTTTCATAACACCCTCTCAGGAGGTGCAACCAACCCAACCACAGACACATTCCCAGCTGCCACACATGCCATGGGCTGCACACTTTTCTCATTATTATCCCATTATTTTGCCATAATTACTTGAAATGATTAAAATTCAGATTTAATTGCTCTTATCCAACTCTCCCAATGTTTAAATAATCGGGGGGAGAAACTTCAAAGGGTAGTGGGAAGTCTGGCCAATAAATGCAGCATTGTTACCCAGTGCATATCGCTAGCATGTGTTGTCTCAATATGTAATCCATTTGCAATAGAAGCCAGGCAGCTATGGAGGGCATTCCAGGTGTAGGTGAATTCTACCCAGGTGGGGAGAAGGGTTTTCAAACCATTTTCCTACTGAGAGAAACTCATAATGGTCTTAATTTACCCCTTTCACCCTGAATGAGTAAAAGCAGAGCTTGGATGGTGGTGGGCAAAGTGTGGTCTATGGTACTTGTTGAATTGCAGGTCCCAAAATTTGTCACCACTTGATAAGCTGACTAGAATGTCTGTGAGTTTGACAGCATCTGGAGGACTTCCAAGTCCCCTCAATTTTTTGACTTCTCTTTCTATCAATAATAATAATAATAATAATAATAATAATACCAACAATAGGTGGAATTCTGTTGTGGACCATCCCTGGACTGTTTAACTAACCAGAGAGGTCTTATTTTAACCAGGATCTTAACTGGAACTGTGTAGGGAGGCATTTTCAGATAAAAAGGAAGACCAAGCCCCTAGATCAGCTACTTTGTTAAGTTTGTTGCTGCTGCTGTGTGCCTTCAAGTCTTTTCTGATTTATAGCAACCCTAATGCGACCCTACCATGGGATTTTCTTGGCAAGATTTGTTAAAAGGGAACTTTACCTTTGCCTTCCTCTGAGGCCAAGAGAGTATGAATTGCCCAGAATCACCCAGTGGGTTTCCATAGCTGAGTGGGGATTTGAATCCTGGTCTCCAGAGTGATAGTTCGATGCTCAAACCATTACACCACACTGGTTTGTTAAGGATACTTAATTAAATAGTATGTCCTGGTCCAACTCCAGTCCCCAACCCCACTTTACTGGGAAACAGCATACCCCCTCCCTCCAGCAATCTCTGGTGGAATAATCAGAGGTAGGATCCTTGTTGCAATTCCTCATCACACATGAAAGAATTCTGGCAGGAGCAGGGAGGACACATCAGTGTGCTGTGCCTCAATCAATAGGTGAACAGACCTGTGTCACTGTTCTGGTACAGCAGGATTTGGAGACTTTTACAATCATGGAAATAGTGTTATGGTGCAATAGTGCCCCGCTCTGGAGCCACAACAAACTCCAGTTCTCAGAATGCCAGAGCATGGAACCATGGCAATTAAAATGGTGTTAAACCAGATTATTTCTGCAGTGTAGATGCAGCCAATGAGAAGTTTTGCACATTTTTGATGATTTTTCATCAAACACAACTTTTTGTGTGATGAAAATCATGCAGAAAAAATAGGATTTTGCCTTGGTTCTTGTATGAAACCCATCATTTTTTACACAAAAAAATTGTGTATTTGTGCAGAACGGGGGGGTGGGGGGGAAATAAAAGGGTTTTTTTCTTCATGATTTTCTTTTCTGTGTGCAAAATAATAATAATAATAATAATAATAATTTATTTATTTATTTATAACCCGCCCCTCTGCTTGGCAATCAGGGCGGCATACAACAAATTAAAAGACATCTTCCAAGATACATGACAGTGGTTGGCTATTTTCTCCCTGTGGTGTTTACCACTATTTTCTACCTTGATGCGATGAAACACATTTTCTCATTGAGAATTGGGGGGGGGGGGGGAGTGAGTGTTCTTTGCATCATTACTTACCTCTATGAAGGTGAAGCATGAGAATAGAGAAGTAAATAAAAACGGAGAGATCATTTCCATTTAAAATTAGGGAGGGGAGAGCTGCCTGGCTCTGCCTTTGGTGTGGTTTATTTATTTGTCTGGCTGCATCATAGAACTGTTTAAAAATAGCTCCCCCTCCTCTCCCCTGCCCTCCCCCATGTAGCCCCATTGGAATACAGAGTCATTTAAATTCTTACTTGGCACTTTCTCATTTCTGTTGATTATGGTGTCGTGTGTGATCCCATCCACCCTCTTGTTGCTGCTCAGCCTTTATCTGCTTCTAGTTTCCATCCAACCACTGTGGTTACTCATGGGGTTTGCTTGACAGCTGCAGAACCCAGATGCCAAGAGCTGGCAAGCTTCTTTCCTGCAGCAGCAGCAGCAGCAGCATATCTGTGGTAGGGAGGAGGAGATGGAAGGGTACAGCAAGCAGGCCACTTTTGCTTCCCATTGCTGACTCCTCAGACATCATAACCCCACAGCTGCTGGGAAAGAGTCTTTTCCATTGCCACCCTCTTCATCTGTTTCTCATCCACTCCAGAAGCTGTCTGGAGCATCCACTGTCTTCAGCCCATTCCAGTGTAGTAGTGGAAGAAGGACTCCAAGAGTCAAACCTCTAGGACAGTTTGATTATCATGGACCATGAGGAGGAGGAGGATGTGACACACATATACACATACAGAGGCTTTCCTGTTTCTCTTGAGTTTTGCTACAGTTCCAGGGAAAAGTGCAAGGCATAGACAATATATGGTTGTGAGTTGTCCCTGATACTGTACTGTTGAGATGACGAGAGGTGTATCGACACTGGCCAGAATATTCTGAGCTGCCCCCAAAGCTGCCCTAAATTGCCTCCCTTAGTTGGCTACACAGCGGGAGTGATGCCGGATAACTGTCTACGCACACTCCCGCTGTGCCACCTGACACTACCAATATTGGCATGAGTCAAAAACAAGATCCCCAGCATTGGTCACATGCCTGGACATCTCATTGTGATCTAATAAGGAAGTGATTCATACTGGTGATGGGAGTGACAGGCAGCATAGCAGGACACTGTGTAAACAGCCAATTGGCATTGCTCCGGTGTGCTCCAGATTTCCCCGGAAGATCTGGAGCAAATGGGGAGTTTATTTAAAAAACAGATTATGGCAGGCATTGTCCTGATTCAGTGTGGGACTGGCCTTCCCATGTGAAGATAGTGTACATACAATAAACACTTGTTTATTGCAACTGAATAGGGCCTTGGGTGGATAGGGCAATGTGAGGGCAGGGGTAAATTAATGATCCGTGCCCTTGGTTTTGAATGGGGAGTAAGAGTCATTCCTTTTACAAAAGATCCACAAAAGTAATGTTTATTATACACACACACACACACACACACACACACGGTTCAACACAGCTTGCATGTCAGCAGGGCAGTGGATCCACACTGGGTTTATGCTGAACCTTCTTGAAACTATCCATGGTGCTTAATACTATCCTCAAAATAAATTTAGCTCCTCAGATATCTCCCTTGAAGTTTTCACTAAAACCAGCAGTGGGCTCACTGAGAGGGAAGGTTTCATTCATTCATACATACATACATACATACATTTTCATTCCTCTGTGGGGAAAACAATGATGTCCAATTCTAAGTGTAATTAATATCAAGAGTCTTTTATTTGGACTACAACCAAGCTTTGCTGGCTTGGGATTCTGGAAGTTGTAGTCCAAAGAATAAGTTTCTGAAGCTCTAATTATTGAGAATAAATTTGCAGCATTATTCAGGAAATAAAGGCCATCTTGTTGACCAAAGGCTTCCTTATAGATTCAGGTGAGATTCAGCAAATGCTGGATTGAAGCTAGTTTATCTTGGTCTTTCCTTACAGAACTTTGGACAATTATAATTCTATGACAGTGTTCAAGTCTACATTTTGTATGAGTGTGAAACATATTGGAGGTTTAAAGCCCATTCATAGTCTTACTGGCCCCTGGTATTACTGAACTGTGACAGCGTTATTGTATTAGCAAAGCTGGGGATTATTTCTGAAAGCATATTAAGTAGACAAGCAGAATTGCCTTATGGTCAGAGAGCTTTGTTTGTTTATCCTGTATGTTGGTATACCCTTTTTGCGTACCCTTTATGTGGGCAGACGGTAGATTGGGACTAACCAAAAGGCTTCTGATTTGCAGTAGACTGTCAAACGTTTCTGATTCCCAATTGTCTAACAATAGCACCAATGACCTTGTGTGGCTGTTGCACCTTAGATTGCTGAAAAACATAAAGCAGATCCTAAAAACCTGCAACAATATATGGCCTAGTAATGCCTTAGTGAGTTCCCAGTGGTGTCACTAGGGTTGGCATCAGCCGGTGCATTAACTCCTGGTGTCACCTCAGCATTGGCCTCCTTTCATACCACATCATACAGAATCCTTAGTATTGTTTTTTGTACTAAAGTTACTCATAAACCATAATTCCTGTATATCATTGAATGTAACGGCAATAGTTGAGAAGTAAAGAAATGGCAAAATTAAAATTATACCTTTAAATTACAATAGCATATGCACACTATAAATGTATTTACATATACCCGTATTTTCCGGCGTATAAGACGTCTGGCCGTATAAGACAATCCCCAACTTTTCCAGTTAAAATATAGCATTTGGAATATACTCGCCGTATAAAACTACCCCTCTTCCAATGGGGGGAAATGAGAAAGTGTTGGGGGGAAGGACTGCCAATATACTAGGTGATGCATTCTGGGGTATATACAATTTGCAGCCAAGTAAGTGACCCTGGGCATGTCACACACTCTCAGCCTCAGAGGATGGTAATGGCAACCCCCATTTGAAGAAACATGCCAGGAAAAACCATGATAAGGTTGCCTTAGGGTCGCCATAAGTCGGAAAGGACAAGAACAACAAAAAAGTCTGCAATTGTTTCATAGGTGGTACGTGGGAATAGGAGCCAGCATGGTGTAGTGGTTTGAGTGTTGGACTATCACTCTGGAGACCTGGGGTTGATTCCCCACTCTGCCATGAACTCCACTGGGTGAACTTGAACAAGTCAAACACTCTCAGCTTCAAGGGAAGGCAATGGCAAACCTCCTCTGAACCAGTCATGTCAAGAAAACCCCAGGATAGGGGTTCACCTCTTTCCGCTGCTGCCTCCTTCACATCTTATCTGCTGATCCTGCCTCACGCCACCCCTTCCTCCTCCCCCCTTCTCCTCCTCTAACCTGGACTTCCTCTCTTCCTCCTCCTCCCGCCACCCCTTCTTCCTCCACCCGGCGTATAAGACAACACGCAACTTTGGAAAAGATTTTCCTGGGTTTAAAAGTAGTCTTATACGCCAGAAAATACAGTACATAGTTTCATGTGGTTAAAGTGAAAATTTAGTAAGATGTGATGTTTTTAAAGAAAATTGTAAAAGAATATATTTCTATAAATAAATTTTAAATATATTTTTTAAAAACCTTTTCCCTCTCATTGAGCCTTGCCCCACTCACACCATCCCTTCAGTTGAGCCCCAGTATTATGAAGGGATGAAAGGAAAGGTCACAGCCTGTTTCTGTCAAAAGACAGATGTTTGGGGAGCAGTGGAGTCACCTCCCCTATCAGGATGTCACCTAGTGATGTACACATCCGCTGCACCCCAGTAGTAATGCTCCTTTGAGTTCCATAGGACTTCCTGACAACATTTCAGGACAGTTAGAAGGTTTAGGGTGAAATCCACCGTAAGGATATTCTATGGTTCATATGGCTCATATGAATAGGGAAAGGATGTACATGGACATACAGAGGTCTATTTGCACAGTACCTGTACTTTTTAATTATTAATTAATTAATTAATTAATTAAATTAATGCGTCCTTCAGAGAGGGGTCCCTGCCCTCTTGTCTTAAGGAGGCAGTTGTTAGACCACTCTTTAAAAAGCCCTCTCTGGACCCCCTGAACAAAAATAATTATAGATCTGTTTCGCTGTTGCCATTTTTGAGCAAGGTGATCGAGAGGGCAGTCACCAATCAATTACAAGTTGTCTTGGAGGAAACCAATTTTCTGGATCCATTTCAAACCTGATTCATGGCAGGTTATGGAGTTGAGACTGCCATGGTCACCTTAGTCAATGATCTCCGTCTGGGCATTGACAGGGGAAGTGTGACCCTGTTGGTGCTCTTGGATCTCTCAGCAGTCTTTGATACCATAGACCGTGGTATCCTTCTGGAACGCCTGAGAGAGTTGGGTATAGGCAGCACTGTCCCCAATGCTATTCAAGCCACTGGGTGAGATCATCTGGAGACATGGGGCGGGGTGTTATCAGTACACAGAATACACCCAAATATATTTCTCTATGTCTCAGACTGATGCAGTGACTAAGGATGGCATCTCTCCTCTGAATGTCTGCCTTGGAGCCGGAATGGACTGGATGAGGGAAAACTGACTCAAGCTGAATCCAGGTAAGACGGAGGTACTTGTCATAGGAAACCCCAACCTGGGAATGGAGTTATGTCAGCCAGTTCTGGATGGGGTCACACTTCCCTTGAAGGACTCTGTCCACAGCTTGGGGGTGATCCTTGACAAGGTACAAGGTGTTGGTTATTACCTTTAAAGCCCTACATGGCAGAATACTTAAGGGATCACCTTCTTCCGTATTGTCCGTCCTGCACACTAAGGTCCTTGGAGACGAACCTACAACAGCCGAAAAAAATTAGACTAACTTCAGTTAGCCAGAGGGCCTTCTCCACTGCTGCTCCAAAGATGTGGAATGACCTGCCAGAGGAGATCCGTCACATCTCTACCCTTACAGCCTTTAAAAAGGCTCTTAAGACAGATCTCTTCTGGCAGGCCTTCCCAACTTAACTCCTCTTCCTGAACAAGGTGATCTACGTCACTCTATCCACAAATTATCTCCTTTTGAAAAAAATGTCAGCCAAATATGTCTTTTGACTATGGCAAATAATTCATGCACAGAGTTAATCAGAGTATATCCTGATTAACAGGATGCATGATGGAAACCTGAAGACCCAATCCCTATGTACAGTAGCCTTTGTGAAAAGCCTTCATCTTAAGTTCCTCTCTGCCCCAACAACAACTATACACATGGGTGTGTGCACAGCATGCAAACACACTCTCACACACACACAAACACAAACACCTACATTTTGCTCCCCCTAAAAGTAGCCATTACTTTCAACCAGCTGATTTTATATTTTAGGCATACCCCCACTGCTCTGAACTTCAGTACATCAAATCAACAGCTTTCTGGCTCAGATGCTGCCGCGGTGGTAGGGGGAAGGGAAGAAGTGGAAGGAGGATCACATTTGCAAAATAAATAAATAAATAAATAAACCAATGGATTAATCAGTCTGTTAAGCTTTTCTCTTTGGCTTGCATGCCCTAGATTGCAAGTACTCTGGCTATTGCAAGTACTAGCAATTTTCCAAGTTTTTCTTTTAAACCACATTTTTGATTTGAGGTATTCTTTTTCTAAAATAAACAAATAAATAAATAAGAATTCTCTCCTCTCCTCTCTCTCTCTCTCTCTCTCTCAAAAAAGTCATTTGCCAGCATATTATTTTCATTTATGCAGGACAGAGAGTTTTCATCAGACATCCTCCAAATGGATTTTCCTTTCAACAAAGTTAAAACAACAGCAACAAAGTAGTTCTGGCCTATTTCAGATTATTTAATCCTCTTTAGTCGTCTTTGAATCTCAGGCTTACAAGTTATTTCGTGCATTTCAATAAGTATCCCAGTGCAGTCAGAGACACATCTGTATCAAAGTTTGCTTTTGTGCCTAGTCTATGTGCCACTGTTATCTTTCTGACAATGTGAGACATTGGCTAGGTTGTCTGTGGAGACACAGGATCACCTTTATTTTCTCCCCCCCCCCCCGCATTTTTTTCTGCTGCTTTAAGTTGGATGGGGGAGCAGAATCAATTTTGCTGTGTTTCTTACTCATGATGGAAGAAGCCAATTTAGCATGCAAAATGTCCTAAATGAGCAAAAAAAAAAAAGGAAGAGGAGCAGCTGGCCATGCAGTATTGGTTTTCTTATTTATTTTTTATATGTCTACTGTTTTTAAATTAAGTCTTTTCTTAGCTTAGAACAATTCACAATGACTTTGAGAAGCATACTTGAAACCAAACCATTACATTAAAACAGCAAATTCAGAACGTAATCAAAGAGGGAAGCATAATAACTGCAGTATGAAAAATCTCAAAGGGCGAGATTCGGGAATAAGGACACATACACTATTTAAATCGAAGGGAGAGTGTTGTGAGAGCTATGTAGAACCTCCATGTTCAGGAACAGTACACAACTGCATACCAATTGTTGAGGGCAGCACTGGAACAGAGCTGTTGTCTTCCTGCACTACTGGTGGCATTCCCAGAAGTACTTGGTTGACTTCAATGGGAAACAGACTGTTGAATTGGATCCAGAATGGGGAACCCATGTTTGTAAAGGTATTACTGGATTCTAGCTTCCATCATCATTGACCGCTGGCCTTTTTGGGTGAGACTGGTGGGAGCTGGAGTCCATCAATGGCTGGAATCCTGTTGGCTAGTCCCAATGATAGTAGACCCATTTATAAATCCAATTGATTCAATGGGTGTAGTCTAGTCAGCATTAAGATTAGAACCAATCAGCTAATATCTACAGCAGTTGTTCTTAACCTTTTGTCTTCCAGTTTTGTGGAGTTTGACTCCCTGTAGGCATGACCAGCACAGCCAATGATCAGGAATCCTGGTCATGAAAGTTCAAAACATCTAGAGGGTAAATAAATGAGAATAAGTGATTGAGAGGGCCAAGCTTCCCCATTCACCAGATCAAAGTTGGGCAACTGCCAAGGGTTTCAAGGACTCTCAGACTCACCCCGATTTTTAACAAAACAAAACAAAACATATTTTTGAAGAATCAAACTCAAATTCTTCAGGAACTTCTCCCTATTTTTGCCCCTTTGGGCTGCTTTTTGACCCAGGGCAGGTCTTTTAAAACCAGGAAGCATGCTGGAAATCAACATGTGATGGTGCGAGTCCACATAATTTCCCTGGTAAGTTTTCTTCCTGTCTAAAGTGCAGAGTATTTTGGTTAAAACTTCAAACAGTGGGTAGAAGGAGATGCATTTGTGCCATGTAAAGGCAGGTACGAAATCAAATGGGTGCTACCATTGGTTGAATGAAGTATGTGTGTGTGTGTATGTATGCACAGAACACCAGTTCCTACCTATAGCCCTTGCAAATTTAGTACAAAATAGTACAATTCAGGCACAGCATGTACTAGATGAAGAATGGACATGTTTAATTTAGCTCAGAGTGATGGAGATTTCCTAGCAAATGGCAATATTTTTTATTTTGGCCGACCAGAGCTGATAAATCATTTCCCTCTAATGATCCAGAAAAGGTGCTTAGCATTTCTGCCGTGATGGCAGCTTTCAGTGATTAACAAGGCAAAACAGAAAAACAACCCATCAGCAAAAAAGGAAAAAAGTGAGCTTTAAACACACAGAGAGAAACCCTGATGTGACCAATTTGTGTAAAGTCCTGTTTTCCTCTGTCTGATGAGGGGCTTAAGAACCAAGCTTGGTTCATATGAGATGGAGAGAAAAACTCCCATTTACTTTGGTTGGAAGGAGGCAGACTTTAATATCCCCCGAGAAAGCAAAGATTCAATGACTGGGTTTCTCAGCCAATGCACGTGCAGTACAGAAATGTTACAAAGATTTCTAGAAATCTTACAATTTTGTAGTGATACTATCTAGCCTTACATCCCTCTATATTGGTTTGCGCAACAGATATCTTACTACAATCTGATTAACACAAGATTGCAATATAACACTTTTTAAATGAGCCTAGAAAGCAAAAACAAACCATTAATCCAAACTTAGCTCATGGTCACAGATCCCATCTGATCATATAATCAGATCTCTTCCAACTAAATCACTATTTGTAGTGTTCATCAGGAATGAACAATTTGACAGACATTATTTGTCCAACCAATCTGCCTCTCAAATCTCTGTTTTATTGCAATACATCTGTGTAACCTATCATGCATTTTCCCCTCTTCTTTGTGATATACCTGAAAGACAATCAATCCAGTCCTGTATGCCCTGTGGCACAGTTGTAATGTTTCCTTCTGTGGTTATGACTTTACCTAGAAGTTAAAGGACAATATAAAATATCATTTATGGCTATTAGTGTGACTATGGACAGTTGTCATCTCAATTTCAGATGTGGATCGATCAGGTTGTATGGAAATGAGCGCAAAGTGTGTATGTAGATCAACAACAGGTTTGTTTCACTACCAATCAGAGGTTAAAACTGGAGGCTGGAATCTTGTTGAGGATATGTACATATGTGTAAGCACAGTGGTTAAGGTGCTTCATAGTGAATTCTGTCCTGCTCTCCCTAGTCTTCACTTTCCAGGAAGCAGATGCTTTCCATTGATGAAAATCTGTTTTCCTGTTGATCGGGAAGCAGCTGACTGCTGTTCCTATGCTCTCCTGTGAACGATATGTGGTGTAACAGGCAGAAGAAGGACCAATCACTATTTCCCCTCATGCCAGAGAGCACTTGCGGGGGGGGGGGGGGGGGGATGGGATCATCAGTCATCTTCCTGATCAATGGGAAACAGCCCCTTGTCAATCACTGTGGTTACTTCCCAGTAAGTAGAGATTGAGGGAGTTTCACAGTCCCTACATAGCCCCTAAACTAATTTGTGAATGCAAACTAATCGCAAGTGCATACATCACACATTATAACTGTCCAACAGGATTCCAGTTGGAGATACAAATCAAATTGGGAGATTCACAAGACAACTCAAATCAAGTGATGTTAGTGGACCAGTCCAGCATGAGTAGCTGATAGAGTCTCAAGGCACCTTGCAAAGGAAGTGACTTGTATTCACTCCCAACATTAACTACAATTATCACAGAATCTGGGGAAGGGTCTGTTGTTCTCTCTGATCAGCTTTCTTCAGATCAGTTTTAGATAATGCAGTCTAATAATTAGGATTTCCAGTCCTGAGATTTTGGGGCCCAAACCTGTGACTTGGGGGATGGGTCCTGGTGATGTCCTAGTAGACGAATCCTCATGATATCATTAAACACAACTAATTAAAATCAACCACAAGAGCTCAGAGTATGTCATTCAAATAAACAGAGAAAGAGTTTAACAAATAAAAAAACAAACAAATCATCTCATACTCGACATTAAGATAGAAAGCTCAGTGAAGGGGAATGTTTCCAGGTCCAGATGAAGTGAGTGAATTATCCCTTCTTGCTTGGGTAGCTTGGGTAGAAGTAGCTTACCTCTGAGTACATATGCACCACACTGCTTGATACCACCTTTCTCCAGGCATCTCTTTCTCTTTCTCAGGCTATCCCTGGGAGAGCCAAGAAGCAGCCACAGATGCAAGCAGTGCTTCATTTTTGGCACCAGGGGACACAGATCTATGCACTTTAAATGCACAGTTGCCTCCATGCTTCACTCTATGTTGCTTCCAGAAGTCAATGAAGACCTAGATCTTATCCACAGAATTAACAGTCTACCTGGAAAATTAGAAAATGAGTCCAAAATCCAAAGTTTCTGGATGGAAACACTGGAGCAGGCAGTACACAGGATGATGTGGACATGACATTTGATTCAGTCCATCTCACTATGTATAAACTTTTCCACCTTGACTAATAAGATCTGATAGATGTGTTTCACAGGTCCTAAGTAAGTGAAAAGTGTCTGCCAGTTTGAGGAAGGCTGCAGTGTGTCCTCTTCTTAAGAGGACCTCGTTGGATCTAGTGGTTTATTTTTGAAAGTCAAAGCACAATATATGATGGCAAGAAGCTTCTGTTGCCATAGGTCTCCTAGCATCTGGAATTTATACTGTACCCAGGAGGTTCTGTCATGGCTACTAGACATGAGTAGACCTATCTTCCATCATATCTCCCACAGACATAAGATCTTGTTTCTCTGATGACATGGGCTTGACTAGGATGTGAATATTTGTTGTTTTTATATGCTTTCAAGTAAACCCTGACTTATGGAGACTCTTATCATAGACTTTTCTGGGCATGATGTATTCAGAAGAGATTTGTCATTGCTTTCTTCTGAGATTGAGTGTGCCTTGCCCAAGATCACCCAGTAGGTTTCCATGGCTGACCCTAGTCTTCCAGAGTCCTAGTCTAACACTCAAACAACTAAAGCATACAGTTTCTTGAACCCCTCCCCAATAAAACTTACTATTGAAGACTTTCTAATGTTTCATCCAGTGCCATCAAGTGTGAGAACCAGAACCCTTGGGCAAATTTGCTATGGTGCCCAACAATGTGGAACACATTTATTTTTTATTAGCATTACAACACTGATTTCTGAGGGACTTATTAACTGTGTATCTATCTACCTGTGAAACAGCAGCCCATATGGAAACTATGATTTACAATAATGCATTATTTGATTCATGTATGAATCTATATGTGAATCTAGGACCTTTCATAGCCCAAGGAAGAATGATAACTATATGCCAGGGGTCTGCAAACTGTAGCCTGCATATCATCCTCAACTACAAAGTTTTGCATCTCCTTTTCTCAGCAGTCAGGCTGATCTTCTGGGATACAGAAAAAAATGTGGCATATTGATCTAAACTGGCATTGGTGCAGATTTTTTTTTCATCCCTTAGTGACTCATTCTTATCTTTTATCAGTGATCAGTACTTATAAACATGCTGTTCCTAAAGTATCATTTCATTTTAAAGTTGTAGTTAAGAGTAGGACATTTAAACTGGTTGCACAAATTTAATAGTTTCAGTAGTTCAGGATTTTCAAAATCTTACAACAGGCATGAAAACAGGATGTTTAAGTTTTTTATTCTGTAACATTTTCTGCTCCACTTTTTTCATTTACTTCTGAGTTGAGCTGGGTAACAGAGAGCTTTGTATGCTTGATCATGTGATGTCATTAATAAGTGTCATGTTTGCGATGACTGTGTGCTCATGTATACATGTGATATTAGGCTGCTGGATTGAAAAAATGGAATAGCCCTGCTGTACACCAGAATCCAATTGGGTATTTCTAATTCTTGGTCATTTACCCTTCTTCTCTCTGTTCATTTTCTTTTCTTTATATACTCTTCCTTCTGGCTGTTTGAATCTTCCAAGGCTTTATTTAATCTGAGATCCATGTTCTCCTATTTTTTTTTCACCTAGACTATTATTCTTTCACTACTCCCCAATTAGATTAGATCAGACCAACAGAAGACAGAGATCTTCCTTTTGCCTGAGATTGAAATGTCAGACCTGTAGGCTTCTGCATACTGCCACTCTACCATTTTGTCTGAGCACAATGGGATAGAATTAAGAAACTCTGAATTCAGGTGGACTGAAGCCACCCCATGATAGGTGGCTTATCTTCATACACATACTTGTGTATGATGTTATAATGCTCACATTCTCAGTTTTACATTTATGTTTTGTAACATTTGTGTAAAAGCAGTGGCCTACTTCCAATGATAATTTGTGTTCACTTGATAAATGTGGCTTGTGAGTGTCTTATGCAATACAGACCTTTGAATGCTAACTTTCCTGTTTAAAATGTGCATTAATTAACAGATATGTGACAAATGTATGGACTGATAAGCTTCAACAAGATAAACCAGAATTTATTACTTTTTCCCCAATACCATAACAGGGTATAAATATAACCAGTTAGCATTTATAGTTTACAACTTCAGCAAAGGTTTCATTGCAGGAGTGGGGTGAGATAAGGATAATTTCTCTTAGCTCTCTACTAGAGCTCCAGCTATAATAGTAAGGTAGAAATCATTTTGCCTAGATAGGAAAATAATCATATTATTATGGCATGAAACCTATTGAAGATGTTCATCACCACTAGTGCTACGACAATTTACATTTCTTTCAGTGTGATGTAATTCAAAGACATAGCCATGTTAGTCTGGATCAGTATGGCAAAGAGATCTTGTAGCACCTTTGAGGCTGACTGAAAGGAAGAAGTTGGTAGCATGAGCTTTAGAGACTTAAGTCTACTTCGTTAGCCATGTGAAGTCTTTAGCTTTTGTTTCAGTCTTTAGCTTTGAGTTGGATAGATTGTCTCTTTTCTACAGTGGGAAAGTTCTTCACATAATTCATTTTATTTTAGTTTTGCATACATGTTAGCACCTTCGTGACATCTGCCCATTGTCCATAGGTGCATTATATTTTCTCATATGTACACAACAATTTTCAAGTGAAGTACAGGTGCTATATTTACAGAAGATCTATATATGGATGATAATGAAAGCAATTTTACAGGGGTATAGCACCTTCAAAGATATATGAAATAACTTACAAAAGAGTTCAAACGTACAAACAAATTTTTCCACCAACTGAAATGCAAGGCCAGCCGTGGGCCAGATTTTTAACAACTATATTACAAAGCATAGCCATATTACACAATGGTTTAAGCCAAGAAGTAAAGGGCATGTGCTTCTAGTAGTTATGTCCAGAAGAGAATCTTATCAGCTACACAAGTGAAGAGTGTGAAGAGACCTCTAGAAGAACTCTTTAGCTTTTGAGAACTCAGATGATCAGAACTTCAGTTTTATACATCATCTGGAATGTGGCACTTCTGATAACACCAATGGCACCTTTAAACCCATTGTATTTGAGGTTGTATCTGTGATGACAACGCCACCTATTAGGTCGGTCAAAAACAGTACTTCCTGTGACACCTACAGAAATGGACAATGCAAAATGAAATGAAATAAAAGTGTCAGAAACAGTTTATAAAAATGGCACATTTATTGCTACAGAACGGTCATGTACATGACGGCATCGAATAACTACAGATGGGAAACAGGTAATGGCCTACAGCAAGCTGTGTTTTTCTTCTTGAAGGAATTCCAGCACACAACCTGTTTGGACACTTCTACAAATCAGAAATACACCAAAAACATGAAAAAATTGAGGCACTCAGCCACACATTGAAAACAAAGTGTAACTGTTTTTTAAAATCTTTTTTTTTCTTTTTGTCCCTTTTATAATTTTTCCCTTTTTTTCATTTTTTCTTTTCTTTTTCTTTTTAACTGTTGCAGCTATGTGTACAGTCGCAAAAAAAAAAATGTCCCCACTGCGACCTACAACTAAAAAAAGAATGAAAGAAAAAAGAAGTAGCTACCATACAATTTTTATCTCAGTAACACATGGTAAAATAACATCTTTTAAATAGTAAAATAAAGTAACAAACTTTTACTCAGAATGATTCCAAAAATCTACAAAGAAGAAATATTCAGAATCCAACAATTTCCCCTCCCCCCTTGCAATATTCATGGTATAAAAGGATTGCTCCTGTGAAAAATAAGCCAAATATATTTTTTTTATTTTTTAAATTTAGGGTTTTCTTTTATCCTACTAGGGTGTACTACAGTCTATTTTATAGCAAAAAGGTCACTAGACAAACGAAGCTTTGTAACAAAAAGCCAGGCACTGATACATGGTAAATCTCTGCTTTTTTCTCTTATCTTCACTTAGTTGCATCACAAGTAACAAGAATGAAAAAGGCCACAGTTCATATATTTTCACCATTACATAAGTCTATAATACTTGAAATGAGTATGGTCAAACCAGCACTGCACAAAGGTGAATCAACTTCAAGTCCCATGAGAAAGAATCTGTCAATTAAAAAAAAGAAAGAAAGAAAAAGAAAACAAGAAGCCAAAAATGTCTTGGTGCCCCATTGTGTTGGAATTCATCACATTCTATCTTTAGAATATCTCCCCCCCCCATCAAGTCAGTCAATGGATTAAGTTTAATTTATTTGTGCTTTTTCCTCCCCTGATGAATTCTCTTCATTCCTGGCAATGTACTGTATTATTCGCTTTTCGGCACAGATTGCATTGTGCCTATCAGACAGAAGATGAAACCTACAAATTCCACCCCATTCCACCCATCCCCATCCCCACCCACCACCATCCCTCCAAATGAAATTAACAAACAAAACAAATCGGAAGACTGCATCGGTACAAGTTGCATCACTGATTGAATTGACAGTTGTATAAACATTAGTGTTCCTTGCAGCTACACATAAGACAAATGTAAAGAAAGAAAGAAAAAGAAAAGAAGAGAAGAAAAAGGAAGCGCTAGATGAACAGATTTCCCTAATCAGCATATTTATAAAGTACTTGAATGTGGAGGTGGATCGCTCACTAAATCTTTTGACAGTTTTCCACGGAACAATTTTTGTCCTCTGTTACCATAAAACACATGGCCTTCCCTGGTCATTACAGTCAAGTCACCACCAGGTCTACTAAAAAGTGACAGCTAACCCTGAAGACACCTGTTTGAAAATGATAGCAGCAGCAAAAGCTAAGCAGTTCTTGATGTCTTAATGCAGAAAAACAAATACCAACAAAAACCAGTGACTAGTCATTTTCAAGTTTAAATTCCATTATGGAACAAGAAACCATGCAGACCAGATTACCATTTTATACATAGCTAACCATCTCCTGGTTCTGTGTACATCACCAGGACAACCACTGTTTAGATTCTTGCTATGCCCAGAAGCACACAATGAAATAATGGTAATAAAAACCTATCCTTTTATTATGGATTGTGAGTGATCTTGCTTGTGCATGCTTACAGAATGACATAAATGCATCTAGTTAGTCAATTAAAAAAACAGAAAGCATCATGGTTATTTTGATTTGTGTTTGCTACCTGTCTTTTACCTTGCTGTTTCTTATTGAAATTTTATCTTCAGTTCTCATGAAGGACTCATATCAGAATATCCCCCTCTAAAAATGTATGTGGGCAACACTCATAGATTGAACTGGGTGGTAGAAAATTTTTAGTTCAGTACATAGAGAAACCTCACACTGGTAAAAGTGGAGGTAGAACTTGATGGCAGTTTGGTTTGTTCCCATTTGAAGCAAAACCTCATCTCCTGAACTAACAATGCCCCCCCCAATACTATTTGCATTTTCTTTTACGTTTAATCCTGAGCAACATTCATATGCTTGACCGTTAAAAGAAAATCCCATAGTGTATTCAGAATACCAGGATTTTGAAAGATGTCAGAATACCATACCCATTTTAAATTTCAATAAAAACTATTAAAAGTACTGCCTTTATAATGAAATATTCATTTGTTGTCCTAACTTAAGCCTAACATGGACTCTGTTCTATTATGCATTTAATTGTATTGGTTTTAATCCACCTCCACATTTGAGAAACTTATTAACAAATAAAAGCATTTTAAAGTTTTACTGCTACTGAACATATTTACAATTTTCAACACACACACACACAGGTAATCAAAATGTTTATGGATATGTAGGGGGTGGTTCACATGGTAAACTATCGTATTTGTTCTTTATGTTTTTCAGAAACATAAAATTCAGATTCTCATATCTCACTATTTAAATGAGATTTGTTTCAACCACACATTTTTTAAAAAACAAAAAAACTGATACAATGTATTAAAACACATAATAACAAGAGTCTACATGTAAAAATATACCTTTTACATACACAGTTTCAAAATAATGATACGTTTGCCATTTTGTTGCATAAAATTTACAAATGTACTTTTTTTCCATTAATATGTAACTGGCAAAAAGAGGAGAACAGATGGAACGTCTAGACCGTTTTCAATGGACTTATGGCGTTTACTCAGTGCTGATAGGTGGAAAATCTACTTGAACAGGGAGATTTCATTTAAAAATACATGCCAAGTTTGTGTGGCTATTAAAAAACTGAAGCTGAAACTGGAGACAAAAGGATGCTGACAAAGACTTAATTGGGAGCACTATGTGTTAATTGTTCTATATACCAAAGTCAATCTTTAAAAGATTTGCTATGGATACTAGTTCAGTTGCGCCCAAAGCTAGTTATTGGATGAGCAGCTGTGCCATTAGGTTTGATCTATGCTTCCTACAATATATATGTTAAGTAAAACCTTGATTCATACTGGCCAGAGAAATACTGTACTACTCCCCCTCCTCAAGAAAGTGCAACTTAATGCTTTAGAACGGGTAAGGCTTGTTCTAATGCTGCATGACAACTAGATATTGGCAGGAGGCAATATCTATATATATGGAGGAGGCAGCATATGGTCTACCTTTCAGTAATCCTGTTTGAAAAATGTGTTTTTTCTATTTTATTAAAAATAAATAAAATCAAAACCTCTCATTCAACTAGGAATTTTCCCATTTGGAAACTCCCCCCCCCCCCCCCCGCCAAAATCTGACCATGTATTCTGAAATGCTTCACTGCATACTGTATTTAGGCTACACACATTAAGTTAACACTTCTACTGGTTTGTTAAATCACAGCCACCTTTAATTATGTTATGTTTTTCGATGATATAAACATTGGAAGGCACAGTGGTAACATTGTAGCATTCTAACCTTGTACCTCTGAAAAATCCCAGACGTAGGGTCTAATGAGAGCGACACATGATTCGAAACCCACCCACCCCGCTCCCCCCATGACTGTTTGGACTAAGTCTCAGCAACGTTGCTTGCAGTTTAGCTGCATGTGATACGACTTTTCAAGTCCTGTGTTCTCCCCAGAAGACTGAAGAAACAACTCTCACTTCATCTATGAATGATAATGTCAGGGTCAGCGTTTCATCCTGAACTGCCCCTCTAGTAACACAGAGTTGGCACTACAGGTTACAATAAAGAACCAACGGGGGAGGGAGGAGAGAAATAGGACAAAAAAATCCTTATTTACAGTAAAATCTTTTTTTAAAAAAGTTAATCAGTACTTTTTTTTTTTACAGGAGCAAAAAAGTCTGAAACAAATGAACAAAAGCTTACCATATTCACTAATTTTAATATATATATATATTTATTTATATATATATTTATATATATTTATATGTGTGTGTGTGTGTATGTCGTAGGTCTATAAGATCCATCTGTTCCTCCTACCCTAAGGAATGGCTAATGTCATCACTTCAGTTTTCATTAGGACGTTTGCTGGTTTTGTAAATATCTGGGTAGCAATGCTTCCCTTTTTAATATCCAGTAAGTATAAACACTAGCTGACTAGTACACCAACGAAAACGTTCATTTTTTTTTCTTCAGAAGTACACTTTTCATTATTGCAAGTTTACAATTTTTAAATTAAATATTTTTTTTCAGACTTACAAATTAATTATATTTTTTTTCCAAAAGAAGTTTAGGCACAAATGCATTGTCCCACAGTGTGGAGAAGATTGCCATTCAGTCTCTTGGCTGTGCATTTACAGCTCCTAATGTACTGCTTGAAACATTCTGAATGATACGTTGAAGAGATGTGTCCCTCAAGTTGCACTTTTCTTTTTCTTTTCTTTTTTTGTTTCAAATCGGGAATGCTGAAATCTCTTGCGTCTGTGATTTATAACTACTCAGACTTGTCTTATTATATTACAAAAAAGGGGGATAAGTGTTTATGTGGTTTTAAGATAATACAGCTGTTAAGGAAGTGGTCTCTGGTATACATGAAGAAAATGTGGCAACTTGGACCTGCAGAAGAAATGAAAAAACATTTAGGCGAGCCAAGCAGAGCCAATATTGTTAGTTTTATCAATTTTTCATACAGTATTCTTATTATGCAAAATGACATCCATGCTATTTCTCACTAATCCTTACTATGTCACTGGGAACCAAATTGTTACTGACCTTTTAAAAATAAATATAGCATGTGATGTACTTTCCTGCTGGATATAACCTACGGTATTTCACTTCAGACCCAAGATAAAACCTACCATGTTAGTTCTTAGACTAAAACTGGATGGAATGGAGGCAGAACCAAGGTTGTACTGAATTCCCCCAGTGCAGTGGGAAGATGGAATATATGTAAATTCAACATGAGTCCTAATTAGAACATATGTACTGAAATGAATTGCTTTTGTTAGACACAATTAACTTCAATCCCATTGATTTTAGCAGATCTACTCTAAGCAGGAGTAATGTTGGATTTAGCTGTTAAAATGCAACACTTGGAGGTGGCACGGGATCTTTCTCTCACCTACACTTTCAACTGTCAATAATTTATCCAATACCTGTTATCTATTATCTATGTTAGATCCCCTTACCCACTATGGAAAAACAACTAAATAAGAAGCTGTTTCATGGATTAAAGGGTCTGGGTCTCTTCTCCCATACATCCATGTTTCATGTTGCCTGTTGACTTATGGTGACCCCATGAATTTCAGAGGGTTTTCTTAGGCAACGAATCCTCAGAAGTGGGTTTACCAGTTCCTTCCTTTGAAATAGAGCCTACAGCATGTGATATTTGTTGGACTTTAAATCTGCTCCAACCCATCTTGGAGAGCTCGCTTTTCTAATTGTCTTGAGATAAGATCTGCTACCATCAATCATCCTGGTTCTCAAATGAATGTATGTAGACTTGTCTGTGAACTTATAACTGGTTACATAAAATGTATGTAAATTCAAACATGTAGGTATGCTTATTACTGCATACCAGAATGCACAGCAGGACACTACCATGTCAGAACTCCCTGATTATGGGTTACATATCAATGTGAAGACTTTTTCTTAGGCTGTACTCTTTCCTAGGACACTTTGATGCAGGGCTACCTTCATACAAGCAATTATCCTGTGCATTATGTTTAGCCACATGGAAAACATATTTTCCAATTCTAGATTCAACATTTTGTCATACCTGGAGGTTCAATAGTTTCATATCCACAATTACAATAACTCCATATTCACAATTAGAGCAATCTGACTTCCTAATTACAAATGTGCAGGGCATCCTGCATTCCTGCCACTCAAATACTTCAAGTCGTGGGAAGAAAAGAGGACCTATGATGATGATAAACACAAACTTTAGGTTCACAGACATCAGTGATGAATAATGTATGGTTCATCAGCCCAATGCCTGCTATACTTCCATATTTTAAATAATCTCCCCTCCCCCTTTCATATTCTTAGATCTGTTTTAGACCAAGGGGAAACTTTTCCCAAAGCTGGAAGTGACTTGACTTCTACTGTGGATCTCACCTGGCCTAAAGAAAGCCAGTCTTCATCCTGCCGTTTTTTGAAATTGCCTACCAATCTGGGGAGGCACCAAAGCCTTTTCAGTATTTACCCAGGGTGAGGCTCATCCATTGCACTCCGGGTGTGCTGACCCCTGCGATTTCCCCAAATGCAGAAACTCAACTGCATAATTTGTGGTAGTTTTCATTTGGGAGGAGATGTGGCAAGGTGGTCTTCCTAGGTCCATGCAGGGTGCATATGGTTTCCACTTTGATATATGTTGTTTATAGAACAGGAAGTCTAGGGCATTTTAATCCCAAAGCAGCTAATGTTAATTTATCGTAGTTGTTAGATAGATTTTAATAAATGAACCTGCCTTTTTTTTTTCTTTTTACATCTGCCCCATGTGATTAGATGTGTCTCCCATCCCAGGATGAGGTCCTGCCAAAGAAAGTGGAGGAGGGTCTGAAGATACTTTCTCTTCTTCCCTTCTTTTCAGGCATGCTGCTTTAGGATTCAGATTCCTTTCTGTAGAATCAAAGTGAAAAAAGCATTTTGAACAGGCCAGCATTTTAAACAAATTGAGTACATTAATTCACAATCCCAGTGTGATGTTTTTATCAACCTTCACTTATCTTCAGTGTCTCAAAAACCTTAAAGTGCAAACATTTCTGTACCTTTTGATTTCATTTGTATGGCTAGTTTGTTTTAAACCTGCATTTTCCTTCTCTATCCTACGCCATTACTTGCATTACTTTGTAAGTTCTGAGAACAGAGAAACATCTATCTGTATCTTCAGAATCACATTTATCCAATCCAGACCCTTTAAGATAGGGATGGGAATCCTGTAGCCCCAGAGGCTTTGATGTGCTCTTTGCTCTGTCTCCTGATATCCTAATACACTTCCAACAGCAAGATTAAAATAATGTTTGGGATCTGGCACTGAAAGATCCCCCCCCCCCAAAAAATCTCATGCTAGCAGGACAACTCCTCTCTTCAACACAGCCATTTTTGTGTGGTCAGAGACTGGGGTGAGAGAGTGAATTGATATGTCTTCAGCTATTGCATTGTATTTGGCTGAGTTGTGACAACCTGCTCCAGGGACCTCCAGAGATCTTTGTGAGTTCCCTGAAGATAATGTCCTTGCTGTGCATCCAGCTACAAGAAAATAGCTGGACACATTCCTATTTATTCCTTGTTCATCTCTAACAAGAAAATGGCCATGTGTGTGTATGGGTGGTGGTGCCACTCAAGGTTGAGTTTTGAAAGGGATTTTGGTCACTGTATGATCAGAAAAGTATTCTGACCTATGCAATGACCACAAAACAACTTGCAAAGTGATATGTCTGACTTTGTGTTGTGTGGCTTCATCATTTCCAACTAATGACAACTCTAAGGTGAACCTATCATGGACATTACTTGGCAGGTTTTTTCAGATACGGTTTGCCATTTAACCTGCCATCCTCTGAGGCTGATTTAACCTGTTATCCTCTGAGGCTGAGACTGTGTGACCTGCGTAAGGTCACCCAGTGGGTTTACATGGCTGAACCGGGATTTGAACCCGGGTCTCAAGACACATAGTCCAATGCTCAAACTACTTCACTACGCTGATTTATGCCATCGTAATTCATGAATAGAATGCCAGCTACCATCTATTTAAAAAGTCAACAACAAACCAACCAACCCAACCAACTAAATGGAAATCATACCTCTAGAGACTTTCAGAAGGTACACATACTCTCCCTTTTCACTGTATCAGGACCCACAGTACCCACCAAAGGCATGAAACAGTGGGTGTAAATTACACACATTGACATCAATTCTGGTTTTATCAGAATTGCAACACAGTGGTCGACATGGGGCCAGAGCACCTGAAACCAGCCCCTTGATCCTCGGTGGGTACCCACTTCTGCTTTAGGAGATGGTTGCATTTCAGACTAATAAATGATTTAGCTGAAGCTACTGCTTTAGTATTATTCAGTACCCGCCTTCCAATGAAACAATGAACCTTAATAAATGTAACAGTGAAAAAGCTAAAACTGGCATCTAACTGACCTCGGACTTGTTGCTCTAAGCTGAGGATAACAGCGACAGCTTGATGTAAGATCAAAAGTTTGGTCTGGGGCTTGTCACTTTTCAGGTGAAGCTGCACCATCCGGCCCAGCTCCTTGAAAGCTTCGTTGATGTCACGGACACGAAGGCGCTCACGGGCATTGTTGGCCATTCTTCTTTCTTTTTCACGCTCTGCTTTTTGCTCTGGTGTAAGATCTTCATCATCATTATTGCTGAGATGCAAACAGAACACAATATTTTCTAATGGTGAAGAAATTTGAGATGATCTACAACAATTCAGCTTACAGAAACTTTGCTACAGAAGACACAGGAACACAGAATCTTTTAGTTACATTCTTAACACAGAATCACCACAGATTTAATAGTCTCACAAGTGATGGTACTGTAAAAGCTAAAGTTAAAATTGCTTTTAATTGTTTTTAAAATTTTTGTTATGAAGCTTTTTTGATTGACTCTGTCTGAGAGCCCCCCTTGGGTCTCACTCTGGAAGAAAGGTGGGAAAAAAACAAAATAAATAAATAGGTCAATGATATATTTCACATTTTGTTTAAATCTCAGAGATCACACACACCAAGTTATTTTCTTCATTTATATATTTTCTGGCTTACTTTTTTCATTCTAGGTACTATCTATTGAGATGTTTTCTTGCAGAAGTCCTAGTAAAGTGAAATTCAGTTCTATGTGGCTTGCACAGAATTAAAGGTGATAACAGCAGAACATAAAAACACATGAAAAAATGAAGAATTTACAACTCTGCTGTGGCATTAGCTACTCAAGAAAAACATAAATTATGTCAAAACAAAATTATGTACAAATCTTTATACTTAATTATACAGTTTATTATATTTTTGAATCATTCTCAGAACTTGATATTATAGAACCTTTACCATAGTCCTTATATTCTCTGTAGGTTGCCATGGATCACTGATAGAAAAACTGATTTAACTCCTGCTATACTGCCTAAAATGAAAATACCCCCAAATTTCTCTTGAGAACATAAAGTTTACATGATTTACAATATGACACTTTGGAGGTGAATGCCACTGCTAAAATCCAAGATGAAAAAAGTGCAGAAATTGAAATCCTGATTTAGCTCTGTACTTAATTATCAATGCACTAGAAGTAGAAGCATTAGTAGTAATGATGATTATGATAATTATTCTTATTATTTTTGCTAAATTGTTCTGCCCCTTTCCTTCCTCTTCCACCTTTGTTTTTCTGCTGGCAATCCAAAATGGAAAACATGCAGCAGCAAGACTATTTGTTATCTGGCATGAATTTTCTGCTCCCTAGTTGCCTGAAAAAAATAGAACTATTTCAAATAATTTTAAGATGGATATGGGACTAGCACAATAAGGAATATTTAAAATTAGGATTTCTTCCATGTTGTTGTGTTGCCTATTTCCCTGGCCTGAAGAGTTGCCACACACTGGAAATACTGGACTGCATGAACCCTCAGGGCAGAGGAGAGTACTGGGAGTGATGGTGACAAGTCTTTCCAGACCAAGTGTGGTTTGGGGCCTTTTGCTACCCATCCTAGTTCTAAAGGATTTGCTAGTTGCCAAGTTATATTGCTTCTTTTGTTCCACAGTCCTGAGCAGAGCAGTTTGAAGTTGACTTGCAGATGATTCTCATAGCTCTGATTGTATATAAGCTATAAATTCCTTGCACTTAAGCATATCCTGCCATAGCCAAAAGGGTTTCCTGATGAGTTCTCTTTTTGATCTGATGCTGTAGTATGGGTTTGGAATGCTGAACACAGTTAAATACTCAGGCTGCAGGGCATCTGTCAAGGCTTCAAATCTGTTGTTTGGCCAGGCAATTTATTTAACTGTTACCCAATGAAGGACTGTAAGGAACTGAGAACTGAGCATGTGTTGAAGAAGCACATAATTTGCTAGCTAGATATTGGTGTGTCACTAATTCACATTTTCTTGCTCTTAGCCATTACATGCTCTTTTCATACTTCCTGTTCAAAATAAATGATTGAACTTATTAATCTCAGCTGTATCTCTGGTACAGTCTTGAGTGCAAGGTTCTTTTTTTTTTTGGAAGAAGACTTGAGTGATTTTCTTTAACAGAAGAGCAAATTGAGATATATAAACAAATAAACACTATTTCACATTTCTAAGGTTAAAGTGCAATGATGACTTAGCACTTGTTCAATGCTTTTTTTCTTTTTCTTTTGCATGAGTCAAGTGTCTAAGAGTGAATAGAACACAAGGTAGATACAACAGGCTTTAATGATGGCAACACTCAATGGGTTTCCCAAATATTTTGCCATATTTCTTATGCAGAAGAAGAACGGATTGGGGGCCATGGGCAAGCTAAGTAAAATCATGCATGTTATGGCCACTGATGTCTGCAAAGAAGCAATGTTTGTTTACATAAAGATATCAAGTCAATTCTTGGGACCAAGATGTGATGAAATCATTCAGCTCCTTCTAAAACTTGACAAAGGACCTCAGATGGCACAAACAGGCATAGCTCTGTTTAACTCAATGACGCTACATTGATTTATCCATTCACAGTTACGTACATTAAAAGGCAGGAAGTAAAACAAGTATTCCACTGGGCATAAACTGCTATACAAATGGCATCTGTTTTAGGACACATTTGTTTTCATATGTAAATTTCAAGCAAATCATTTCTGAATTTGACTGTTTAAAATCGTGTGTGAATATATGTGAGTGTGTACAAAATGAAATGTAAAATTTGTTATTTTTATCCAATTCGAACCCTTCTAGAGTACACGCATCCGAACAGATACTCTTAGTACTACCAGAAAAGGTCATTAGTTTATTGTTTTTTGCTTGGCAGGAAAAAAACTTCAAAGTTTCTTCCTGTTCTGTTCACTTCATCGAAGTCCAATAAAGGAATTAAATGAAGCGACACTATTATATACTGTTACCTAGATCTTGACCTAGTAATTGATTTGATATCCTTCTTGTCATCGTCTAACTTCTTGTCATCAGAAGATTTTGTGTCCTGGAGGTTTTCATCTCCCTCATCATCCGATTTGATTTCCGAGCTCCCTGAAGATACACTTTGTCCTTGAAGTCCAGTTGGCATGCCTATGAAGAAAATTAAAGTTACATGAATTTTTCATTTTTTCCAAGGGTACTTCAGCAAAATGTTCTCAAGTGAAGCTACTGAAGATAGGTCTTTCTCTTCATTAAGAGCAGAATTATTTTGCAAAAGGAAGCTTAAAAAAAACCACAGTTGTTTTCCAGTTCTGAATTTGTAATTTTGGTCTATTTTGTACTGCTTGGGAAGGAATAGTAATTTCATTGCCCAGAAATCATTAGATTAATGGTTGTAGAAACTGTGGTCTAAATCCATTGTGCTTAATCATGCTTAAGCACATTGACTTCAATGGGTTTAAGCATGACTAACCCTGCATTGGATTTAGACCTTTAATTGTGAACAAGCAAGCAAAAATACCAAGGAATAAGATGTCAGGAAGCTCCTTCAGCAAAACTTTCTTTGGGGGAAAATGTGCCTGCTGAAGTAGAATGATACCAAAGAGTGGTACAGTATCCACTTGCCATCCTTCTCCTGACAGCTACTACTTGGTCTGGGAGCAGAGGTTATGGCCAGAGGCAGATTAGAGGGAAGTCTCTCTTCTACTTGTACTGCTACAGGAAAGCAGGAGTCCATTCTACAGCAACTGATAGCAAAGAAATTCAGTAGAAATTCATGGTCCCACTTTCAGACACATTTGTTACAATCTATATCTTCATTAAGCTTAGTAAGATCCCACCCAACTCTTAACATCAGATGTGGATAAATGTGTTTGTGTATTTGTTCAAATATAATAGATTATACTTAAAAGACTATTAGTTTCTTTATATGCAACATACTTAAATTATTGCGCTGTGGGTCTATTATATAAACATTTGCTATTTTGCATAAAAAGCAAGAAAGAGGCTCCACTGGAAGCTGGGGGCAAATTATAGCTTTTCCCAGAGAGCTAATGGTATGATGGAAACATTGTCGCTCATGGTGTGTTGAAAATAGCTTCCTTTTCTGAGCTTGTTCTATTTAGTTAGCTGTGGTAACCAGAAAAGAACAGTCAAAGAACAATGTGGAAGATTTATTCTAAGATAAATGATGAGACTATGCAAACTCAGCACAGAGATAGAAGCAATCCCTAACTGGGAGAGAGGACACATAAACACAGGAAAAGCAGAAAATTAATATAAGAGACAATGCTGTAAAGTAGCAATCTACCTAAGACTCAGCAACAAGAATATAGCATTAAGACAGAAATAATTAATTTAATTAATCAAGCAACTTATCAATAAAGCAGACAAATTCATCCTATAACTTCTACCAGTTTCTACTATCTATAGTTTAGTAAACAACTTTACAACAGTTTAACTTAAAGATTAAGGAAAAGGGGGTGAGGCTTAGTGGAAGCAGAAAGGAGGGGCTCTAGTGTTTTTTTTAAAAAATTAAAGTTAAAAATTGAAATTTATTCTTTTTAAATTTCTTTAAAAACATTACATCTTATCAAATTTTCACTTTAATAAATGAAACTATGTACACATAAATTATGTAGGCTGTGGCTATGATATTGTAAATTAAAGGTATAATTTTAATTTTGTTTGTTGTTTATGTCACAGGTATTACATTCAGTGATATATGGGAATTATGATTTATGAGTAGCATTAATATGAAAAACATTACTAAGGACTCCGTATGGTATGGCATGGGAGGAGGTCAATATGGGGTGACACCTTGAGTTACTGCAACAGGTGATGCCAACCCTAATGATGCCACTGAGGCAGACATTGAGAAAAAGGTTTCAAAATAAAGTTGTAAAGCATGGCATTACAAAAGGAAAGAAAAAAAGGTGAATCATCCAAAATGGTTTCTGAACCAAACATCTAATTCCAAAGTGTGGCTTGAGGATGGGGATGGGGAAGGAAGAGGTTAGGAAAAACTTTAAAAAAAACAGGGCATCCTCAAAATAAGAAATCTTTTCTCTCAAAGGAAGGACAGTAAAGGTAAGAGAAGATCTCAAAGGCCTAAAACAGGCAAAGTCTACTAACAAAAAGCTGAGCTAAGCAAAAAGTAAAATTAAGTGAGGAAAAGAGCTACCCTTTAAAGCTGTCTTGAGTCCCAATTTTTGGGGAAAGACAGGGTGCAAATAAAGTACTATAACACAATTCAACACAAGAAGAAAAAAAAGCAAGTTTCTCTACTGGACTATAGTTGCCTTTGGTATGCTGACACTCCTAAATTTTCTTGCTTTCAGGTTGGCTTTATTCCATCTTCTCATTCATCTCATTAAAAATTTGGACTGGTGTATTTCATGTTGTATGAGGGAGGGCATTAGGAGAAACATTTGGTTCATGGAGGACCTAGTCATAGGGAATAACACATATTGTATCTTCTTTTCCAACAAACCTGTTGTTCAGTGTCTTGGCCATAGCTTTGTCATCTGCATACCAGACAATTTGAATGTCCTGGCATCCTCCAGGAGAGACAACTTATGAACTGAAGTTTTCTTTCCATTACCTTCCATGATCCCTTTATAAGCCCTCTGTCTTCAACATTTGAAAACCCCTCAAATGGACTTGAGAAATACTTGTGTGTTATTTTGCTCTGTTTTGTTTTCAGCCCTGCAGCCGCAATTCATCACCTTTTTAATGTGTCAAAAATGTGTGAAACCACCAAAGTGGAGCAAAAGAACTGAGATACTTAATGGTCAATGGTAGTTCTATGCGTGCCTACAAATAAGCCCCACAGATTTTGACAGTGAAAGAAGTTTTTGGTGAATTGGGTTCACTATTGTTTACAGTACGTAGTGATGAATCATGGTTCTTCAGAGCTTCAGACAAGGATCTTTCCTTGTCCTATCTAGAGGTGAATCTGGAAGCTTCCATAGGCAAAGCATGTGCTCTAAAACTGGGCTACAGACCTTTCTCCTTGGGCTTCCTGGTCTACAGCCCTCCTCCTCAGGATTATCTAACTCCAGCCCAAGCAGCATCATGTCTTTAAAAGGCTTTAGTTATCTTTTCTAATTCTGTTATCTTTTCTAATTCTGTTCTATATATATCTATCAATGTCACAAGATTCCCCCCTGTGAAAGCTAAACATGATACACAAAAGATAGGAGTATATAATACTTTGGTTTCTCTGTATCATAGATTCCTTGATTTTCTTCAGTCACTCACATATCCTTATTGGGGCATTCCTGTGAATAAATATCGATCTAGTGTAATGTCACTATCTGTGACTTTCTGAACAAATGGATTCTCCTGATAAGCAGGGTTGCCTGTATATGAAAAATGAATTGTTCTTCCAGTAGCAACATTGGGTGATTTGCTGCTATGATAGGGACTCTTTAGCATGATTTATGAAGATTTGCTAACACAGCTATGCAGGATTAAAATACAGGGCAGACATGAAGATGTTGCACTCACCTCTATACGGATCCTGAGGCTGGGTTAAGTCAGGAGATGTAGCAGACTGCACCGGCAGCTGTGGAACTGGTACTTGGTTTGGCACAAGTGAATGGCTGCCACGGAGCCCAACTGCATCTTCACGATGAGCCCCGACCTGTGACAGAAGACCAAAGGGAAGGTTTCAATACAAACATTTCAGGTGGATTGGGCACAGAAATGATAACTGGCAGATATGACATAGGGAGATCCTGAAAAGAAGGCAAGTAAAAATAAAGGTAAGGCTCCCTGTAGCTTTTCACTAGAGGGCGCCGAGACACTGCTATAGGTACACATGATATGGATATGCAGAAACGTTTAGCACTCAATAAGAAGCTGTGCAGCACATTTTGTGACAAATATGGCAGAAAAGCTCAGGCAGGTAAAACGTCAAATTGTCTCTCCCAGGGTGCTGCAGTAGAGAGCACTGATTCGTACCCATCTGTCTTCTATCATGTCCGCCAACAGATCTGACAATTATCTTAATGCCCATATGCTTAATTGTGGGCTTCTCAATTCCCCCATTGCTATCAGAAATCCTGCAGGAATTTCAATTTGGCATCCGACTTTCATTTTAGGGGATAAAATTCTTGGGCCTGCCATTTTCCCCGTCCCTCTCTTACTCCCCTTCCGTAATGCCAGCTAAGCCCCTGACAGTAGAAGCTGACATCTCCAGCACTCCCAATCCTAATTTGGAGCAAACATTAAAAACAATCACCTGGCTTTCCAAAAACTAGAAGCCCAGACCAATTTTAAATTAATCTTCAGTGTTATATCATTAACCATAGAATTTCAGCCCCAAAGGGGCATTTTTCTTGCCAAAACTCCAGCTCTGGATAATATATCGATAAAGGTTTTATTAACCACACCAGTAAAGTCATTATTGTAGGTATAATAGTGTTGTTGGCATAACTGATGGAACCAGCTTTATGGAGACACCTAGTTATTTTGTATGTTGTACTGTTCATTGCACCTGTAAGATAGATCTCTTTCAGAATTAAAAAATGATAAATAAGAGCATTCTGCTATTTTGTTTTTATACAATGCAATCTCTTTACTCTAAATGCCATTGTGAATACATACTGAATAGACCCCTAATCACAAATTTGACTGAACACAAGTACTATTTTGAACATCTACGAAACACTGGCTTCAATAAGGAAGCACATTAGGAAAAATAATGTGGTAAACAGGAAAGTACAGTTGGTTAGAAAAGTTAAGGTGACATGATGTGGAGGAACACCAGATGTCAACAGCTATACTGGCTAGGTCTGAAGGAATTTGTAGTTCACCAACACTTAGAGGGCCAGAATTTGTCCACCAGTGCACTAGAAAGTAAGGGCTAAAAGGATCATACAGAGGATGATAAGCCAGAAATGGTATTCAGACAATGCCTTCATACATTATTTTAGTCAGCAATGGATAAATAATTTGGGTACTCTGAGAACAATTGAGAACTCCTGGCTCCTGACTTTGTTTTGTTTCAAAGTCAAAATCTCTTTTTCCTCCCTTGTCAGTATCAGCCACACACCTAGAACATGAAGCCAGTGGATATCAGTGTGTGGGAATGAATGTTGGGTTGGAAGTAGACACATTGCCACTACCTCTCTCACACATTACTGTAATATTTACACTAGCTCCATGTTCTAGGTGTGTGGCTTTGAAACAAAACAAAGTCAGGAGCCAGAAGATCTCACTTGTTCTCAGAGTACTCAAATTATTTTTCCATCCACCTCTGGTGAAACAATTATAGACTTTTCTGAAATACATTGGGCATATTAATCAATAAATATATTGCTCTCTTAGTTTTGTTTGCCAGGGAGAAGGTAAGTGGGTGTAATAGTGTGGAAAGACCTTGGCTTTCAACACTACTCTCACTGTTCCATCCCATATTCATCTGAACAATTCAATGGAGGAGCAAGAGACTGAAAATACAGTCACATCACTATGATTCTATTTTCAGAAGGTTGTAAAGGCATTCTACTTGGGGGCAGCTTCAGTGAGTAAGTTATAATCTTGAAATTATTATGGCATGTTTAAAACCCAAAACACACTCAAAATACACCTGAAAACAGATTAATTTTTTTAACATCAGATTATAGATTATATTGGGGGGCATTACTTCATCCTACTATATGTGTCCATGTAATATGTATTTGGGTTCCTTTAAAAATGGACATATAGAATAAATTCTAATCAGATCATTTTGTTGTTGTTGTTGTTGTTGTTGTTGTTGTTGTTGTTAACTGTCCTCGAGTGAATCTCGACCCATGGCGATCCTATGGATGAGACATCTCAAAGACCCTCTGTCCTGCTCTGCTTAATTCCTCCGACCCCACAATACCCATGACCTCCTTAATAAAGTCCATCCACCTGGCATATGGCCTTCCTCTCTTCCTACTTCCCTCCACCTTTCCCAGCATTATTGTTTTTTCCAAAGAGTCATCTCTTTTCATGATGTGTCTAAAGTACGACAGCCTCAGTTTGATCATCTTGGTTTCCAGGCAGGTTTCCGGCTCTAGGACTTGTTTGTCCTTTTGGCTGTCCATGGGATCCTCAGCACTCTCGTTCAGCACCACATTATCTCAAAGGAATTGATTTTCCTCCTATGTTCTTTCTTAACTGTCCAGCTCTCACATCCATACATGGTAATAGGGAATACAATGGCTTGTATGATTCTAACTTTTGTGCTGAGTTGTATATCTTTGCATTTTAGAATCTTTTCTAGTTCTTTCATAACCACCCTCCCCATTCTTAATCTTCTTCTGATTTTCTAACTGCAGTCCCTACTTCTATCAATGTTTGATCCCTGGTATGAGAATTCTTTTACTATTTCTATTTCTTCATTTTCTAGATTGAACTTGTGAAGATCCTCAGTAGTTATTATTTTTCTTTTCTTTATGTTCAACATTAAGCCTGCCTTTGCACTTTCTTCTTTGATCTTCCTTAGTAGGTGTTCCTGTGAGATTTTCTGCTAGTACTATGGTGTCATTTGTATATCTCTGCCAGCGGCAGAGGGACCAGGTTGCTGGCTCAGAACTCCTTCCCTGCCTTTTTCCACCTGTGGTGGGGTGGAGCAGAGCCTTGAAGAGCTCCCTCCTCGGCCCTCAATTCCACCAGCGCGCCAGCGGCAGAGGGACCAGGCTGCCGGCTTAGAATTCCTTCCCGAGGCGTGGCAGCGGCGGTGCTTGAGCCGCTTGAAGGACTCCCCAGCCCAGCCAGCCCTCGCTAACACCGGCACCAGGCAGCAAGAGGCGGCGGGCCGTGGCCGCGGAGGACTGTTTTGCCATCCACAGTCCTTGAAGCATTATAATAATAAGAATTTTTGTATTTTTAAATTTGTATATTTTTATTATTGTTATTGATTTTATTATTGTAAATGATTTTGTTTAATATGTTGAGGGGTGGGTGGGTGGGTAAAGGAGGGATGGAATTTCAAGTTGATTGTTGTTTGTAATTTTGTAATGTTGTACGCCGCCCCGATTGCTTGGCAGAGGGGCGGGATATAAATAAAAATTATTATTATTATTATTATTATTATTATTGATATTCCTTCCTCCTATTTTCACTCCTCCTCCTTCTGTGTCCAAGCCTGCTTTTCTTATAATATGTTCTGGAGCAAAGCTGGGTGGTTGTCTGCACACGTGTTCCATTGAGTCACCTGGCACCACCTCTGAGATAAAATTGAGATGCTCAGTGTCGATCATATGGCTGAGTGTCTCATTGTGACCTCAGAGGGATTGACTTCTCATGTGAAGACAGTCCAGTCAAAATGGACCTTTGGCTCTGCCCTGTGCAGACAGGGTGATGCGAAACCAATGCAAATGGCCTGTGTAAGCATGCCCCAGGACTCGGGAGAGTAGCTATGAAGGACCTAGACAAGATCTTGAAGAACAAAGATAAATCACTGAATACTAAAATCAAGACTGTTCATGCCATAGAATTTGCCATCTCTATGTATGGGTTGTGAAAGCTGGGTATTGAAGAATGTGGACAGAAAGAAAATCACTTCAAAGTGTGGTGCTGGATAAAAGCTCTGTTGATACTGTAGATTACTAAAAAGACAAATAAATGGGTCCAAGAGCAAATCAGTCCTGAACTAGAAACCAAAAGAACTAAACTGAGGCTATCATACTTCGGCCACATCATGAGAAGGCATGATTAACCAGAAAAGACAATAATGCTTTGGTAAGGTAGAAGACGGTAAGAAAAGAGGAAGGATTTGATCAAGGAGACCACAGACCCAAGTCTGCAGGACCTGAACAGAGCTGCTCAGCATAGGGTTTAGTGTGTCTTGGAGGTGCCACATTCATAGGGTCACTATGGTTTGGGGTTGACTTGACATGGGTCTGGCCTCTTCAGCTGCTGCCTCCCTTCTTGCTGCACTTTTGTGCAGTGGCAGCAGCCTTTGAGCCCTGGCCAAACCTTGCTTGGGGCTGGGGGGTTGCGGCCTCCTCAGCTGCCTCCACCTATCTTCTGTGCTTTTGGCATGGTGGCAGCAGCAGGGAGCAGTGAGGTCTAGGTCTCAGAAGGTCATCAGGCCTCGCTTGGGGCTGGGTGGGTGGGGACCTCCTCAGCTACTGCCTCCCTTCCTGCTGCACTTTGGCAAGGTGGTGGCACTGGCCTGTGAGGTCTGGCAAACTCCCAGGACTCGCTTGGGGCTGGGTGGAGGCTAGGGCCTCCCCAGCCACTGCTGCTGCCTCCCTGATCCTAATCTGGTGGCGCAGCAAGGCCGGGAAGGCCTCCCTGGGCCTGAGGCGCAGCAAGACCTCCCTGGGGCTGGAGGTGAGGCACAGCATGAATTTATGTTAATGTTTTTTTATTTTATTAATATTTTGGGATATTAGTTGATCATGTCCTCAATTTTTTTTCTTGAATACCTACACTTCCCCAGTTTTGTGTTAGAGAATTATGGCAATCCAAAACCTGGCCCTTCAATTAAGAATCAAAGGATGAAATGCCTATGGCAGTAGGACCTACTAGCAAGTCATTTTGGAAATAAGGTATGAGGTTTATCAAACTTATCATTTCTTGGACTGATTCTTCAGGAAAACTGGATGCTGACTAGAACTTCACAATGGTATAACAAAACTTTTAAATAAATGGTCAATATATACTATGGATTGGTGTAAGAAATAAAAATTAAAGCTAACTTTATTTTGTGAATGGGCATATAAAGCTCTGAAATATCATTAGTTTTCATTCTTTAATGAGCTTATTTATGAATTATATCTGTCATCTTCATGAGACTGACTTAAAAAAGAAAGGAACACACTACCAAGACAACTGAGCAGATCACTTCTGACCAACATAAAGATGCTTACAAATTCTGAAAGATTTCTTAAATTTATCACCTCTACTCCACTGAAGCCTAGAACTTGGAGAGGATATGCACAAACTATGGAAATCTTGCTTATGTGTCCCACTCACATGAAAGGACAGGGAACAAAATCTTATCAAGTTGTTTCCATCAGTTACAGACAAGAAAAAAAATTACAGTGGTTAACAACCATTTTTTTCTGAGCTAGCCAAACAGGTATCATGCTTTCTGAAAAAATTGTGGGGGCGAGGGAGTCCTCTGGCACGTTAGCAGCTCCTGAACTGGTTGTGGCATGAAGCAGCTTAGAAGGCTGCCTTTGTTTACAGTGGAGAACTCCAAGATTTGTGTGTCCAAGGGCAGTGGCTTCTGAACATTTCAGCTGAGCTGGCTTCTCTAATGATTTCTGTCTGTTACATCTGGCTGTATTATTTACATTTTTTGCTCCTGCAACCCCACCCCAAACAATGTCTTGGATGTGAGCAAAATTCGATTTGTCTGCTCATGGCAGAAGATACAGAAAGAATGTATTGGACTGAAAAAACAAAGGAAAAAAATCAAACATTTCTCACTCGTCTGCACGAATGCAGCTTCAAGGATGTGTCCAATATCTATTACCAACAAATGAGGTAGAAGGGAAAAGTATCTTTATTGTAACTTTGGAGAAATATGGAAAACTCATTGTGATGGTTTCAAATGAAATTTCTCAACCACGCGGTGAGTAAAGCTAGCCAAGAAGCCACGGAATGATAGGAAGGCCTTACTCGGCTACTGTTTCAAAGCACGAAATATGAATGCTCAGCAAAGCATGGATTGCTTCATTTTTGTATAATTTGGGTGTAGTCCAGAAGGTCAGCCTGGGCATTGTCAAACTGCATACAGCAGGCCTTGAAGGCTTCCAGACGTTAAGAGCCCAATTTATTCCTGGTGAAATTCCAATGATGGCAACAAAATTATGGCAAGGCCAGCTGGTGTAAAAGGATTCATTCAATCTCACTCTGCTTTTGTAAATACTGTTTGTCTACATGCAAACATATAAGGCTGCTTTATATTGAATGAGAACAATGGCCTAGAATTACCTACTCAGTCTGGCAATGGCTCGCTTTGCTTCCAAGCTGGCTTTCCCAGCATCTGCAACCTGAAAATTGGACTTGGGAACTTCTGCATGCTAAAAGTTAATGGTAAACAGGTAAGAATCAAAAGATGTTTCACATTTGCAGCTTTGACTTTTGTGGATTTGATTATTCACAGATGTGATTAACATGTTCTCTCTAGGAATCTCTGGGTCCTCCAGCATGACTCTGCAGGTAGGTGAGTAAAGAGTCACGCTGGAGAACCTGGAGATCCCTAGAAAAAAACACTTCTATAGGCATTTGTAGGTGCTCAAGCCTGATTCTGTGGTCAACTGCTGCCTGTTGTTGTTTACAGAGCTGCACTGGAGGGCTTAGAGATACCTAGAGAGGTGTTCAATCAAGTTTTAAAAAGTGTTTTTAATTTATGTTTTTTCCACTTTCACAGGGGTCCTGTGCCCCTAACCCCAGCAACTGTGGATGGCTCACTATATCTCCTTCCAGTATATCCAGAACTATTTGCACTGATTTGCTTCACTTGGAATTGTACTAGCAAATCTTTGCTTTGTCTCTCAAACTCCAAGGAACCACAACACCATTTTAACCATCTAAAAATATACAGTGATTATCTGACACCACCACCAGCAAAATTCATTTAAAAACTAGCCTCACTCCATGCTGAGTTATTCAGAAAACCTACTCAATTGTCATAATAATTTTGCCCCAAAATATACTATTTAAGGGGAAGTACAACAAGACAATTACATGTGCTTCCGTAAACAGAATGCAATAGTCATATCGTGTCTGTATGGACAACAGTAAGAAAGAGCAAGCTATAATGGAAAGTAAAACTGTCCCCCTGTTCAAATTGAAATAATGAACTTCAGTGCATATCTCTTTGATGCGCTACAGCACCATGCGCTTTTCATTTGGATGTGGGAAGCCCACTATTCAAATGCCTGCTCAGCCAAGAAGCTCACTGCAGGTCAAAGTGATCTTGCTTTTAATGCGTAACATGCAGCTGAGTTGAATTATTTTCCTCTCTTATTTTCCCCTCAACTCTTATCTGAAGTGTTACTGTAGCATGGGGAGGGGATTATAGGTAGTCATAATCCTTCCTCTCCCTGTTCCTAATCTCAATCTAGACCTTCTCCCATACCCCACCCCAAACGTTTTTGTATAGTCATTAGTCTGTTTCGTGAAAAATATGGTTTGTCTTTTTAAAAGTGGAGAAAACATGCAGGAAAACTATGTGTGACTTTGCTGCACAGGAACCTGTTTGCACATATTGTGGAAAGTTGTACACACTGCCTAAAATGCTTGCAATTTTTCTATGTGCACCCCCCCCCCCCAACAACTGAGCTTATTACACCACACTCTTAAAACGGGGCTAGGTCACTTTAACTGCTCTCTAACTTCCTCCTGTTGAAATTTAGGGGTTTCAGTTCAGTGAGGCTTAAAGACATAGCATGGCAGGGGGTTGGACTGGATGGCCCTTGTGGTTTCTTCCAACTCTATGATTCCAACTGATTCTATGATTCTCAGACTCTCTGACTAAATATTCTAAATGCCTCTTCCTAAACTACAAGTTCCAGAATGCAACAGGAGGCACCCAGAGCAGTTAAAGCAATCTAGCCCTGTTTTAGGAGTGTAGAGAGATAGTCTCCAACCTCATTTTGTGTAGGAATCAGTGTATTTTACACAAAATGCACATTTTTTTCTGACCAAGAAAATGTTTTCTGTGCAGGAAAAAGTGTGTATTTTTGCACAACTGAATGATTTTTAACCAAGTTCTAAACTTGAAGAATCTCATGGGTGCTTTCCTCTTTCTTGGTGGGGTGCTTCAAGTAGTCATTTAAATGGCTCTTTAAATGGTTGTTGTTACTGACAGCTCCATCCATTCTATTGTTCTGCTGGGGCTTCTGTCTGAACAAGTGTGTAACATCTCTGACTAGAGTATTTAAACTTTTGCAGTTTGATAGGAACACATACCATCCTGCCTGCAAGAAATGCACAACAGTGGGGTATACATATCGAGGAAAGTACATGTAAATGGTTTTCTTTCTGCAATTGTAAAAACAACCCCCCAAAACAAACAAAAACACTTTTTTCATGTTTTTATACTGTAGTAAGAGTTTTTAAAAATGCATTATATACTGATATATTCAACTGAAGAAGCCCAGTGTAGCGAAATGGAAACGATAGCACCTAGGACCATCTGTTTGCTCTTGTTAAGAGGACTTATATCACCAAAAACCTTTGGATTGTTTAAAAGACTCAATACTGAATTCCAAGCTCTGTTATGCTGTAACGTTTTTCATTCGACGTTATCGCATGGGCTTTCCACCCACCCCCCAGATCGGACTGAAACTATGGGGAAAATTTTTCAGATTGGTTGTTACTGTACACCTCTGAGCTTAGACCGGAGGTGTTGCGACCCAATTTTAGCCATCCCATCCCTGATCTATACTAATCCCGTCCTGTTCTTTGCAAATGATAGGATTAGGATGGATTGGGGACGGGATGGCTAAAATTGGGTCGCAATCAGCATCCAGTCTGAGCATGGAGGTGTACAGTAATACCAATTCTGAATTCCCTCCCCCCCAAAAGTTTCAGTCTGCTCTGGGGCCAGGCAGAAAGCCCATGCAATAATGTTCATTGTCCTGTCAAGAAGACTTGTTACTTTGAAATCTATTTGGACTAGTTACTGTTGCATATACCTACAATGTATGTTTGATTTTTCTAGGACTGTTCATGAATTACAGCTTTTAATTAGTATTCACTAGTATTGCTCACATCCCTAAGCCCATCCCACATCACCCCACCCCACCCCAAACTGGGGTTCCAGTTCAGAATTAATCACCAGCAAAATAGCATATGTTTCTGTATTCTACATATGAAATTTGCCTGGAGCAGATTTCCTCAAGTTGCTTGGGCTAATTCTAAATATACTTTTACTTTACAGGGTCACCAGCAGTAAACACAAAAGATGAGAATAATGAGCTCATTTATAAATGATATAGATATTAACACAGTATATAAAATTACCTGACTAGTCTTGTAACCAAAGGTGATTTTCCCCCCTTTCTTTTCCAACTCCCAATACTAGATATGAGGAAGAACCATCAATTGGGAAGTCTGGAATGACAGGTAGTGTGTAACCTTGTATGGTTATATGGTCTGTTGTTTGAACAACTATTTCTCAAATAATGAAATATTCTAATGAAAAGGAATCTCATCTGAAGGTTTAAAAATATAACTATCAGAGAATCCCTTAACAGTGAAGTTACAAATGCTCTCTGCAACCACTGGAGAGGGAGCTCAGCATGAAGACTGTTTGGTCCTTTAAGTATAAGTTGGTAATACTGAGTACAAAAACCAATTTTCTCCAATTCTGGGAGGTCCCACTGCATGCTAGAGGCAATCCTAGAAGGCTGCAGGGGTAACAACAACAACAACAGGACAAAAAAAAAAAAAAAAGATTCCCATATATAAGATTCTAAAGCAGGATTGTGCATGTCACAGGTGGATGCAGCCTGAAGGATTGTTTTGTGCCCAAAATCGACATGGTGTTCCATCCCCACTACTCCCACAACAAAATTAGCTTTTACGTGTCTGAGACCTTCTTGAGCAAGACAACTTTAGGCTGGGGAGGGGGTAAGGTTGTGGCTTACCACCGACCAACTGCCTCCCAGTCAAAGTGGATGTCCACATCATCTCTGGCTTTGATTTCAGGGAGGGCATTTCTGTGCTTTGTGTTGCCTTCAGTGGGATCCAGGAATGAAAATTTGGCCCACTGACCTGCTAAATTTGCCAGTCCCTCCTCTATTGTTAAGTTGACTCTTTTCAGTACTTACTTCCTGCTGGAATGCTGGGCAATGAGTTTCTTCTTTGGAAGACTCAATTCAGAGGTGAGTGAGGGGGAAAGCAATGGCTTTTTGAAGAGTGGAAGAAAGATGTATTTTTAAAAGGGACAGAGCTGGAGGAAAGCAGGAAGCAGCCATCATATTGGGGAGGAGATGTGGTGTTGCAATTGTCTTTCATGATTCTAGCCACATGAAAGTATCCTCATCCTATAGTCTACTTCACAGTGTGCGTATTTGAAACAAAATGGGATTCTGCTGGTGTACAAACCCATTTGCTCACAGTTTCCCTCCGGAGCAAGCTGGTATGGTCTTTGGGAGCATTTCTGACTTGTTTTGCTGGGGGAACTTCATTACAGATGCTGAAGCTGCCTGTTTAGGAGTGGCTATGGCCTCTATGACAACCATGCGCCTACCCCAATTGGAGTTTGGTTTTGCTTGTTCAATAGGACACACTCTGCATCTTCTTTTCTGTATTGGGTGGGATGCTGGAGATTTGGGAGTAAAATATCTTTTGAAAATTCAATTATCATAGACAAATCATTATTAGATGAGATTTACACTCAGAGCCTCATCAGGACTGGGGGGAGAAATTAAGATGGCCCACCCCAAGAGGCTTTCAATAAAAGGGTTTTAGTAAAAGGAGATTTTTATGTACACCAGCAGGCAATTCTCTTGAAGAAAGACTGGGTTAATCTTCAGAATGGGGAGATGGCCTGGACCAAGCCAAAAGAACTCCCTGGTATGCAAGAGAAATGGAGCTGAGACAACAAACATTGACTAGAGCAGAGGTGAAGAATGTTGGCCTTCCTCATTGCTGTTTATGGCTGATGAGAGTAGTATTTCATCAGCATCTGGAGAACACATTTACCATCCCTCATTAGTGCAACATTGGCAGAAAATTGTCAATGGATCCAGTGGAACATGGCCTAGATCCCACTTGTGGTTGAGACAGCAGAACACCCCCTCCCCTCAAAACTCCACTACCCCCATTTTGTCTGGCTAGTGACAGGAATATAGTTATGCTTGAGCACCAACTGTGCCTGTTTCTGAAGATGTTAGATGTGGCCATCATAACACATGCTGTAATATGTTCTACTTGGGCATGCCTTTGAAACATGTTTGGGAACTTCAGCCATCTCAGAAAGCTACTGCTGGACTACTGACTAGAGCTGGTAATAAGGAGTATATTATTGTGGCCACATTTCTGCACTACATCCTTACACTGCTGCTATTCCACTATTAGTGCTCTGGCTGCCTCCTGTTGCATTCTGGGATTTGTAGTTTAAGGAGGGACATTTAGAATTATCAGCCAAGGAGCTGTTAGGCCTCACTGAACTACAAGCCTCGGAATGCAACAGGAAGGAGATAGGGCAGTAATAGTGGAATAGGAGCACTATAAAAGTGTAGTGTGGAAATGTGGCAGATTACAATAGTTCCACTAGCTACCGATCTGTTTCTGGACACAATTATAAGTGCTGGTTATGAGCTATAAAGCACTACATGAACTTGAAGCAGGAGATTAAAAGACTGCATACTCCATATAAATCTGCCTGGGTATTATGATCAATTCAGTCCATTTTAAGTTTTCTCTTACCACTATCTGAGACACATTTCCTGTGAAGATGAGAAAAGACCTTTTTTGTGGCTTCAAGCTGTCAAAATATATGTTTATTCAGACCAGCATTTTGCAATTAAATTGGCTTTCTGGAGGAGAATTTAACTAGAAAGTGCTGTTTATTCCTGACTTTTTAAATGTGTTCTTAATTTTCTTTTATGTTGTAATTATAATTCTGCATTTTATTGTTATGGGTCACATCGGATGCTATTTGTAGCATAAAAACAGGCTATAAATTCAATAAAGAAAAAAATAGTCCAACAATTTACACACTGTAGGTTGCATAGACCAGTCCACCAAGACTGAAATTCTGTTTTTCAATAAATGCCCCAAGGGGTATCACAAACATGGTCCAAAGGTAGCAAATTCCCACTCTTTGTCCCCAGAACCCTTTGTTCTCAGTCCCATTGTCTCTGAAACATTCAGCAAGCATGACTAGGAGATGTTTATAGACCCATCATTACATGCTGTGATGGTGAATTAGGGTAACTGCAATGCATAGTATGGCATAAATCTAATTGCTAGTCCCAAATAGAGTAGACCCACTGAAACAATGGAATTCACTTATGTGTCACTTGCCATTCAGTAACTGATGCAATGTGTCTACTCTAGTTGGCACTAGCAATTGCATTTAGGTCTATGTTTGCCACTGCTGTTTGCCACTGCTGGATCCCTTTCTGAGAGAAAGGAGGCATAGAAATCAAATAAATAAATACATAAATACCCTGTGTAAGATTGCATACCTATGCCTGCTCATTCAATCAAAATTTTTAAAGTTGGTTTCAATGCTGGAAACTCAACAAAATATGACATCTTACCTCCTTCTCTCATTTTTAAAAATGGCTATGTAGTTTTTAAACCAATAAACTAGTTACAGTTAACACATGTAAAGAAAATTATAGCAGGCTATTAAAATAATTCATTATACCCCCATGATTTGTACAATTTCAAGACATAAGACTAGACTTTGGTAACCTGACACCCTTCAGATGTACCGGATTACATCTCTAGCCATGTTGGAAGTGATGCGAATTATAATCTGACACTCCTGAAAAGCACTAAATTTGTAAAGGGTGCAATTAGTTCATTGGCTTGCAAGGAATAAATTGTTTAACAGATTCAGTGTAGCTGGTGCCTTTCCACAACCCCTTCAGCAGAATTCAGAAAATACAGACATTAGAGTAATATGGCTTTTGGGACATTTTTCCCTTAACAACATTTAATCTTCATGGGGGACTGTAACTGGTAATTATCTTTGGCCACGTCATGGTATCAGTTTAAATATAAGTTCAAAAACAGAATTACGCTAGTCTAAATTAAAATTCAGTGTGACGATAAGGAAGACTATTGTATTTATTGCAAGATTCTCTATAAACAACAACAAGACATCTGCTTGTCTTGACTGTCTTTTGTTTCCATAAAAGCAGCTCAGAAAGTAGCTATTTTAAATTGGAATTTTTGTATCGAAAGTATTATTACAAGTATTAGATTTAGGCTGATATATCAATATAGGGATGCAGTGGCTCAAGTGGTTAGAACTCTGACTCTGTTGATTGCAAGATCAGCAGGTTGGCAGTTTGAGGCCCGGGTGCTGCATGATGGGGTGAGCTCCCATCACTAGTCCCAGCTTCTGCCAGCCTAGCAGTTTGAAAGCATGCAAATGCAAGTAGATAGATAGGTACCACTTCGGTGGGAAGGTAAACAGTGTAAACAGCATTCTGTGCAATCATGCTGGCCACATGATCACAGAGTAGTCTCTGACAATGCTGGCTCTTCGGCTTAGTAACGGAGATGAGCACCATCCCCTATGGTTGGACACGACTTGACAACCTTGTCAATAGCGAATTTGCCTTTATCAATATATTAGATTTAGGGTGATAATTCAACTGCAGCTAGGTTTCATTTTCACAGTGGTTGGAACTTTTTTTTAAAAGGTAACTTTTTTTTTTTTTTACATTTTACCAGGTATATTTTAAAAAGTGCTTCATGACTGTTACTCATTCTTTGTAACATTACACATTACTTGTATTTTACTTTTCAATTATATTGAAATTATTCTTTTAAAATACAGTTTAAAAAATGAAAAAGCCCTTAAATTCTACCATATGATTCTACTGCTTCTTATAATAATAATTAAATGATGTTATCTGTTGTATTCATAATGTTTAAAAAACAGTAATGTTGGAATGTCATTACCAAATAAATGATGTGCTACTTCAATGTCCTGAGTTCTAAAGACTAACATCTTATTTATCCAATGAAAATAGAAGATATTTCTTTTCTTTGGCATGCTCATACTATTAAGATGTAAAAAAGCATTGTGGGAAGGCATTAAGAAATAGAGATATTTGCCAAACAGTGTCATCACCAATTTTACATAAGAACGTAAGTGCTATGTCAGATCAGAACAAAGGTCTAGTTGGTTGAGTATCCAATTTACAGTGTGACCAATCAGTTGCCTGTGGCTGGTAGGCATCATTATCATAATGTATCAGCAAGGTACAAGTTTCAACTGCATGCTCCATCTCATATCCCTTAGCAACTGGTACTGTATAATGATGCAGAAGGTGATATATAGCTATCCTGACTAGAGATGTACAGTTTTCCCTCCCTGTTTGCAGATTTTAAGTCCACAGTCCCACTCTTTGCAGGAGGGACAAGCAGAGAGGGATATAATGGCGGTGCCTGCCCGTGCCCCACATGCGCCATGGGCATGTGTGCCATTGTTTTCAATGGGGCTTGAATATTTGTGAGCTGCCTTTTTTTAAGGGGGGGAGGTCCCCCGAATGGATCCCCCACAAATTGGGAGGGGGTATTGTATATATATTTAATCCCCCAACACAGTTTAATTATGCATTATGTGAAAAAAACAGTAGTCTCTCCATGACTGTGGATTCTCCATCCAGAGTCCGCCATCCATGATTTGAAAATATTCATCATCATCATCATCATCATCATCATCATCAATTCCAACAAGCAACCTTGATTTTGCCATTTTATATAAGGGACACCATTTAACTATGCTATTGAATATAATGTGATTTCAGCATCCACAGATTTTGGTATGGAGGGTCCTGGAACCAAACACCAGCAGATATCAAGGCCCAATGTATTTTCTTTTATCTATACTAAATTTCCTATGTATAACTTCAGTGGATGACTTGGTGTTCTGCAGATGTCAGGTGAGTCTTAAAACAAACTTTGTTCATTTTTAGTGATCATAGCTGCATTCTAGTAAGTTATTCTTTGTTAGCCACTTCTTAAAAAATGTCACTCTGGTGCTGAAGGGAACTTAAACAATTGACTCCTCCAAGTAAGTAAATACTGTTTACCTAATATCTTCATGCAAATATCTATCTATCTATCTATCTATCTATCTATCTATCAAAATAACACATCACAAGGGTAAAAAGCAACAAACATATCCAGCACATAGTGCACAAAATAGCACTGAGTTCTTTAATGAGACAATTTAGACGAAATCTGTCCAAAACCACCAATGATTTGGAGTAAAATTCAGCATTGTAAACGTGTTTATTTTCCTCAACTTACTAGATAATTGAAGTTGCTTTTCTTATTTTTCTTTCCACCTTTCCCTTTTTCTAGCTATTACAAATTCAGTACTCAGGAATATGCATATGGTGAGCAGGTCTTCTAGTGGTTAGGGCCCCCACTTTGATGTTTTCTGATGGTTTCCCTTCCTCTCTGGCTTCTCCCCAGGTTGCCATGTCCTGAACAGGGAATGGTGTTCCTGCCTTTAAACATAGTGAAGCACTGAGTGAGCTGCACTTCTGCCTTTCATCTTAAAAATCCACCAGTTTTCTTACATGGCCCCATTCCCTGTTATATTCTGTTCCAAGACAAGTGGGTTAGAAAATGTGTGAAAGGATTCGTGGAGAAATGGAGTGAGTGGTGTAGCATTTCAGTCAGTGCCTCAATACATTTAATGGAATGGTCCAGACAAGAACATGAAAAGTCTGCAAACTGGACTCCCTTTTTTTCTTCCAGCCTTGTTAAATATGTACATTCCTGATTCTAGATGCAGAAAAAAATACTGCCAGACTAATAAACAAAGGTGAAAACTGGCTAAGAGTAAATAATCATTTGGAACGCAGAATTTCTGTGCAATCACAAGAGTGTTCTCCAATTGAAATCATTAGGATTTAAGCAAACAGATTTTAGTTCCATTGATTTCAGCACAACACAGATAGTCAGGCCAAGTTTTCTCTAGCTTGTGCTCTCTGTGCTTTTTTGCCACAGACATGGGTTACCTTCCTGAATGTGCATTTTTCGCAGATAGTATATACATGGCTTTGCACACAGCTACATCTGTACAAGCAGTCACAAAAACCTCATTCACATTAACTTTTAAGTATACATATTTGATAGATGAGATCATTTCCCTCCTGTAAACACAGAAAGAAAAGTTGATGTATTTTCCCTGTAATTAGACACCCATCGACACAGAAAACTGTTTTGGTGTCTTTGAATTGTAATCTCCCTGTGAAATATCAATTATACCTGACAGGTTCAGAGTGCTAGATTCCAGTTTCAATTACCTGCCAGTATTTGTCATATCAAAGGAAAGCAAAATCTATTTGCTTTAAAGTAGAGGGAAAACACCATTTAGTCCTAAAAGTGCATCTTTAAAAGTAGTAAGAAACCTCATCCAAACGTTAACTTTTATTACACACAGATGGGCACTCTGAAGTTTGTGAATTGTGGGCAGCAGATAAAAGCTGTAAAAAATTAAAACAATGGAAGGAGGTTTCTTATGATGTTATGAGAAGTGTACCCTGCTGCTGCTTACAGTTAACTCTTTTCATACTGAGGAAGAGAACTTCAAAAGTATTCTTACTTTTGAGGTATAATTACTTTAAAAAGAATTGAAACCAGTTCTCGAAAGAAAGGGACAGGAGAAATTGGCGTATCTTCACATCATTGGTGTTCTCAACCACAAAAATTAGACAAAAGAAAAAGAGATCAATGAGACAGGAAAATGTCCTATTATGTGAATACTCTGATCCAAATTAGTCTTCTGAAACTCTTACAGTTCGACATTGCACATGTCTACACAGAAGGAAGCTCATAGGGCAAGTATGCACAGGATTGATGTCTTAGAAATTAAGAATTTAGTGTTGGTCTCCCCTACTCCATAGTCATGTAAACAGACTGTGGATATTTATTCGATTTATAGCACAGCTGATCTGAAGAGTTTCAGTTGGGCAACATAATCATACTGTCTGCACCAGTGGGAAGACCACTGATAGACCATCTAGATCTCATGATGATTTTTGAACTGATCCAATGAGGAGCTGATCTTATATAGTCAGTCTTCTGTATCCACAGATTCTGTATCCACAGATTCCACCGTCTATGGCTTGAAAATATTCCACACCCCAAAAAGAAATCTAAAAAGCAAACCTTGATTTTGTTATTTTAAAAAATAAGGGGCACCCTTTTACTATGTCATTGTATATAATGGGACTTTCAAAACATTGAGCAACTCTGCGCATGGTACATACTAAGGATAGATCTAACTACTGATGGTTTTTCAGAGGAAAGTGCCCTTTTTTGTAACATAAGCACTCTGGGAAAACAGGGAATAAAATGGGATGGTTCAGCAATGCTAAGACATTATATCCCCTGAAGAGAGATATTTAACTGACACCTCACAGGAATCCCAGTTTGGTTACAGTGTGGGAAAAACACCAGATAAACCATTTACATGCACACTAGATGAAATGTAGGAAATAAGTTTTTCACCAGCTTAGAACAGATGGTCTGCAAAGAATTAATGTGTATTCTGACAGAATAAAACATCCCCACCACCACCAACAACAGATAAGTCAGTGTACCATGGTTAGAAAATGTGCTTGGAAGGATCCAAGTCCCACGCTCTCATCTGTATGGTAGCTGGCAAAAAGAATAGCTTCTAAAGCAAAGACTTATTGGGGGACGTTTTCTTCATTGATAGAAAACATTATCTAGAGAGAAAACTACCCTCAATACCATTAATACTAGATCTTCCTGTAAATATAAATACAAATACATACATACATACATACAGAGAGAGAGAGAGAGATTTCTTTAGGGTTTATGTCATTTTTCTATTTTGGGGGTTCATAACAAGGTTATTTTCATAACAGTTGTAGCATTTTTAGGGCATTAAAATTGTGTTGATTATTTTTTGTTGTTGCAGAAGAAAATGATGTTTCTTGCCTTAAGGGTACATATGTTTTCTTGCTTTGGGAGTTTGGGTATGGAGGAATACCCTTCATTCTACATCCACAACACTTTGTGGACATGGATTTTTCCCCCTCACTCTGAAACACACTGGAATTCCTATAGGGTCAAAAGAAGTCACTCAGTATAACTTCTTTAAAACTCATCTGGATAAAGTTTAAATTTACACAAACCAGTGGGTTATTGAACTAAAAAGTAAAAAAGGAAAGTTAACCATGAAAAATTAAAGTCAGGTCACTCTGGCTTGCAGTTGTTTGTACTGCCTTCAGACAAATATTTCTGAAATTGGAACTTTGTTATTAATTCATTGTCACACTTCCTGAATGTTTCTGTGTGGTTTTTGGCTCACCAAAATAGACATATAGTGTCTATTTTGGAAAACAATACAGATGGAAGTGTGCATTTTGTTGTTCAGATTTGAAGAGTGTATACAAGCAAATTATTGTGAATTGTAGATTAACATGAAAATAGGATAAAAAATGGTGCAGATACAGATGCAAAGTGATATGGATCAGAAATATTCCTTTCAATTCAAGCTGTGTCTTTGATCTCAAAGAGATACACAAGAGCAAAAGAATAAAAGGAGATATACAGGAGCAAGAGAATAAAAAACAGAAGTAAAATGAAAGATGAAGTTCTAAGACTAGTTAATTGCATGTTTGCTAACATGTTTGAAAAACCCATTTTGGGACACATTAGGGCTGATGTTCTCTAAGAATCCTTCTCTGTTATTGCCCTCTCCCATGAGGCCACAATGTAATGTCCAATCTTAGAACATGGTCTGGTCTTAAACTAGTCATGTCTATTAAGTATGCAACCTCTTTCATTTTAGGTATGAAATAATCTGCAGTCCAGAATAAATTAGTTTATATATTAAATACTCTTTTCCTTCCTTGATTTTTTTCACTTTCAAAATCCCTCCTAAAATATTAAATGCTCTATTTTGAATAATGGTTGGCCCTCATAAAATGCAATTACTTCATTGATTCAGCAATACATGTTCTGCTAGACCAAGATGGCCACCTTATTTTGAAACCCATTGAGGCAACTTGATATTGAACATCAATAAAGATTGTAATACAGACTTGGAAGGGAACAATATATCAAAGACTCAAAGAAAGATTATTCTATCTCCATCGTGTATGCACCTCATGTAAGCCATCATTCAGTCAAAAGACTGAATATCACATTCTACAGTAGCTAGTCTAATAAAACTGGGTGGCTCCAATTTATCTTATGAAAGAAGACATTTGCTTATTTAAATGTTAGAATTTATAATGGGTTTTGAGGTGCTAAGCTTTATTTAAACAATTAAACTATACTGGAAAAGGCAGTTATTGAATAATATACATTTGGAAGAATACAATCAAACAGATAAAATAAAGGAAGGTGCCTATGCACAATATATTAAGAATACTTCAAAATAATGACCATCAAAAACATCCAATTAGAAATATTATCTCCCTCCTTCCCTCCTTCATTCTCTCTCTCTCTCACTCACAAACACACACAGGTGATGGCAAGCTGGCTATAAGGTGTTGTGTGTTAACATGAGCCCAAGATTATCAAAATACATAAGTGGGATGAAAAGCAGGTTTGTGTAAAGCCCTTATAACCCTCCAATGCTAAGTAAAAAGAGAATGACGACGGACACTTCAACAAAGTTGGGTTCTCACACTGTGTGTGCATGTTATTGGTCCGAATTATTCACTCTTATTTAACTGCACTGAAAGTCTTTCATCTCCATGCTATACAATAATAGTTTCCATATGACTGGTGGCTTAGCTATAAATAAGATCAAAAGCAAAAGAAAGGATTTCATAGTAACGGGAGGGGGGGGAGTCAGTACGAGCAGCATTAAATCAAGAAAAATAGCAAAGTTTAACAGTTTCTTTTAATACAGAAAAGTACCACAGAGTAATAAGCAGCTTTCCAAACAGCTTATGAAAAGGCATTCTGCAAGTGGTAGTCATATGCAAAATCCATTTAAACGTAACCAAAAGTGGCAAAGCAAAAGTTTTGCTTAAAAAAGAAGAAGCAGCAGAATGCCACGACTTAAGGAGAGTCAGAACTAGCTACAAACATAAAAAGAAGAAAAAGTGATGCTTGTATAACAGTATTTTACATATTCTCTATGAACTTGTATTCTGAATCGGGGTGGGAAGTGCCTTTGTGTACTATATTAATATGATGATGATGATGATGATGATGATGATGATGATGATGATGATGTTGATTCAGGAAATCACAACACTGCAAACTCAAATCCATGAGCTCCACGTAAAATGATGTTTTATTTGGCATTACAAATCAACTCAATTGGAAGAGCCAGCTTCCCAGACTCATTTTCTTCTGGAGATGCAAAAATAACAATGCTAAGCTCCATTCCCTACTGGACAAACAGATGTTAATAATCCATGTGAGGAGATGCATTTCCTTTGTGCCTACAGACAGCCAATGTGCACAATTTTGTAATGTTTTAATACATTTGGGGATAGGCTTTGCCCTTTGAGATGCTATCTTATGGATAGCATTTCCTCTATCCTACTGTTACCATGCATTTCCTTCTTTCCACAGGCACTTTAATTGGCTCTTCTGGCATTCTTTGTGTAACACACAAGGTGAAACAACTGTGGTGTTTTAAAAAGAGAAGTGAGCTACCACAGGGAGCTACAGATTGCCACTGCCAATGAAGTAAAGTCAGCAGTGATTTCCTTCCTATGGAGATGATTATTCATTTTATGTACTGGCTGAATTTGGGGATGTTCAAGATCCAAAAGCTACAGGATTAGGAATCTTAGCATTTAGCTGTAACTAATGGCTCACTAGAGAAACCCATAGAATAAAAATAAAACAGTAAAATAGGCAGGTTGGATGTTTTATTCCCAAGTAAGAAAAATCTTTTCCAAGAGACTCTTGCAGCTAGGTGCCTCCATCTTTTTACTTCCCTGCTTGTTCCTAAGCACCTGTTGAATGGTGATCTCAACTCTACACCTCAAAATACATACGTTTTACAAAACAGCTTTTTATACAAAAGCCAGCTGTTTTCCATCTATGCTATGGGGAAACAGAAATCTGGACAGTGCTAAAGAAATGTCCATTCTCCAAAAACTTTCACACACTTAACTGCACAAAAGAGCCATCCGTGTGTAGAAAAGCAAGGAACATAGGCTAATACTAAATTAAAACTTGGAAACCAAACACTACCATTTTAACAAAGAATTAATTAGCTATTTCAAATGAATGAAATCATTGTATTAGGAACTTTTAAAAATTCATTTTATATGATGGTTGGACTCTGTTTGCAAAACAGCTACCAACTTTCAAATGTAAGCTATAGTTACAAAGAATTAGCAATGCCTACTACATTAGGTAATCTTCAACATTATATGAAAGGATTTGCTACTGTTCCTTTAAAAATGTTTCACAGAAGTAAAGATGCTTTGTCTTTCACAAAAGAAAACTTTAAAAAAATCGTACTGATGGCAACTGTAATGTTATGATAATACTAAGCAGGCCATTGTTAAGACATGCATTTATTTGTTTAGCAAACATGACAGCTTTTAAATGATTTCATGTTGTTTCCATATTTTGGGTTCTGATATAGATCCTGGAATATAACTACTTCATAAACTGCTACCTTATTTCTAAGGATGGAAATTCTCAAGAGTTAACCAATCTGGATGTTTAAAACACACATAAACACACACACAGTCTTCTAGTGTGCATTCAAATGAAGCAACCAGGCAAACTGACAGCAATTTAAACAAAATCCCAAATTAATGGACTAGATCCTTCCAACAACAGAATCAGTTCTGCTCACAGAAGAGGCTTGCATTCACCAAAGAAGTCAAGCAGACAGGCAGGAAAAAGCAGCCAGAAGCCGTTCCGCCCATGATCACCTGAGAACTGCGGCAACCACATGGCCTGCTCTTAAAGCGGGCCACCCCATGCTCCCAAACAGGCCACCAGCAAGGGGCGCTTTTTTGTGCTCCTTTTTCTGGTGGCCCTGGGCTGCCTTAGGAGGCCTCAGGCCAGTGTCCAGCCACTCCAGCGGTGTGCGGCATTTGCACACCCCACTCCCAAAGCGGCTAGAAGCTGCTATTTCTTGCCTGTGTGTTTCGGGCCAAAGTCTTCTCCAAATTGAAGTGCAAACATTAATGTTGAACGTAAAGAAAACAAAAATAATGACCACCGAGGACCTTCACAAGTTCAACCTAGCCAGGGGTAGGCAACCTGTCCCCTTTAAGGGCTGAGGGACTTTAGCTCCGAGAATCCCAGGAGCCGACATGGGACTATTGGCCAACATGGCTGAAGCTTCTGGGAGCTGAAGTCCCTCGGCCCTTAAAGGGGACAGGTTGCCTACCCCTAACCTAGACAATGAAGAAATAAAAATAATGAAAGAGTTCTCATACTTTGGATCAAATATTGATAGAAATGGGGACTGCAGTCAGGAAATCAGAAGACTAAGAATAGGGAGGGTGGCTATGAAAGAATTAGAAAAGATTCTAAAATGCAAAGATATACAACTGAGCACAAAAGTTAGAATCATACAAGCCACTGTATTTTCTATTACCATGTATGGATGTGAGAGCAGGACAGTTAAGAAAGATCATAGGAAGAAAATCAATGCAGATGTGGTGCTGGAGAAGAGTGCTGAGGATCCCATGGACAGCCAAAAGGATAAATAAATGGGTCCTAGAGCAGATCAAACCCAGAAACCTCCCTGGAAGCCAAGATGACCAAACTGAGGATGTTGTACTTTGGACACATCATGAGAAGGGAAGACTCATTCTTCACCAGAATTATGAAAGTAACTCCCAGCTAGAGATGGGAATAATATTTGAAAATATTCTAAAAACAGTAAAAATGTGTTTCTCAAGGGTGAGGAAACCCTGACAAAGAGAATCTTGGGCTGAGGAGAATTTTACACTTCAGCACTTATTATGCACAAAAATTGCACATGTATTTTTCTGCACATAAAACAGCATTTTCTGTGTGGAAATAGTAATTTTTGTGCACCACAATGGCATTTTTCACACAGTATTTTCTGGGCAGAAATAGTATTTTCTGGGCAGAAAATGCGGTTTTCTGTGCAAAAAATGTAAATTTAGCAAATAATAAGCCCTGAACTGTGAATTTTTGCAGCAGGAGAAAAAACCCTGCAAAAACTATTCATTATTTCCTTCAAAGAATGAAATTAGTGAATAATTACATCCCTACTCTTGCCTATATTGGAGTTTCCTTTTCAGATCACCATTCCTGCTCCAATAATAATAATAATGATAATAATAATAATTTGCATACCACCCTATGGCGAACCAATCCGGGCGGTTGACAACAGTAAATAACAAGAGTAAAATATAACATTAAAACATTATAATCCCTCCCCCCCTTAAGAAAGTATTAAACAATATGACAAATTAAAAACACAATATCAAAACATAAAACCATAATTAAAACAAACAAAAACCCTGCTGTCCCTCTGGGGATCCTCAACCATCACTAAAGATGGGGCCACGGGAGGAATGAGGGGATCAAGGGGCCTGGGCTGGGATGGTTAATCTGGAAAGGCCTGCCGGAAGAGATCCGTCTTGACAGCTTTTTTAAAGCTGTCTAATGATGTCAACTGGCGGATCTCATCCGGCAGGTCGTTCCAGAGTTTGGGGGCGACAGCAGAGAACGCCCTCTGGGAGGTTGCCGCAAGCCTAGATTTTAGAGGCTGCAGTAAGTTCACACTCCTAGACATGTTCACACTCTCTAAAGTGACATAGGGCTGAAACAGATGGCCATGAAGGGGCTACTTGAAGCTGCCCTTGCCAAAGATGCCTCGGGACCACAGCAAACACATGCTGTGGTCCCAAAGGTACCCTCCATCACTAGCCCAAATAGGACCAGAAAAGATCTGCTCTTTTATGGGCTGGTTGTTGGGTGTCCTAGGCAATTTTTGGCTGCATTAGTAGAAGTATAGTATCTAGATCAAGGGAAGTAATAGTGCCACTGTATTCTGCTTTGGTCAGGCCCCACCTGGAAAACTGTGTCCAGAACTTCCTGACAGTGAGACCTGTTCGACAGTGGAACACACTCCCTCAGAGTATGATGGTGTCTCCTTCTTTGGAGGTTTTTAAACAGAGGCTGGAAGGGGATGCTTTGATTTTGAGATTCTGCATGGCAGGAGTTGGACAGGATGGCCCTTGTGGTCTCTTCCAACTCTATGATTCTATATATTGTCTGCTCTAGTTAGGACTAACTTCTGGATGTAGGCCAATGCTCATAGTGGAACAAAAAACCTGCCATAATCATGCTATCTGACAGATCTGTCTGCTATCCAGCCCTTGATTACCCTATTTTTTGGGGGGGTGGGGGGGAAGCTCTAACACACCAGTGGAGTGCTTGCAAAGGACTGAGACTCTAGGGTCAATGAAGGGATTCTTTTATATCTCTAGGAGAGGATGTGGCAACATGCATTAGAACAGGGGTAGGCAACTTTTACCTACCTTGGGCCGGCCTGCTGATCCGGAGCTCTTCCACGGGCTGGGGGGGGGGGAATGGTGCCACGCACACATGCGCAGTACTCCAGAAGTACTGCGCATGTTTTCCAAAATGGCGGCCGCTACTCATTTGCGCATGTGCAGTACTCTGGCGCATGTGCGAACGAGCCACGACCGCCATTTTGTTTTCCAAAATGGCAGCTGCAACTCATTTGCGCATGCGCAATACTCCAGCGCATGTGCAAACGAGTTGTGGACCCCATTTTTGAAAACAAAATGGCGGCTGCGCCTCATGCGGGGGTGATGGGCAGCGGCGGCAGGACTGGGCTGGGGCCTGTCCAAAGGCCTCGCGGAGCCGGGGTTGGCCCGCGGGCCGTAGGTTGCTGACCCCTGCATTAGAACTTTGGTGCTGGTAGCATAGCATTGATTTTCTCCTGACCATGTTTATATTTGACCACTTCAGCTGTGCTGTACAGAAACCTCTGTTGGTTTGATTCCTCCAAATAACTACTAGGACTGGTGGCTATTGGATTAGGTAGCTTCTTTCTTTTGTGAATGCACTGTTATTTGGTAGATGTTTCCTAGAGATGGAATCTTTCCTTCAGCATACACAGCTCTTACACCTAACCATAGCTCCTACACCCTGGCATGTATATACAGTGATGGGGAAAACTTTTGATATTTGTTAATGGTCAAAGACTCCTTTGCCAGTTTATTGACACAAATAACAGTAAGAAACAAAAAGAGACAAATGAAAGCAAGAGGCCCAAAACAAAAGCTTGCTCTCTTTTCTGGCCAAGATCAAGCAATTCAGCGAGAAAACAGACACTGGGATTATACTAACCAACACATGCATTAACGTTGCTCAGACTAGACCACTGTTGCTCAAAATAAGGCCAACCACGCAATACCAATGCCTAAAAACATCTCCAATAGCTTGTTTCAAAGCTAAACTGAAAATGCCAGTTTCTTTCAGTCTGGGACCTGGGTATATGAAGGACTAGCAGCTCACATATTCCTATATAAATGTTCCTCCTTCTCCCCTCCCCACCTGAGATCAGGTAGACAACTACTAACAAAAGGCATCCTTTTGTGATGGCATGTCATTGATGGATGCCATGCTTGCACCTATCACCACAGTTTTTAGACAGCAGGTTAAAAAAACAAAAACAAAAAACAATTTACTCAGAAATTTAGTAGATCCTTTCCCCCAACCGTCTGGAGTACAACTCCCGTCACTGTTGCTAATTAGTGATACTAGATAAGGCTGATAGGGGTTTTAATACAAAACAAATGGAGATTTCAACATGTGTAGGAGCACCATCACTGTGTTTCAATGGCATGCTTCACCATCCATCTGTATCAATGACATACATCACTATCATTCAGTAAGTGAATGGAGAAATACTGAATATCATTAGGTTGGACCCTGGTACAAATGGCAGAAAGATACAAGGGAATTTGTTATAATAGAAAAATGAAACTTTAACGCTGAAAGGCAGTATATCTCTCAACATTAGACAAGTGGGCAGGGTTATTACAATTATGCCTTGTTTTTAGGGATGCTCCATGCCTGTCATTGGAAACAGATGGCTTTATGTCTGATTTTGGTCAAGACAGAACTTATATTCTACTGGGGCTTCCCCCCCCCCCCCCCCCCCCCCCCCCCGCTATTCCATTTATGTATTGCTATCAGAAATATAGAATCCATGTTCCCAAAGGCCCAGATCAGAGGTGAAAAGGAAAAATAAATTTGTATTTCTGGGAACGAGTGAGCTGTTCCCCACCCCCATAAACCTGCCATCAGACCAAAGACTGTTATAGGAACAACCCCTTGGCTGGTAATTAGTCTTGCAGTTCTTTGAATGTCAGTGGAGGTAAATGTAAGTTAAAGGTTTGTTACAAAATGACAAACCATAATTTAATGATCTCTTTGAAATCCCAGAAGTGACTCCACTTCTGAGGTTAAAGGATTTTCTATAAATAGCCAACTGTGGGCTGCTAGATTATCTGGCATGCACTCTCATTATGAATAGGGAAGCATTTGCAGATATTTTTAGAGTTTCATAAGTAAAACAAAAACAGAAAATTAGTTGCCTACTCCAAAGATCTTGCAATCTATATTTCAAGCAGGGTCCAGCAACCGCAACCTGGCACAGATGTGTGGACTACAACTCCCATCAGCCCCAGCCAGCATGGTCAATGTATAGATGTTGCCGCTGAAAAGGGATAGATTACCTGCCCCTGATTCAGACAGCATAAGAGACAACAGAGACGGAAGAAACGTGGTATCAAGAGTAGCATGTAAAGTAATGCAGTTATCATATGTTACAGTTGGAGATAGAGATGGATATGGATAAAGGGAAAAATACAAGGATAAACAGAAGACAGCTCATTAAATGCCTCTTTCCATCTCACTTGCACAGGACTGTGGGACTCTACCAAACATTGTGGATTGTGTCTTATGATGGGACTGCAGTGAAACTGGTGAAACTGAGCGGAGGAATCTTCTACCTCTCCTATTACGTTCCTGATTTTGATAAATCTCACCACTCATTCCAGTCTTATGGGGAAAGAGACCCCAGTGACCATGTATAGTAGGCATTCAATTGGTTCTCCCAATCTGCTCTATAGGCTTTCTAAAGCTAGAAAGGGGAGGAATGTAAAGGAAAGTTCTGTTGTGCAAGCATAGATTCATTTCAAGAAACTTCAAAGGCAGCCTTTCCCAGTGTGGTGTTTTCAGGATGTGTACTACAACTTCCATCATCCACTACCAGAAAAGCAAATGGCCATGCTAGCAGCAATGGGAGTTGTAGTCCCACTCTGAGAATCATGTGAGCCTCCAGAAGTTGTTCAATGGCAACTCCCAGAGTTCTTCACTAATGGTTGATTGAGTTAGAACTACAACAACTTGTAGCCCAACAACATTTGGAGGGCCGCTTCAACATCACCCGATTGACCAACATATCAGAAGGATGGGCGAGGTGGCCTCAAGATTTTGTAGAAGAGCTCAATACTGAAGGTGAATCTGGAAGAGAACAGAGGGGGACTGCATATGCCCTTTTATTATATGCACGTTATGAACACAGTTGTTATTATGAATCTCATTGTTCTTATTATTGAGCAGTAAAGTTCATGCTAGTTTTGATGAGGAAAATTTTCTGGAAATTAATACTCTGGCAAAAAAATCCCCACAACCACCTGAAATTACTTTTAGCATACTTCCATTCTCCTGTCTTCCTGACGAAAAGGTACAAAGCCAATGAAGGTGTACAGTGGACAAAAAAGCTCCCACAAGCACATTCTGAACAAGTTTCCGGTCCATACCTCCCACTGCTACTTTATTTACTGCAGCTGGCCAAAGTTTTATAGCCTGTTTCATGTATTAAAATTCAAATGTGGAAAACATTACCAGTGTCCTCCTTGATTTTTTTTTTATTTTCCCCCCTTCAACTTCCTTTTCGGCGTGGAATGTATCAAATGGTCAAAGGCTAACTTAAGACTGACTCTACTCAAAAACTATTTCCTTTGTTCTTGTGTTCTTACTTCAAAATTCAGACCAGTTTTCCAGAAAGAAAATAACAGCCCTGATGCTTTCTCACAAGTTACAGTTTCAGACAGTGAATAATGTTGCCTGTGAACTACCAGGAGCTGTTTTCCCCCTGCAAGGAGGAAGAAAGAAAAGGGAGAAAAAAGACATCTGCAAATCCCTTCTATGGTAAGGGATTTCTTTTTTAAGGGAGAGAATATTTCTAAAATTGCCTGCCTGTCACTGTCCAAAACACCATGTTAAATATACTTTGTGCCTGAGGTTTATTTATTATTGTACAGATTTTATATAAGCAAACAAGAACTTGAGATCAATGGCCTAGGCAGCAAAGTTCCATGCTTTGTTTGCTGCATAATCACTATTTGATAATCAAAACAAACTAATGTCTGCAATGCAGAGGACAAATACCTGCTCTTTCACTGCAGAGAGCCAAATTCAAGGGTCAGATATTTCCATGCAATGCAATATACAAAGCTGACATTTCTAGCCCCCTCTCCCTCCCCAAGTCTTACTTCAACTACATCTGGCATATAAGAGGGAAGTACATATTTATGGAACAACTCTCTCTGAAGTGGTGCCCTGGGTGCATGTTGCATCAGTTTAACATATGCAAAGTAAAAAAAATAAAATAAAAAGCCCCGACCAATTGGAGGAGAATTACCCCCTCCTCTTACCCTTTTATTGAGAGCAGATCTATAGGAATAGCTGCAGATCTGGCTTTTCACTAAGCCAACTTTATGTACAGCTTAAACACAACACCCTCTGTATTTGTGCATGGAACCATTCAGATCTTGATAGTCTATATAGCCCAGGAATATATAATACATCACTGGAGGACAAAGTAAATTATAATTTAAATTATAAACTGTGCTCAATTCATGCTAATTTTATTGCAAAAATAGGGAATACTAATACTGAAAAAGGATCTTTCAGCCTTCTCAGCCTAGTGGGCAGACTACTTCAAGCAAGCACTTATGTCTTTATCTATAAATGCCAATGGCCTGTTTCTAGCCCTTAATAATGCAGTGCTCAAAACACAATAGCTTTCAACTTTAGTTTTAAGAGGTGATCTCTGTTGAGTTCCTCCATTTAAATGGTCCTTCTCTCCCCATTTTTAATAACAAACAAAGCTCAATGGTAATAACTGCCATAAATCCAGTGCCTTTCATCTTGATATGAATTAGGAGGCTGGCTACATGCAGCACCGCTGATTTGTAACCATTAAACCTGGGCAAACAGAAAGCATTTGGCCAGGGATACCTGGCTCAAATCCCTTGTTTTTAAAGGGAGACTCAGTTCATGCTGGAAAAAGCAAAGCGAAATGTAGCATTCACACAATACAACTGCTTGCAGAAAGAATGAGTCCTGATGTTTCCCATTATTTTTGCAAAATGTCCAGCTGTGTTAAATATGACGAGGCTAACAACCCACCTTGTGTGTGTAGGGTATGTGTATGTACATGCATGCATGTACTTGAATATGAATTTCTGATCAGAGAGATACACTGAATTGGTCCCTATAGTAAGGTGGTCAGCTGGCTCCTTACTTTGACAACACTTGTATAGAACATTGCCAGTACACATGTGAAGTGAAATGAAACACATGCAAACTCTTTGATAGCAGAAGTACTATTCCAGCTCTATCTTGCAGATGAACTTTTTTTTGGGGGGGGGAGGGGGGAGAATCTTAGTATGTATTTTAAACATCTTCCAATAAGAGGGCATAATATTCCTTAAGACAATGGAAGCTGCAAGAATATATTTCTACTTATAAGTTTCTAAGTATGAATTATTTAAAGAAGGTTTTTTTCACAGAAGAAAAAAATCAGAAATCCAAACAGCAAAGATTTAAACCCTATCTCATAATTGCTCCCAAATATGGAGACCTTTCCTCTCCTATTATTTCAAATCCAATGAAATTAGTTTTGTGTCAAGACACTGAATGAATATAGAAAAGGGGATGAGAGAGATTTTTGAATTCTTATAAGAGATGTAACTTTGCTTTGCATCAGAACTATTCTAATGTTCCCATAGTCATAAAGAAAAAGGTGCTTTTTCTGTCAGTAGTTCATAAATGGCTGTAGCAATATTCAAAAGTCCAAGCTTGTAGAACATGGACAACCATCAAATCAGCACCCTGGTTGTTTTAAACATTACCTTAGCCATGTAGGAGCAGACACGTTTTACTGTTTTCAACAAAGATTATCTGAATCTAAGCCACAATAATCTGAAAATAGCCTTGAAAAAGGTAGACTGAACTCTGATTCTGCTGGATATTCATGAGCTCAGCAATAACCCTATTCTTTCATCTGCCTCTTCAGGAGAGGAGCAATAAATGATAGCTAAGCTCCAATTGTATATATATAATATTAATTTTAGAAACATCCTTACTATTTTTGCACTTCCTACCTTCTTATTGTCTGCAAAAAAAATTAAATGTCATAATGAAACAGATTTTTAGTAGGAATAGATGCAATACAATAGTGGCCTCTAACCAATCAGTATTTTTTAAACTTGATCAGAAGCCATTGGGGGAATGTCGGGATCTAGTCATAATTATAAACAAAAGGAAAGCACCAGGCAGCTTTGTAATACATGTACAGAATATTTATTGTCTAGTAAGACGATAGGAAAGCAACTTACTGTGCTAATAATATCCACATAATGCTACCGTATAGATAAAAAATTGTTTATAGATTATGTGAGACTCCAGTTAAAAGGCTGGGGGGGGGGGGGGGGAAACAGTTCAAAATTACTTTACGTTTATCATTATTTTTAAAGTGTAGTAGTTAAACTTTATTGCTTACCATTAGTGAATGTCTATTGGCTGAAAGAAGGCCTGTCCCATATCCTGACCCAAGACCTCCCATTGCTCCATTATGAGAAGGCCCTATTAAGCCATGCATGTCACTATGACTTCCAGGCATGGCAGTTGAAGGCCCCACTGCATGGTTCCGGAGAACATGAATAGCATCATCCAGTCTTTCCAAGCGGTCTTCAATCCGGCTTTGCTGTTTGTTTATGAAAAACAAATCAAGAGAAGCATCAGCAAATGAAGTGCCATTTAATGCTTGAGACAAAATTCACAGAGATTAGGCATTCTGCATTTTGCACCACTAGGCAAGGGAAGGGGAAGTAGGATGCTTAAAGGGGGCTGTTTCTGAGTGTTTGTTTACATGTACATTATAAATACTGTTCTGTTTGTTTTCTCACCCGCACAGAAAACTTGTTACAAAACAATGAGACCAAACTAGCCCTCCAGGAAACCAAGAAAGTTCTGTTCACAAAAAGAAAGGTTTCATTTTCGTGGGCAAAACAGGTTCATTGATTCCTCATGACCATAACCACTACAGTACATATGTTGCCCTCTGACTTTTAAACACTTTTGTATGACTTAGAAATATCAAATTTCTATGACACTTAAAAATGTTTGAGTATACTGTGTTGCCTTTATGTATCCCAAGAGGTCTACTGAAGTCAAGTGAAAATTAGCAGGTTGTGCACACTGATGCTTATACCAGGCTTTCATAGGCCCTACAGTAGCCATAGAATCAGAAGAAAGAATAAGGAAAACTCTCATCTACCATTAATTTCCAATGTTACCAGACTGTTCACCACAATACCAAAATAGTTTTCAGAATGTTAGCACACATTAAATTGTAATAATAATAATAATAATAATAATAATAATAATAATAATAATAATAATTTCTATCCCGCCCTTTGGGAAAACCCAATCAGAGTGGCTTACAACAGTAAAACAATATACAATACATAAATACATAAAATCCGAAAATTATTCCCTCCCCCTTAAAACAGTATTAAATCCAGATGAATTAAAATTACAATAGTTAAAACCAATTCCAGTAGTTAATTGGTTAATGTCACATAAATAAAACTTAGTTATGTAGCCAGTACTAGATTAAAACGTCCACACAAGCCAAACCATGTTCTCAACAGTGTAATTCAGCCTTTTCTGCAACAAAATCAAATCATTTTGTGTTCTTTGGAGAAACACCTCCCTATTTTCCCACTCTCTGAAGCCCAATAGAACTCTGAAGAAATTTAGTGTCTTCTTCACAGGGATGCTTCATTTTTTTATTTTTGTTTTGCAAAAATCAACTTAAATGGGCAAAAGCAAGCATAGCAATGTATACCTTGAGAAGAATTCTGGCATGGAGTTTTTATTCAACACTATCCCAGAATGCTTTTGAAGGGGAACACATTATCCTTATTGCAGTCACAGGAAAAACTGGGCAAGCTAATAATAACACATAATATTTGTCTAAAATATTATGCCTTTGGGAATGGAAAATCTAATGCAAGTTATTTTAAAACTCAACTTTATTTGAACCCAATAGAGCTTTTGATTCCCCTTCCCCATTTTGACCACTCTATCCTTTTGTCTCCCCCATACCAGAAGCCTGTATTTGTCCATCTGGTGTCCTCTGCTGTTTTGAACCAGTACAGCTCCATTATTCACAGAGAGTATAAGAGCATTCTCTGTGAATTTTATATAACATTAAGTTGAGGAAGGTTAACATAAGCTATGTTTCAAACTTCTCTAATTTTCAAGTGTGCTTTGCCATGCAATATTATAGATATTGGAGGGTAGCCATTCACAGCTTGGAAGGGTCTTACATTTAATTGTGATTATTTATTTATTTTTAAGTAACAAGGGCCTAATAACACTTCTCTGCAAAATGTCACTATTCTTTGTGTGAAACAAAGACTTCTACTTGTTTCTTTTTCATGTTTCTTTTTGGTTCCAAAAGAGCATTGGGAGGCATTTTTAGGGGATCCACCAAATTTTTAGCTGTTTCTTTTTAAAAGATGGATCCCATTTGTCCTTGGCCTTGCAATGAAAAATAACATGCACAGAAAGGGTAACTAATAAGTTTTTGCATCAGTAGTGAATTTTAAGGAGCAGGCTTACAGCATAATGCATAATGAATTATTTTTAACAGTTAAATTCCAAGCTTTGGGGCTGCTGTTCAAAAAATAAATAAATCTCAAGTTCAATCCTCCCTGCTCTTCACATGGACCTAGCTGGATGGCTTTTTATTTAATGGCCCAGTAAAGATGCTCTTCCTGTTACCAGTGTAAATAAAGGAAAAATAAAAATATAGGATGCTTCTAATCCATAGTAGGGAGACATCACTGATAATGGCCGTGGAAGATAAATCCCAAAGATTACAATGTATGCTTCTGCCTTTTTACCTTGACTTTGGGCCTCGGCAGACGGCTAATTGCGCCGTCTCCGAGGCAGGGAAGAGGAGGGGCAGCCGCACGCTCAGCACTCCTTCCTCCTCCCGAGGTCATCCTCGGAGCTGCCGGCCCTCTGCACGGCCGGCGCTCCGAGGACAACCTCCCGCTGCAGCGTCCGCACACGCTGCGGTGGAAGGGTCGCCGAAAGTGCGCCCCACACTTTTGGGGCACACTTTCGACGACGTATAAAAGGAGGGCTGATTTAGCGCTCCTTTCAGGGATGCCGACAGTGCGCCACGGTGCGGATGCCTCAGTCCCGCGGCGCACCGTCCCACAGCGTCCCAGAGCCTCTCGTCTGCTTCCCCCCATAATTTCAGGAAATCATCACTTTGTGCTGAGACTAAGGGCTGTGCTTGTTTGAATTATTTGCTCTCATAGGGGAGAACAATGTTCTTACCTCTGTGGGAAATTCTTTGAAAATTGTGCTATTTCTCCCATTGCCTCACTTCTTTCCCGTTCCCACTCCCAGTCACACAGTGGCTGGCAGCTGAAAACAGAGGCTTGCCCATAGGTGGCTATCAGTGCCAGTGACAGTTGAGTCTCATTCAGTTGTCCACTGTTCCTCTCCTGCCAAAGTCATGTAATGGGTGGTTGGAAGGGGTGGGGTACAGCTGAATGGAGACTATTACCTGTCACCATGTTCTGACAGCCAACACTCAATGATACATGTATTTTCTGTGGTCCTACAGAGGTCCTAGAAGATGATACTGCTGTTGTATTGGAACATAATTAACAGCAATCCTCCTTATTCAACTGCCCACTGCCGTCCCGGTTGGTCACTACCTTCCTTCAGGAGGATTCTCTTTGTCAGGGTTTCCTAGTATTCTCTAAGCCTCTTCACACTCCTGAATCTTCAAATATTCTTCCCATTCCTACTACCACATGGCCTGAAGGTCAGACACATTAAGCTGATGGGCACATGCAAGTGAAAGTTAGGGCCTTTGTGGACTGCCAGAAATAGTGCAAATTGAGTCCACTTTAACTGCCCTGACTCAGTGCTAGGGAATAATGGGAACTGTAGTTTATTGTGGCACCAGAGCTCTCTGACAGAGAAGGCTCAATGTCTCAGAAAAAAATACAATTCCCATGATTCCCTAGCACTGAGCCAGGGCAGTTAAAGTGGACTCAATTTGCACTATTTCTAGCAGTCTGCAAAGGCCCTTACTTAGAAATGTTCAACATTGTTATGTCAGTACCTGCAACAAATATTTTACTCTCTAACTGACAATTTGCAAACATCAAACATTTTGCAAAACTGAAAGGTTTGTGCAGGTGAGATGCTTATAAAAGCTGAATATCCTTATGCAAGTCCATGGAACAGGCACTAAACAATCTGTGACAATTTGCAAAAATCACTCGGTGGAAGAAAGTGGTTTGTGTGACTTTATGCTTTGTCACATGAACTATGAAATCATTGATCCTATGTATGATTGAAGTGGTAAAAATTTGGTAATAAGATCAGAAATTTTCTCATAATGGTAGCATTGCATGTTTAATAAGCCATGTTTTATGTTGCACAATCATTCTGGAGTCAAGCAACAATCTGATCCTGGATATGAAGTTAGCACAAATCAGTCAGAGCTTGGAAAAGTTACTTTTGAACAACTCCCATAGCCAGCATGATTTTCCAAGCTCTGGATTCAACATAGCACCATTACTCCTGAAGTCCTCACCAGTTTTCTTTATTCTTCTGCTAAGATGCATTCTTCTTTGCTTTATAGACAAAACTATGTTCATAAGACAATTCTGCACTTCCTCAGTTAAAGAAAAAAGACCAAGAAAAATCTCACAAATGTTTTGGGTCTATTTCTTCATAATATGGATTTTCTTCTCATTCTTCCATCTAACTAAATAATCATTTTAATAATCTTTTCTTTAAATTCTCAAATTTGAACACTGATTGATAAACAAACATAATTCCAACATAGTGCAATTTGTTATATGTAACACTCATCAGCTTTTTATCTTTTTATTGTTCTAATTTGTACTTTGTTCTGTGTATACATTCCTGTCTTTTGTATTAATTCTGCATTGTATGCCACATTTCTGTGTATTGGATTTTACTAGTTGCCTGCTAGTATATAAAGGAAGAAACTGAACATGGTTTTTTTTTAAGTTTATGGTAGATACACACACTATCATAGTTGGAAATAGCCAGAAAAATCTCCATGTAACCACCAGCAGACAGAAAAACTTGTTTTAGAAACATGGATGAGAAAACAAAGAAGCAGACAGTGATAAAATACTAACACCAAGGCGGTCACCCATTCAAAAACATACCAAAGAGTGTAAGGGACCTTCATAATTGGGAGATGATGATGCTTGCCCTCCATTTCTAGACCAAACAGCTGTGCCTGCTAATAGTAAAATGGGAGTTACCATTGGAACTATGCAAATAAAATGCCTTTTCAAACATTCTGGATAGCACTGCAAACATGTAAATGCTATTTCTCAGAAACAAATAGAATAAAGTTATGGTGAACTTTTGAAATAAACGCTTATCAAGAAAAATGTGATTTTGTGTAATACCCACTGCTAAAATCCAGAATACATGCTAGCATTCAAGATTTAATTGATTTTGGACTGAGTATAATAAAAATATTTCTATATTAAATATACTTCAAAATAAAACAAAATCTATATCAGATATAGGGCCTAAGCAGACTGCCAGAAATAGTGCACATTAAATTGAGGCACTGCCCTGGCTCAGTGCTAGGGAGTCATGGGAACTGTATTTTTTTCTGGGACATTGAGCCTTCTCTGTCAGAGAGCTCTGGTGCCACAATAAATTACAGTTCCCATGATTCCCTAACACTGAGCCAGAGCAGTGCCTCAATTTAATGTGCACTATTTCTGGCAGTCTGCTTAGGCCTATAGAAGTGTAGATGAAGACAATGCTACAGCTAAGGGAAATGCTAAGCCATGCTATAATTCTAGACATGGTAGAAGACATAAGCAGTGTTCCCTGACAGTTTTATTCAGTAGTCAAACCTATGTGTAATAAAGATTGTTTTAGAAAGGGGTTGCTTTTTATTTGTTTAATTTTACTCAAAGAGTCAGCCCTCTTTTATTTTAAAAAAACTGACACATGTGAAATACAAAAGGGTCAAAGCTTAACGTATGAGTTTTCTAATTAAATCACACAGAATACTCCAGTATCAAATGTCATTTTGGAAACACTCCCCTTGAAGAATGTATTTATGAAGTACCATAACCTAGCTTGTTTGTGATGCCACTTCCTACTGCATGACATAACTGAAATCCTTTCTAGAGCTTCATTTTAATTATAAGTCCCTAGATAGTTCTTAAAGTGCTTCAAGCTGTAGCTGTTTGATACAGGATATTTGTGTCTGTTAAACCTACTTGATTCTCTTTACTTTGATTAAAAAAAATCATATATATTTTATATATTCTAGTTATTAAATTTAATTTGTTATTTTTATGCAGACAAGATAGGGATTGGTAGAAGCACAGAATTTTATCCCTTCTTGGTACCAAAAATTATTGTCTGCTAATAATGCTTTAAATAATTGTTCCTGAAATTGACACCCACCAGATGTTCGGGGCTCTAACTCCTACTAGGTCCAACCCGTATGTCACTTGTCAGAAATGATGAGAGTTCTAGTCCAAAACAGCTAGATGGCATTAGGTTTGGGAAGATTTTTGTAATTCTTTCCCGAGTCATCCACAGACTATTTGTTTTCTATGACTGAATCATGAAGTATTTGAGTATCATGCATATGTTTTCTTATGGCAGTGGCATCATAGGAATCATAGCATCATGGTATCATAGGAAAAAGTGACTAATGAAAGAGATCTAGCATAGCAAATAGCCACAGCTTAGACATTCACAACTCTCTGAAATGAAAAGCTACTGGGTTGAAATCAACTTCAGATGTATTTAGTAAAGATGCAATTAAATCAATGGAACCTGCATCATGAATAGCCTACCTGGATTTTAGTATCTGGAGAATGAATATGTTTGAATCCACCTCAATGAGTGTTATAATCTACCACAGGAGTGAACAAATTCAGAGGAAGTGGAGATCAGTTTCAGTCCTGCTCCCTCTGGATCATGACCTGCTGCAATTTGTTTGTGTGGTGACAAATAAAACTGGGGAAAACTCATTTATGGTTGTTTAAAACTTAACTTCTGTAATTAAACAAAGTAAAAAGTGGGCACATCCCTTGTTTTCAAAGAAAACTTTACTTGTCATGCTTTTAAAATACAACAATGTGGTTTATTTTTGGTGCCACTGCCATATTAAGAAAATTTTATGGCATACATTACCTGAAGGTACCATTCGGGGTGCTTCATAAACAGCTGGGGTGGACTGTTTTACAATATATGCCTGGGGGCATGTGTATGGAAAAATGCAAGGTTCCTAGTTGCATTATTACCTGACTAATCTTTCATTAATATGTTTAAAAAAGTTCTTCCCTACACACGACTAAGGGCCTTTGCAGACTGCCAGAAATAGTGCAAATTGAGTCCACTTTAAATTGAGGCACTGCCTTGGCTCAGTGCTAGGGAATCATGGGAACTGTATTTTTTTCTAAGACATTGAGCCTTCTCTGTCAGAGAGCTCTGGTGCCACAATAAATTACAGTTCCCATAATTCCCTAGCACTGAGCCAGGGCAGTGCCTCAATTTAAAGTGGACTCAATTTGCACTATTTCTGGCAGTCTGCAAAGGCCCTAAGGGGGGTTGCAGACTGTCAAAAATAGTGTGAATTCAGTCCACTTTTAGGGTTAGGGTTAGTGCTAGGGAATCATGGGAATTGTTATTCTTCTGAGACATTGAACCTTCTTTGTCAGAGAACTCTAGTGCCACAATAAAATACAGTCCCCATGATTCCCTAACCTTAACCCTAACCCTAAAAGTGGACTGAATTCACACTATTTCTGACAGTCTGCAACCCCCCTAAGTGATCAAGTAGTTCCCCTGTAATAAATGTATCTATTCAACCATTGTATAGATTGCTCTCAAATCTTGAGCTGTTCACCAGTCAAACTGCTTCTTTAGGATCAGCTTGTTAACTGTGCTGCTCATTGTTTTCTTAGAGATGTTAGGCAGGAGCAGAGCATCTGGATTCATGGAGACAGGTTACACTGTTATTGGCTGGTAGATGAGTGGGATGCAGTTTGAAGGAGAAATCCATTGATAAAGTAAGCTGATTAGGTTCTATTGCAGTTCACACCTGACATGGGCAAGCTTGTCAAAATTTGGGCCAACCTCTCTGATGGAATGCCTTTTCCCTTTCATGTTGGCATTTCACAGGTGCTGTGACCTCCAAGGGAACTTCCAACAGAGACCATCTGCCTTGCTAGATAATCAATTCATGTGACCATTTAGAAGTTTCTCCTATACTATTATTGTAATAAAGTGATTTCTGAAATTCAACAGCTGAAGGTGGGATTGCTAGAAAATCAATATTCATGGCATCCTATTGAGTAAAGCAACTTCCATTATATAAGCTATTCATTTCTATAAGTACAAAATCAAGGCTTTATTATTATTTGGAAAATAGGAAGCTACTTTATACTGAGTCACAACATTGATACATCTAGTTCACCATTGCCAACACCAATGACACTATTTTCAGTGCAAATGACAGCAGATTGTCAGGGCTTCTAGCAAGGTTTTCTGCCTTCAGCCTGCTTGCAGATGCCAGGGATTAAACCTGAACCCGTCTTCAGGTAAAACTTATGTTCTACTGCTGAGCTGTGGTTATTTCCCCAATATTAATATGACAATCTGATACTTTTTCTGGGTAATGTAGCTCTCCAAGTTTGCACAGCAGGGGCATATTTAAGAATTTCCTACTTTTTAAAAAAATAAAATTGAAATGGTCAGTAAAATATAATTTTAACCACAATACCTGAGAGAGAAGGGGGAGAACCAACAGGAGTTGAAGGATTTGATGAAAAGCTGTTGTTGGTGTGATCTGGAGAGTAGATCTTTAAAAGATGATAAAGAATTAATCTAAAGCCATTCATGAATGAATGCAGACAGAGGCATGGTGCTTCTATTAATTAGTGAAGGTAAAAAAACCAAAACAAAACAAACAAACAAACAAACAAAAACAACCCAAAGCCTATGTTCCCTTATAGTGAAAGAAAGAAAGTGTTGTGAAGGGTCAGAAGAATAAGGCAAAAAACATTTTGAAGAAATAGTTGTGATGAAGGGATATCTAATCATAATAGTTTGGGGGTTTGTTGCTGTTGTTGTTAATGGATTTTACAATTTGCACTGTAACAGAAAAGTACTTTAAATAATGCTTTATACATATAAATACAAGGAAAGATTTCAGGGATTTATTCAACTTCAAGCTAAACCCTTTAAATAACTAAATACTGTATATACCCATGTATAAGTCTAGAAATTTTAGTCAAGGGTTAATGTAAATACTGTATATTATCTCTTATTTGAAAAGGAACCATCCCCTGGTGAAAAGCAAGAGCATAATGTGTTCTGACCTCACTCTACTCTCTCCTCTACCCAGCCTTTAGTGTGAGCACAAACAGTTATAACTGCTGGAAATTTGTAAGTTCTTTGGCACCATTTCCCTGTGCTTCATCCTTTAGATTTTTTGTTACAAGCCCCTATGTTTTACCCTTGACTTACCCAGGAGTCATATCAAAAACCCTAATTTAGGCCCCAAAACCTGCCCTCAACTTATACATGAGATCAACTTATAGTCGAGTATATACGATAATCATAGCAGAACTACCATATAGGGAAGAAGATTCTGAAATGTAGCATTGTCAGTAAAATTTATTAGAACAAACTCTATACCAGCCGCAACGAGATGCTGGTATGTCACTTTTGACACAAGCTCAACTTTGAGTTTATTTACTACTTTATTCCGGTGAGACCAAAAGGTTATCACTTGCTTCTCCGAACTAGTGAAACATCTGTTATAATTTAAGGCTGCATCAGTCCTGTAAAAATAATCCAGTTTGACACTGCTTTAATTGCCATGGCTCAGTGTTTTGGAATTCTGGGAAATGTAGTTTGTTGTTACACCTGATTCTCTGAGAGAGAAGGCAAATGTCTCACCAAATTCCAAATCCCATAATTCCATAGCATTGTGCCATGGAAGTTAAAGTGGTGTCGGGCTGCACTATTTCTTCAGTGTGGATGCAGCCCTAGACATGATTAAATGTTGTAAATTTCTTATCATATCATATCATGTTTATTAAAAAAATCATCACACTGGGAAACACATACTGGCTACTGTTTAAGTTTAATATGTGAACTGTTCCTTTGGAGCCTACTGTCAATTAAATTAATTAACTCCCTGATCACCAATACCTTAGGCCACCTGTAAAAGTAGTTTTTGTATTATAATCCATTATATAGGAATTGTGCTGTTTTTTGTTTGTCTTTGTAACATATGTTAGCTGGACATGGAAAATATCAATTCTCATGAGAACTCAGTGGAACCCACTCTGCCCAGAAAATAAGTTTACAGTGATGATTCTTTTAAAAGTCAGCATATTCCTATAAGCTGAATCAGTATTCTTTTAAATAATAAAGAATTATTTGCTGACTTTTAAATATCGAACACTGCAAAGAAAGAGACCGGGGACATTTTAAACATTACCCTGGCTGGAAGGGAGCTGCTTTCCCATGAATAGCCCCTGAGCAGATAGCATAACCTTTTAAAAGCACCACCATGCGAACTATGGTTGAAAGCTCAATTCCTGACCGGAGCACCCCAGCAATGGTGGCTAGTTCTATGGAAAGGCTCATGTGTCTGGCCTTTGCCCATGTGGATGGGTCATTAAAATTTTATCTCAGCCACACAGGATCTGCTCACAGAAAAGCAGCTCCTGCAGTTAGGGCAACATTTAAAGGTCCCTGAGGCTAGAACAGAAAACACAAGACTGAAAGCCAAATCCCTTCTCAATGAATCCTTTCTCTGGCTCACTGCTCAAATTACATTTGAAAGTCACAGCTGCAGTTATTCTATGGAGAGAATTTGTGTTGGGACAACTCTGGACACATCCCATCCAGTGTCCTGGATAAAAAAACATTTATTATAGTTCTTTCTTTAAGGGTATGTCTGAAGGCACATATACAGAAACACTTGATGTACCCCACCATCATGACTTCCTCCCACAATATGTTAAGAACTCTGGGAAATGGAATAGAGATTTTAAGCAGAATGTTTAGCAAGCATCCTTTGCTAAAACTGAAACTGAATGAAAACACAGAATGAAAACTGGTTTTAAACTGCTTCAGTTTTGTAGTGAAGCTATATCCTAGGCTTTCCCAGGTGTAGACATCTGAAAACTAATGCTGTCTTTCAAATGTAAAAAGAGAAGTAATACTCAGAATAGCCACATAATAAACTCTATTACTGAGAGATATCATGCAAAGTTCTGATTGTCTTCATGGAAAGACTAAAAAGCACAGTCTGCAAATAACAATTTACCCTGAACATCCTTCATTTCCCAAAGAGCTCTGTGTATAGCGGAACACTACTTTTACATCATATTATTTTAATTGGTCATAGTGAAGTCACTCCTGCTTGGTGCTCCACTTCCTAAATATTTGGTAATTGGTTCTGACTCAAGTTCGTACTACTTAAGTGATCCCAAAGCAAATATTTCCTTACAGATGCAAGTGCTTTCCCCAGTGCGTCGCCTGTCTGTGAACTTCCTGCTGCTCCACTTCCTCTGTTTGCTGTAAAACAAAAGAGTGAACATAAAATAAATAAATAAGAGGAAACCAACTCTGTTTTTATTGTGGTCCATGTATATATAATTCACATGCATTTTAATGCTAGCTGCATTACATGAATCTTTAAACAGCATTATTTTTGTCTGTCAAGGTAGATAGCAATCATACTTAAAATCTTAACTTTTTTAGGCATAACATCTCTTTCATTCCATGGCCATAGCACAACTTTTCTTCTGGAGCATTATTTGGAAAATCCTCTCTTCCAGCCCCACATTCCCATGTCTATCCCTGGAGGAGACACCAGATCAGTACTTAGGGGCTGTACAGACGGCCCCTAAGGGGCGGCATCCTGCCTCCCCTTTCTTTACCAGATCAGGGCTGCAGCAACCGCATGCCATGGCCCCAATCCGGTACTTTGCCGCTCTAAAAAGAGCTGGCAAATGGCACTCTTTTTTAGAGTGGTAAAATGCTGTCCTTACCGCTGTTGCGGTGCCTTTTTGAAACTCCTTTGGTGCAGCGTGTGTGAATGCTGCACCAAGGGAGTGCCCTAATGCTGCCTGATGTCTATTTGGGTGGGTGCCATGACGGTGGCATTGGGGCAGAGTTGGGGCAGTCTGTACAGCCCCTTCAATTTCCTTTTTCCTCAGCCCCCCTTAAGACAAAGTGAAGTAAAGATAACCTAGAGTCTGTCAGTAACTAGTTCCATACAAGCAGTTATTTGGAATTTGTTTCTTTTCCCAGTAAATATTACGTATAACTAAGTTATATTGCAAAAGTAAATTAGTAAGGGAAAACTTTAATATTTTTGGAGTTGCATTTTGTAATCACATTTTGTTTTAGCTATATAGTATATAGTTATTGGGTCCTACTTCACTAAATATTGAAGGAAGAATATCCCATGGGTCAAATGCTGTTTTATCTTGTGTTTCATGCTCTGTTTTGTGTGTGGAGATGATGAAAAAAGTGGATGGAAAGAGAGTGTGTTTGTACCAAAGGCAACTGGCTTGCAACATTTAATCATTTTTTCTTAAAAGGAAGTAAACAGGTAACTATTCTATTTATTTTTCAAAAATTACAAAGCAAAGGATTGCCTTTAAAACTGTGACTATGATAGTAACTATTTTGATTATTCTAGAACTGAACTAATTACTTTTTAAAACTAACATCCACAGTTTTTTAAAAAAATATTTAAAATGAATTTTATTGTATTAAAAAATGTAAACATAGACATACTACAAACACGACAAATTACACAATAAAAAATACAATAACAATGACAATTAACAAACTGAACTAACATCACATACACAACTAGCTGTGCAAAGTAATGTCCAAAGTTTTAACATAACCACAAGATCTCGCATTTAGTCACCCATCTCTCCCAGCAATTAGGGGATTTTTTTTTTAATCGTTGCATTTACCTCTTGGGTGTATATGCATGAGAGAATAAAATCACAGCAGTCCTATATATAGTTTTAATCTGATGGCAAGGACTTAATCATTGTTTCATCCTGTCTTTAATTATATCAGGGTGAGATATACTTCTGGGTTCAAATTCCTAATACCAGACACTCTGAAAGCATCCATCATGGGGAAGCTGATAAATTTCTGGCAAGCTGTAATTGGCATAAAGACCTTTCAAAGAAAGCTTGTAACTAACCAATATAGGCAGTCTGTCATACAAACCAGATACTGAAATTGATAGTCTGTAAGCAAAACTCTTAATTAGATATTTTATTTTAATACAGGAAGTAGAAAAATATGACATAAAACTTGGCAAACAAAGGATTATGTCCACCTGTTACTTTCATCACTTCTGGACTTAGGTGGAATTACTAAGTAGGCTTTGAAAAACTTAAAGGTTCTTGCTTTAAAAAAGTTCAAAGTACAATCGGCCCTCCACATCTGTGGCTTTGTCTCTTATTGTTCTGATTATTATGGATTTGATCAATATATTCTCTCTAGGAATTTCTAGGTCCTCCAGCCCAACTCTGCTGCAGTCAGTATACAGTCACATTGGAGGACCTAGAGATTCTTAGAGAAAACACTTATCTAGATATTTGTAGGTCCTCCAGCATGATTCTGAGGCCAACCTTTGCCAGATGTTAACTATAGAGTTGCATTGGAGGATATAGAGATTCCTAGAGAGATATTCTCTCAAGTAAAAAATAAATAAAAAAAAATTACTGATTTTTGTTGGTGTTTTTTCCACCTTCACAGAGATCATGCACCCGTAACCCCAGTGAACGTGGATGGCTCACTATAGTCCCTTCCACCAGGGCAGGAGAAGAAACAGCTGCCAGAGGCTTTAAAAACTGCCTCCTCTCCCTTCCACCAGGGCAGAAGAAGAAGCAGCTGCCAGAGGCTTTAAAAACTGCCTCCCTTCCACCAGGGCAGAAGAAGAAGCAGCTACCAGAGGCTTTAAAAACTGCCTCCCTTCCACCAGGGCAGGAGAAGAAACAGCTGCCAGAGGCTTTAAAAACTGCCTCCTCTCCCTTCCACCAGGGCAGAAGAAGAAGCAGCTGCCAGAGGATTTAAAAACTGCCTCCTCTCCCTTCCACCAGGGCAGAAGAAGCAGCTGCCAGAGGCTCTAAAAACTGCCTCCCCTCCCTTCAGACTGTCGGCGGCATGTGTCCAGGACCATCCTTCCCCTGCACCGGCAGTTCTCTTTGAGGCTCAGGCCCCTGAAGGACTCTCTTGCCCCTTACCATCACCTGGGGGCCGGGAGCAGCTGGGGATGATGCGGGGCCAAGGAGAACGCCAGCGGGTTTTTAATACTATTGTTTAATTGTGTATTGTTTAACTGATTAATTGTTTAACTGTTTAATTGTTTAATTGCTTATTGTTATTTAATCCAGTTAGTTTGTTTTGTTTTTAGGGGTTGGGTGGGTGTGGGAAGAAGATAGGGGATTTGAAGTGATTTTATTTGTCCTTATGTTTTGATATGTTGTACGCCGCCCCGATTGCTTGGCAGAGGGGCGGGATATAAATAAAAATTATTATTATTATTATTATTATTATCAGGGGTCGGCAACCTTTGTTGCCGGGGGGGGGGGAGGGAATGGCACGGGGGGCCGGAGGCGCGTGCACTCACTTGCCTCCGAGATGCGGCTGCCATTTTGGAAGCCCCCCCCATGCAGGGGGGCTTCCCTGGGTCTCAGAAGGCCCCCCTGCCCCCACAGCGGGCGAATTCGCCCGCAGCGGCAGCAGGGGGGGCCTTTCCAAGGCCCAGGGAAGCGGCTGCGGGGGGCGAATTTGCCCGCAGAGGCCATGGGGGGGCTTCCCTAGGCCTTGTAAAGGCCCCTCCACACCTGCGGTGGGCGAATTCGCCCGCAGGGAAGTGGCCGCGGTGGGCGAATTTGCCCACAGTGGTGGCAGGGGAGCCTTTCCAAGGCCCAGGGAAGCGGGCGCGGCCGGCGAATTTGCCCAGTGCAGTTGCGGTGTGGCCTTTTGAAGGCCCCACGGCGGCTGTGCAGCCGCCGGGGGGCCTTCCAAAATGGCGCCTTCGTCACGCACACATGCGTGCACGATGCGGACACCATTTTGGAAGCCCCCCCACTCGCGGCCGCCATTTTGTTTGCCAAAATGGCGGCCGCAACTCATTTGAGCATGCACAGGAGTACTGCACGTGCTCAAATGAGTCACAGTTGCCATTTTGGCAAACAAAATGGCGGCCACGATACTCGTGGCGGTGGCAGGGGACAACGGGGGCCAGTTGGCGGGGGTCCACGGGCCAGGTGCGGCCCGCGGGCCGTAGGTTGCCGACCCCTGGACTAAGTCTTCAAGGCCCTCAGCTCCTGGTCAGCTTAATCAGAAATCAGGATGAAAAAGCTCTCAAATGATCTCATCACTTATAAAGACAAAATCATCCACTGGTAACCAGATTAGTCCTCTTTGCCTTCAGAGCCAAAGGCTAGTCATGAATGGCATCAAATACTCAGAATATCAACTTTTTCACAAGTGGGGGCATTTTAGCCACCTTGGATCCCATCTTGAGAGAAAGGCATATATAATACAAATTATAATTTTAACAAATAAATAATAAACTAAATTTTGAGGCTTCAGGGATAAAATTCTAACATTTCTCAGAGGGACTGGTTTGCCAGATCAGGTTTGCCATCAGGTGATCAGGGGTCTAATAGTTGGGGGAAGGTTCATTACTGTTCAAAAACCAAGAAAATTGTGGTTAGCTGTAGTGCAATGGAAGTCACTGGGCCATCCTGTCAGCTCTAAGGAAAGCTGTTGTTCTGCCACTTGGAGTGGCAACAATTTATTGTGGGTTTCAGGGTAGGAGCACAAAAGAAAAACAGTGACTTTCTGCCACTTCAAGTCTTCTTAGTTTAAGCCATCTTGCCCTGAAAAAAAAAATTACCATTTTACCCATTCTAAAAAGACTGAAATCATATTTTGGCCTCATCTGCCAGAAGTGACACAAATCACCCCAGTCTTATTTTGTTTATTATTTTTTGTTATTGAAATAAACATTTTTGAAACATACCACATGCAAAAAAAAAAAAAAAAAAAGACAAATTTTGTAAAAGTTTTATTTACTACATGTAGATCGGAGGGACAAATAGAATCCAACCTCAATAGATTTTAGGCAGTGGGAAATTATCCAGAAAATTTTCTGACATAACAAACATGCATCACTGGCCACAAGCAGAGATCAAAAGTGAATAGGATTTACCAGACCAAGATGACAAATAGGCCCAAATGGCTCAAGCAGATGGTTGTGTTCTTCTCTTTGTCCCCCCCACCCCAGTTATTGCAGGGATCTTCTCTGAACATTTTTCTCTTTAAAATGAACTCTCTCTGAAACTTTTATTTGTGGAGGAATCAGGAATATCATGGGAATGGTATTCGACCCAACTGCTTGATAAAAGCAAACTTTCACATGTCTTATGGAACACTAGTGCAATACCTTAGTGCAATACCACTGGATTTCCTGGTAGGCAATGGAGTCTGATATTTTACTTTTACAATATAGCACTTAATACAATGATAAGCATCAAATATATTTTGATACCTGTATTTAGCTGCTACTTATATTTCATAAATCTCACCTTAGGTACTTATAGTCTCTTTACCCCAAAATTATAAGATCTGTAAGCAATTCAACCAAATTATTTCCTAAAGAAAAATGAGTTCTACCCACGTGAACCCATGTGAACTGGGAGGCAATCTGTGTAACCTTGGTTGTTATCTGGGCATTCAGACATATTGTAAAAGCCTGCTGACATAATTCTAAAGATGTGGAAATATAGTGGATCAGGATAACCAAGGAAGTATCTTCTGTTATATATCTTGAGAAAAGGAGATTTACAAATTGGAGAAACTGGAGAAATGGACTGTAAAAATTAAATGTCACATTTTGTACACTCAGCTATTTTCCAGGGAGATGAAACTCAATGCAGCAGTCTCCACAAACTCAATACTTCCTTATTTGTTTATGAATATTCCTAGGAGTCTCCACAATGGACTGTCTCCACAAACTCAATACTTCCTTATTTGTTTATGAATATTCCTAGGAGTCATCCGTATGGGACCAAGTAAAATGTTTTTTACCCTGTCCTCATGGCAAGTAGTCTTGATGATGCAGGGCCCCATCTTTGGTTCTAGCATGATCTGTCTAGACTTGTGCTGGCCGAATGGCCGTAATAAAGAAATTGAAAATTATCTGTCTAGATGATAGCTGGCCAATTCAGCACTGAACCTGCTGTATATGCCCCTTAAAACAGGGAGCATATGTAAAGTGCATTTAAATTTTGTACATTATGCTCTGGATCTTTCCAGAAGATCTGGAGTCTCGATGCAGCACTGGGCGGCATAGTGGGACGCATATGCAAATAGCTGTCCAGTGTCACAACAGAAGGCTCCAGGTCATGTTATGGCAGCTCTGAGCTGCTACTGGAATATTTCTAGCTGCTACTGGAATATTCTGGCCCATGAGGATCCAGCCCTAGTTTCTAAAGTCATAGTGTGAAGCATATTGGGGGGATGCAGACGAGGGTGTCGGAGACGCCCTGGTCCGGACCGCCGCCGGAGTTCAGCCTCCGGACGGCGGCGCATCCCCAGCGCATCTAAAAGGACCGCCAAAATGGCGATCCTTTTAGATTCTGCCGAAAGTGCGGGCGCACTTTCGGCGGCTCAAACGCCGTGGCGCGTTCGGCTGCCGCGACGTGAGGGCAACCGGGAGTCGCCGGCCGTGCGGACGGCCGGCGCTTCCAGGTGCGCCCTCAGGAAGAGGAAGAGCCGCCGAACGTGCGGTGGCTCCTCCTCTTCCGGGCCTCGGAGACGGCGCAATTAGCCGTCTGCCAAGGCCCTTTGTCTCTTTATCACGGACATGTGGGATGCTGCTTTCTTCCTATGGCAGCCAGTATGTCGTACTCTCTGAGCCAAATGGTTGGGTTGTTTCCAACCCTGTCAGAATTTCTAAATGATTATGTAAGAACTATCCCATACATAAATAAGGTGGACTTAGGGCACAGACTTCACAGGCATGTAAAAAACTGACCAACTAATCTATAATAATGCAATATAAAGCTAGTTATATCATGCCAAAGAAAAGCATTCTGATATAGGAGTTATCAGGTGAAGCCTGGGAAAACTACAATGATCCACAATTCAATCTGAGTTGAATATAAACTATATTTTGACTTAAGAAGCAGAGGGAGAACCTGGGTCAATTTGATATTTTCACTCTTCCCAAGATAAGAAGGATAAAAATTCATGTCCCTCCTGTGCCATATGAGAGTTTATCACTCACTGCACTGGAAGCTTAACATGCTTGTAAAAAAATTTAAGTGCAGTATTATGTGACTGTTCTAATAATAAAATCACAGTAAAACCAAAGGCCTCAAGGGAAAGCACGCATAATGTTTCCACTAAAAAAGCCACATACTGCATGCATCATGTCATTCAAACATGTCATTTAAAGTGAGAGTAGAAAGCAGGATTAATACATGAATGAGGCAGATATTCTGGAGTAATCTTTAGCATATGCTGCATTAAATCTCTCCTGGTAAGTGACTGCCTAAATGCCACATAGCTCTGAACCTTTGAAAATGCATGGGAAATACTTTGCACAGACTTAAGCATCACTTTAAGTTAATATCCTCACACGATCCATTCAGAAAATGTCTTTTGCTTGGAACTGTTCTGTTAACAGTTCTCATTCAGTCATCACTGGCTGATATTCACGGGCTGCACAAGTTGGTTTTCCTCCAGAAAGAAATCCCACTGTGCAAGTAACTTTAAGAAAGCAGCCAAGTCAGTAACTTGATAATAAAGTCTGCCCAGCTACATTCACATTCATAATATTTATGAAAACAAAAATGTAAAGGTTTCTACTATAACATCTGACAAAACTCATGATCTCTTTCAGAAATGGAGAGAGGTCTAAGACACTTAACCACATCTTAAACTTACCCATTATGCTATCTGTTCCATTTGCAGGTGGTGTACAGGAAGTTGCGCTGTAATGGGTAGTGCCACTGCGATGGAAAGTAGACATTGGAGGAAGACTGGAATTGATATCTGCTGAGGAGTGTGATGGGTAGCTCTGTGATGGAAAGGATAGCAAGAGAACATTTCAGTCATTAAAAGAATGCATATTTTCTGGAGCAGCCTGGGGGTTCATTTTCATGTCCCTTACAAAAAAACAAAAACCAGCAACAAAAACCAAATAAATAAATAAAAATAAAACAGGCTTTTTTCTAGACAGCTCTAACTTCTTTATAAGATTATTCATATAATCACCTTTACATATAACTCACAACAGAACATAGTAGTAATCATTCTGATTGCTTGCATGAACCTATACCATTTAGACATATTCCAGGCTCCTGATCATAAGTCAGTTCAAATAAATGACACTAAAACATATCATAAATTCTTAGTATTAGATTGGAAAGACAATTAGACACCATACAAAACACTAGTTACATATTGTGTGCTTAAAAGAAGCTCACAGAGAACCATTCTTTTACCACTGGTTAATATAGAATTCCCAGATCTGTACGCCTTCCTTCTGTGCAAGCTACCATTCATGAAGGTCACTAAAGGCCTAAGCAGACTGCCAGAAATAGTGCACATTAAATTGAGGCACTGCCCTGGCTCAGTGCTAGGGAGTCATGAGAATTGTATTTTTTTTTCTGGGACATTGAGCCTTCTCTGTCAGAGAGCTCTGGTGCCACAATAAATTACAGTTCCCATGATTCCCTAGCACTGAGCCAGGGCAGTGCCTCAATTTAATGTGCACTATTTCTGGCAGTCTGCTTAGGCCCTAAGTTATCCACCTATACTGCTAATTGCTCTGTGGGGTAGTATTGTTTGCAACAGACTAGTATCTAAATTCAAATGCTAATTCCTACTCAAGTAGCCCCCATCAACTCAATGTCTAGGACAGAAAAAGGGAGAGGTCCTTTTCAGTCTTAGGTTTCAGAGACCATGTACAAAATGATAGCATATAGAGTAGCTATTATATCTCATTTTAAGAACTTTGGATGTGTTTACAAATACTTGTTTCTATTCTGCCCCATCCAAAGTAGATTGTAGGTTTAAAACCACAAATCAACAATACACTTTAACAACAAAGATTAACATACAGTGTCTAAGCATGAACTACAAACACTGTGTGTGATGTAGCTAAACTCAACGATATTGCCAAGCACCCAATTTCTATGGAATTCTATGGAAAGCAACTAAGGGGGGGTTGCAGACTGCCAGAAATAGTGCAAATTGAGTCCACTTTTAGGGTTAGGGTTAGTGCTAGGGAATCATGGGAATTGTGTTGTTGTTTTTCTGAGACATTGAGCTTTCTCTGTCAGAGAGCTCTGGTGCCACAATAAACTACAGTTCCCATGATTCCCTAACCGTAACCCTAAAAGTGGACTCAATTTGCACTATTTCTGGCAGTCTGCAACCCCCCTAAGTGTGCACTGCACTCTCATCCAAGTTTTTACCTGTCTACTTAGAAGTAAGAGCCACTTTTGCTCAACAGAATATATTTTATAGTAAATGCAGTTAAGGATTTCAGTCCCATTGAATGTGTGGAATTTCAAAGAGTTATACTTCAGCTGGATCATATTCAAGATCTGCAAGACTGATTTGGCATTGAAGTAAGGTTCCTACTACTGAGTGGCAGCAAAAGAAATAGTATATTAAATACAGGTGAATTTCTGTATAATGCCTCCCTTGCCCATGTTAACAGACGTTAACTGAAAATGTTATTCCAAAAATAGGAAAATCTACATGGATTGTACAAGGAGGTTCTACCAGCTGGATTCTAGATTCTTGTCTCCTTCTCTTAATTGTGGCTTTCCTATGAAATCCAAGACAGCTCTCTGTGTATCTTTACCTTACTTCATTTGTATTCCCAGGGCTGAAAAACAAGCACATGTCAATCCAGCACTCAGCTGAATTCTCCTCTCAGAAGATTCTGTTGAAGTAGAAGGAAAATACATGCTAACTCCTGCGAAACCAGTTCTCACAGCACGTGATTCTAAGCTCCTGTACCTGGAATCAATGGCATGAAACTGTGTTGCTGTTATTTCAAAGGTGTCTTGCATGTTTTCCTTTCTATTTTATGCATAGATCAGACAAGTAGGTCCTATCCTGGCCTGTAAGAATGCCAAATCTCCTCATTTGTAAAAGTTGCCTCTGTCAAAAGTAAGTGACTGATGAATCCACAGAATGTCTCCATTTAAAAGAGGAAGAAAGCCAAGATGAATGTGTCTTAAATTATGTAAAATTGTGTGTTCTTTATTTGAGATGGATACTCACACATGTGCACACACACACACACACACACACACACGAACACGCAAACACATTTCTTTTGGCACTGAAATTCAGTCTTACCAAGCGGTCGTGAGGATGAAGACTGCAATAGCTACTGGACTGTGGAATATGAGAAGAATTGCCCAACATTCCGCCATAACCAGGTTGGTTCATCCCACTGGAGGAACTCCACGGATCACTGCTGTGGTGGCCGTCTGTGAAATAAAAATAAAACCATGGCTGCTCTGAAGGCATGGTTATCTAACACGCTGATGTTGTATTTCTAGTAAATGTTAAAATTAGCATTCTAATAGGGTTTGATGAACACCTAATGTGTTGCTACGTTGGATAATGGTTTACAATAAATGACAGCAATCACGAATGGGAAGCCGTGTTATCACCTTTTTCCCTCCTAAGGGTTGCACTAATTTTATATAACTACATGCTTTGGATAAAAAAAAAAGTCTGCCACACAGAAAAGCAAATGACATTTTTTAAACTAATAAGTAATTAGTCATAGATCCTATATGCATAGGTTTTACCAAAGTTTACACTATTTTTAGCCAAAGATGGAATTTATGTTGTTCTTACTGCCTTCAAGACATTTCTGATTTATGACAAACGTAAGATGAACCTATTACAGGGTTTTCTTGGGAAGGTTTGATCAGAAGGGGTTTCCAATGACCTTCCTCTGAGGCTGAGAGAATGTGATGTGACCAAGGTTACCCTTGCCATGGCTTGATGCTATGGAATTCTGGGGATTGTAGTTTTGTGAGACATTTAGCTTTCGCTGTCAGAAAGCTCTGGTGCCACAAACAAGCTACCATTTCCAGAATTCCATTGCATTAGGTTATGGCAGTTAAAGTGGGGTCAAAGTGGACTATTGTTGCCGTGTGGATGCAGCCTATAAGATCCTGTTTTCTAAGAATGCCAGGTTTTCTTCTTCTGCCAGAGTGACAGGACAATCAAAGCACTCAACTCAGATCTTCTGGATCTAAATTCAACACACAATCAATCCTCATTTACTCTCAAATATATGCATATCCCTTCAATTTCCTGGCATACCTTGCATGAAGAAAGAACTAGGAAAAGTGCTGGCTGCTGGTTTTGACGATGGATAGCCTGGTGAATCCCGACTATAGTCGGCAGTGCTTGCAGAAGGAGCATAAACCTATGGAGAGACAAGGGGGGGGGGGAGGGAGAAGATAACTTTAGAGTGCTTCCTCAAATGACTGGAATGACTTGAGAGAGTACTTAAAGTGATCAGTAACACAGTTATTTTATTCATATCTCATTCAACCTATCTAGTTTATAACATTATATCACATACCCCTTTAAAGACAAAAACAGGGGTGGTAGAAAAGTATCCTAAATATTTATTATATATATTATTATAGACCTAATTCACAATAAAGAAGAATTTGGGCTTTACATTTTTGTCTGCAGGAATGTTCCTCTCATTTGATTGAATAACTCTTCCACATGAATATTTTTTTTCTCCTTACAGAAAACTGGCAGGCCAGGAAAGAGAAGGTTGGGTTAAAATACTTCTTCATGATCTATGATTTTTAATGTCTTTTTTCATATGGAAAAAAAAATCAGTCAGGTGAATGTTCCTACCAGCAGTCTGAACAGTGCACTACAAGTACAGATATGTCTTGCTATAGCAAAAAGTAACTTCTTTCAATTTTTCCATTACTACAGACATTTTTAAGTAGCAAAACATGTGGGGGCATCAAAAGGCTACCTGGATTTTTAAACAAAAGTGTGTGGAAATCATCATGTCTGTGAACAAAAAGCAGGGGTACCACAATATGCTTAAAGAAAGGCAAAGTGTATTCCCACAAAATGTGGAGAAAATTTGGTACTGGATCAGTCAAAGGGAGATGTGCCTCTGTTGTTAGGAAACGCATGACACAACCCCAGTGCTGCAGTGAATTATATTAACCATGTCTGGCTTTAAATACTCTCAACATATGTATAGTGAAACTGTAATATCATGCAATTCAAGATAATTTTTAAACACCCTTAAAGCTGCCATATTGCTTGGAAATTTGCAGATTTCTTACATTAAAAGACAAAAAAAAAATGAATGAAAGAAAGAAGGAAATCAGCCCTTTGTTCCCACAACTGAAAAACAAAATTAGAAAGCAACACTCAAGAGTACTGAACATTCTAAACATATCCCAGGATACCAAATTCCTATGATCTTTGGTCTCTGCAGAGACGCTTGAAAGAACCATTAAAAATCAAAATCAGCACAAGACCACCAAGGCAGCATGTGTGCACATTTGGAGGAAAAAAACGCAACTCTTCTTTTTAGTACTTTGCATATTTGTACGTGCTATAAACTTAGCTTTTGTTTTCTAACAATTTCTTCACAAGGGAAACAATACCTCTCGTTTTTTGTTTTAATTTCATTTAATCATAAATCATTTTTAATATCTAGAGGTTTGTTAAATTAGAAATTAATAGAGAAGGGTTTTCAGTCTATATTTTAGTTGAGTTTAAAATATATATGAAGATATTTAAAATATGTTTCTTTCTTTCTTTCTTTCTTTCTTTCTTTCTTTCTTTCTTTTTTAAAGACTTCCCTATCCAGATGGTCAGGAAAACCAAAACATTCCCATCATCTTGATGAAAATGGCTACCTTCCTGCCTCCATTTTGAAACAGGCAGCAGCTCACAAAATTGGCAATGAGCCTATTCTGTCATTCACAGGTCACAGCAAACTGGGGGAAAATCCGTAATATATCTTAACAGCAAATGAAGGGTAGGAAGGGAGATCTTGACAATAATAGTAGTGGTTAATGAATAATTTTAGCTGAAATCTAATGAATAAGGTACTATATGTCTATGCAAATTCTTGTAAAGGTGTTTCTCTTAATGCAAAATATGTCACATGAACTTCCATTAACTTGGATACAATCACAGCAGAAAAAAAGTTTTAATTTTTTAAAAAAGAATCATGTCCTACAAAAAGAATAACCCAAAAGAAGTACACGAGAGCTTCAAAGAAGGTGATGTCCTTTTCAAGTTGCAGCCATTCCCTTTTTTTAAATTAATTATTGATCAAACAATTTTATTAGCTACATGTACATGTAGCCAGATCAGTTTTAAAAAATAAAACCCTAGAAGAGCTGTTTTTATCACTGGAAGTCATGCATGCAGCAGGATATTTTAAGTGCATGACACCCGGGTGCCTGCTAAATTCCCTGAATCTGACCAAAATTACCCTTCCTGATATAGTTTATATAGAATGAAATCCCACTGAACTTAGTTGAAATTATTTTTGGGTAGTCATGCTTTGAGCTGAGCTAAACACAAGAAGCTACAACAGAGCCACCATGTCTTTATTGTCAGCCAATTTAGGCTATCTCTTGTCTCAAAATCTGTGGATTTTAAAACCATGTTTATTGAATCAAACCATAGGAAAAATGGAAGTGATATGGGAATGTAGGATAAGAGTCAGGGCCAGGCACAGTCCCATATGAAAGAAGAAAATGCCAATCTGAATTTGGGAAGTTAACTTTCACTTTCAATAAATACATTCCAGACTATACTGACAAAGAAAAATCATATTTTGGGTAATGGCTCCTTTGGGAACTGACAGGGCAGGCTAGTTACTATCATATCACAGTCCAAACAGATGAACAACTAGATACTGGACATGCCTTAACACCATATATTACATATGCATAGCCTCTACCCCATAGAGGGTATGAATCTAGAATAACAGTCCTTTAATAGTTTTCTATTTTAGTTCGGAAACTGGCTTGCTTCCCCCTCAATCAATGACAAATCATACTCTCCCGAGGCAGCTGGAGACACTATTTGTAATTTTTGGTTTTTTAAAAAGAAGACACTGGTTTCAGATCAGGCTTGAGAAACCTGCACCAACTGGGACACATCCCAGAAAAAGGTCACTCTTTGCCTATCCTTACCCTAGGGCAGGGGTAGGCAACCTTTCCCCTTTAAGGGCCAAGGGACTTCAGCTCCCAGAAGCCTCAGCCATGTTGGCCAATAGTCCCATGTTGGCCAATAGCTCCTGGGATTCTGGGAGCTGAAGTCCCTCGGCCCTTAAAGGGGAAAGGTTGCCTACCCCTGCCCTAGGGTGTAACACATGTTATTGCTCTCTTACATGTGTGCTGCCACTATGCGGAAAACCTCAGCTTACACAAAATAGGCTGTATAATAAAATAATAACTGTCAACATAGACCTTCAGTGAGAGCCATCAAGTATGCTATATGGAATAAAGTGGTGGAGAGAGGGAGAAAAAAAATCTTGATTGTTCCATTTCAATGTGCAGAAGGAAGTGATATATTCAGACCTCATATTACACAGGTCCATATTACACAGATTCAGTAATATGCAAAGACACCCTCCATGCTCCTTGCACTGTCTGCTGCTGATCATGCTGCTCACATTATTCCTTGTTGATCATGCTACCTTGGCTCAACAATAGGAACAGTGGTTCCTGTTGATTGGCTCATGCCATTAGTCATTTGTGCTGATGAAGTGTTTGTGCTGGTGTATTTGCCCCCCAAATGCTAGAGTAGCAATACTGGCAATCTGGATAAGCCAACTAAAATCTGTAAAGTGCTTTCTGTAAGTGAGAAGGTGGAAGTTCTGAACTTGATTAAGAAAGAGAAAAAATTTGTTCTAATGTTGGTAAGATGTATGGTAAGAATGAATCTTCTATCCATAAAATTCTGGAGAGGGAAAAAAGATATTCGTAGTACTGCTGTGACACAAAACTGCAATGCCTGTAGTAAAAACAGAGAAGACCTTAAATTTGTGGGTGAAAGACCTGTAAAAAAAAGGTGTCTTCATAGATGGCAACGTGTTGTGCCAGAAAGCATTGTGCATGTACAAATCTTTAGCAGGCCATTTCCTCAAATGAATGCCACCAAGACACCTCGGAGTGTGGTGGAGTCTCCTTCCTTGGAGGTCTTTAAGCAGAGGCTGGATGGCCATCTGCCGGGGATGCTTTGATTGGGAGTTCTTGCATGGCAGGGGGTTGGACTGGATGGCCCTTGTGGTCTCTTCCAACTCTATGATTCTATGATTTCCAGCAAGTAGGGGATGTTGTATTAGGGATGAGAATGGACTTAAAAATATAAAACTGACTGAAGATTTTGTGTCTGCCAATGAAGAAACTGTTGCCAGATTTCCAGAAGAGTTTGAGTAGTAGAAAAGATACCATCCAAGGCAGATGTTCAATTGCTATGCAACTGGGCTCTTCGGGGGAGGGGGGCGAAATCCCACTAGAAACTATATTCATAAACTGCAAAGGTGCCACCAGGGCATAAAGCATAGGAGGAGAGATTAACTCTGGTCCTATGTGGCAACTCTGCAGGGCATAAGCAATTCTAGCCTGTATCAATAGAATTATAGTGTCTAGAACATGGGAAGTTATAGTACCACTCTTTTCTGTTTTGGTCAGACCTCACCTGCTATATTGTGTCCAGTTTTGGGCACCATAATTCAAGAGGGATATTGACAAGCTGGAGCATGTCCAGAGGAGGGTGACCAAAATGGTGAAAGGTCCTGAAACTATGCCCTATCAGGAGCAGCTTAGGGAGCAGTGTACGCTTAACCTGGAGAAGAAAAGATTAAGGGATGACATGATAGCCATATTTAAATATTTGAAGGGATGTTGTATGGAAAAAGGAGCAAGCTTGTTTTCTGCTGGTCTAGAGACTAGGACACAGAGCAATGGATTCAAACTAAAAGAAAAGAGATTACACCTCAACATTACGAAGAATCTCCTGACAGTAAGAGCTGTTCCAACAGTGGCACAAAGTGTGGTGGAGTCTCCTTTTTTTGGAAGTTTTTAAACAGAGGATGGATGGCCATCTGTTGGGAGTGTTTTCATTGTTTATTTCTGCATGGCAGGGGGCTGAACTGGATGGTCATTGTGGTCTCTTCCAACTCTATGATTCCATGATTCTATGACAAAGCCAGGCATAGCATACCAAATGAAGACCACACGTACTCTTTAAAACAAAATCAAGCTTCATCTGCCCATGTTTTGGCAGCATAATAAGAATGTGTGGTTGATCGCCATCTTGTTTACTGAAAATTTCAGCAATGCTTCATCCCAGAAGTGAAAAAAAAATATTTGCAAAAGAAAGATTTGCCATTTAAAGTCCTGTTAATGAAAATGGCCATCCTGAATCTATTTGCTGCAAAAATGAAAACGTTGATATTATTTTCTTGCCATCCAATGCAATATCACTGATTCAGCCCCTTCACCAGGGCATCATTTGTTTTGTAAAGGCTAGGTACACCCACTTGGTATTTTATTGTACTCTAACAGCAATTCATGTAGAACCTAATGTGGACATCATGCAGTGAGTGCTGGAAATCCTTCACAACTGCAGACACTATAACACTAATCAAAGCTGCAATAGAAAAATTAAGACCAGGAAGTATAACTACTTGCTGGAAGAACTTATGGAGTGATGTCATGGAGAATTTTCGTGCTTTCCCAGAGATCAATGGAGAAGTTAGGAGAAATCACTGACATAACAAGACAACTTGGTGGGGAAAGATTTTCCAACCTCCTGGATGAGGAAGTGGAAGATCATATCAATGGCCATGAGGAAGTGTTTACCAAAGAGGAATTTGAGGACTTGCTAAGGCTTCTTCAGACGAAGACTCAATGGAACAAAACCAGCCATGTCAACATTAGAGAAGTTTGCCAAAATGTTTCAAATTGCACAGACATGAAAGGATAATATTATGGAATACAATCCTTGAATGGAAAGCAGCATTAAAGTCATCAGTATGATCAATTTAGGATTACAACCTCTGCACCAAAACTTTGATGAGTTAAAAATAAAGAGTAAGCAACATTCCATTATGTTCCAAAAGGGCCACCTTCTGATGTTCTTCCTTCTTACAAAGTTTACAGTTCTGGCGATACCTGTACATCAAGTTAATACTGACAATTTTTCAAGGCTGCAACACCTTCATTGTTCATTATGCATAAGAAAAATAGCATTCCAGATTATATACAAATTTTGTATTGCATGAAAGGTCCCAGAGTGGATCCCTCATGTAACATAAAGGTTCCCTGCACATTATAAATCAGCACATGAGGGAAGGCCTGCATTAAACTTTTCTCTCTTTTGGGCAAGTTCAATTCACAAGTTTATGCATAACCAATCAACAATCTGATAAGGCACAGTTCAGGACACGGGCTATACCATATCGCCTTATAAGACGCACCTTTTCTTCCCCAAAACGTGGGTGAGGAAGTTGGTGCGTCTTATAAGGCGAAGGAAGCCGCGGCCGGGAGGAGGCCTCCTCCTGGCCGCGGCCTCAGTTGTTCAATCGGCTGCTGCTGGGATCGATCCCAGCAGCAGCCCATTGAACTGAAGCCGCGGCCGGAACGAGGCCTCGTTCCAGCGGCGGCCTCAGTTTTTAAATGGGCTGGTGCTGGGATCGGAGCGATCCCAGCACCAGCCCATTAAACAACTGAGGCCGCGGCTGGGAGGAGGCCTCGTTCCAACCGCGGCCTCAGTTTTTAAATGGGCTGGTGCTGGGATCAGAGCGATCCCAGCACCAGCCCTTTGAACTGAAGCCGCGGGTGGAAGGCCGCGGGTGGAAGGAGCGATCCCAGCACCGGCCCATTAAACAACTGAGGCCGTGGGGAGGAGGCCTCCTCCTGGCCGCGGCCTCAGTTGTTCAATGGGCTGCTGCTGGGATCGATCCCAGCAGCAGCCCATTGAACTGAAGCCACGGCCTCAGTTGTTCAATGGGCTGGTGCTGGGATCGGAGAAGTCCTCCGATCCCAGTAGCAGCCCATTGAACTACCGGCTGCAGCTAAAGGGAGGAATCATTTTTCCTTGATTTTCCTCCTTTAAAATTGGGTGCGTCTTATATGCCGGAGCGTCTTATATGGCAAAATACGGGAAATAATATGAATAACAACTCTGAGATACTTTGGAATCTGAAATGATAAAAATTTCTTTAAATTTCCAATAATCTGTGTTCTTACAGTCAATCTACCCATAACAGAGCAGTCATGAGACATGGTGTGCTGTATTCAACATGGAAGGGATTCTGGATAGAGGGCTCCTAGTGCTACAAGTCAAAAGATATTGCACATATACTCCATTTTCAATTCCTTATTGGTTTTATGCTGATTAAAAAAAGAATACAGAAGAATCAGTACAATAAAATGGGAATGTTACAAATAGTAAATGGTGTCACTTCTCTGCATTGGAGTGACAGTGGAATAAAAACCTGAAGAATCACTGGAGGCACAAATATTTGGTGAAGAAAAAATAAATAAAGAGAAAAAAAGAGAAATAGGTCATATTCACTAGATGTTAATATTTAATTTTCCTCCATTTTCCTCACAAAACACTAAAGAGAATACTAGAGTACATTTTTATTTTGTTGATGATAAAGAGCCAGTTTGTTTCCATACATCCCTCTTTACATCTTGTGTAGTCCAGTCCTTTCCTCATTTACTTGGAAGTCCATAGGGCTTGCTCCCACCTAAGTACTGGACTGCACCATGAGGGTTGACTAGACATCAGGAGAGAAACAGAGTTGTTTGCTTACATATATAAACACACAGAGAGAACAGGGATCTCTCGAGCAATCCAGAACCCCTATGGAGCGGCCTGATACTGCTAATATGCTTAATTTCTCCCAAAATCATAAAGTGATCCTCTATGTACACTGTCACTTGATGCGGTCTTCCTTTGCATGTGTGTGTTTATTTCCACATCCAACCACCTTTCTGCAATCACCACATTACTAGTGACATACAAATAGATATGAGCAAAAAGTTGTAATTTGTCTAATATTCCTGAATGTGCAATGTACTGTAATGTAGCATAGCGAGAGTGGTAAATGCACTGCCTAGAACCTAGGACGAGCTTTTGTAGAACCTAGGATGAGCTTTTGTAGAAAATAATCCAAATCAATATGGAAAACCTTGGCACATGACTGCTACAGCATCAGATTACTTCTCATGACTGCAGCTGCTGTGAGTTTGGTCCAGATCAGCCTGGAAACATACCTGTTTAAAATAAGAGTATATATCCATGCCACTTTTCCAACAAGGCACACATATGGGAGGAAAAATGCTAACATTTACATTAAAAAGAGAGACAGTAAAACACATTTGAGCAAGGTAATAAAAGATAAATAAATAGCAGCACAGCAGAGGAGAAACAGTTAATTAGGTTCCTATTAAAAGATTTCCAACCTCCTCTGCAGAAGACTTTGCCCCTAGGTAATTGAGACCACAATCCAAATTGAATTGAACAAGTTCAATATCACTGATGTGCTCTTTTATTCTCTCCTAGACTTTGACTCTAGAAACCTGTTTTCATGATTTCCTAGGCCCTCTGTGTTTATGCATGTTTAGTTGGGCAATATTAGAACTGCTGATATTATTGTATATTTTAACTGTCCCTTTGTTTTCTTTTTATGTGGCTTTGTACAAAAAATTAAATGTCAATAAAAATAGATTAGGAAATTAACTGGCCTGTACGGAATTACAAACTATCACTGAATACAAGATTTGTAGGTGCAAATGTTTCTTTCAGGTTGGTAAAGGCAGTTTCAGCTGGGTAAAGGGTAAAGTCAGAATCATACAAGCCATTGTATTCTCTATTACCATGTATGGATGTGAGAACTAGACAGTTAAGAAAGAAGATAGGAAGAAAATCAATGCACTTGAGATGTGCTAGAGAACAATGCTGAGGATTCCATGGACAGCCAAAAAGACAAACAAATGGGTCCTAGAGCAGCTCAAGTCAGAAATATCCATAGAAGCCAAGATGACAAAACTTAGACCGTCATACTTTAGACACATCATGAGAAGGCATGAATTGTTGGAAAAAACAATGATTTTAAGAAAGGAAGAAGGAAGTAGAAAGAGAGGAAGGCCACATGCTAGATGGATGGATTAAAGAGACCATGAATATGAGTTTTCAGGAGCTGAGCAGAGCAATAGAGAACAGAGGGGCCTGGAGATGTCTCATCAGCAGGGTCGCCATGGGTCAAGATCGATGAGAAGGCAGTTAACAACAACAACAACAAAAGGCAATTGAAGTCCAAAATTATGCATATATCACAACAAAAACTGACAGAGAGAAGACAATAGAAAAACTGAGAAAAAGACAAACTCTACTCTGGGTGGTGTCTATTTGAGTGTTACTGCTATGGTGGGCAAATTCATTTGTTTGACTTTGTGCCTAATGAACTCTGGGGAAGCACAGTATCTATATTTATGAAGCCAAGAGACGAAGAAGAATATAAGTACTCCTTTCCAAGGAATCTCTCTTCATCAAATAGTGGCCTCATTTTGATTTCAGTCTACTAAAAACTTGTAACAGTATGTTTTTCTATGCCTGGGCAGAATTTTGGTGTATGTTCAGCATGCATCTTTTGGCAAAAAATCAGTCAAATCCATTGTTTATGTCATTACTATTATTTCAAATTTATCTCACTCTAGTATCTGTGGTCAGATGAAAAATCACAGTGGTATAAAGCCCAGGTTGCTTGTGCAGATCCTTCTTGGAATCTTAATTATAATCATAGCTAAGAAGAGATGGAAGGATTTTGTGAGTTCATAAATGGCAAATCAAAGAATCAGTTACAAGTATGTGCTTTCTTCTTCATGGTCTTTGTAACTCTGCTTGTAGAAGCTTATACAGTCAGCCTTCTTTATCCATTGATTTTTTATCCATGGATTCAAGCATCCACGGCTTGAAAATATTAAAAAAGTATAGATTCCAAATAATAAACCTTGTTATTACCATTTTATATAAGGGACACCATTTTGCTATGTCATTGTATTTAATGGGACTTGAGCATCCACAGATTTTGTTATCCACAGGGGGTCCTGGAACCAAACCCCAGCAGATAATAAAGGCCCACTGTAAATCCCACCTGTGAGGAGTTTGGGACCATGTCGCACAGGTGAGAGTACTGTCCTGCCAGCAGGAACATCATGTCTAACTCTCATGTCAAGTGACAATACCAAATACACAATGAAGTCATTACATTCCAAATGTGCAGAATTGAATGCAATGGGGGAAAAATGCAGAAATGATTTTAGACTAAGTCAAATGATTTTTTCCTCCTTGCCATGGAGGGAGTTTGGCTAACTGATAGCAGAGGTCAAGTGTTTCAGCAGCAGACTGGAGAAATAGGTTCCACATTTCTTAGGGTCATTATAACATACAGATGGTAGGGAGCTACTAAGTATGCCATTGCTCTATGAACAGTAAACATAACCAAAGTCTTGCCTAAAGAAGCAGACAGCTATGGAAAATAAGTATGTAATGTGATATTCTGTAATACAGTGGGCCATTGCTTTCCATGGGGGATCCGTCCTGGACTGCCACCACCCCTGGATAGCAAAAAAAGTGGGACCTCAAGTCTCATTGTTTTTAATGGGCATGTGGACACACTGCCATTTTAGAAGCCAGGGCTTGCCATCTGTGGAGGCTCAAATCCACAGATGGCAAGCCCATGGATGGAACGGGCGCACTGTAAATGAAATGCTGTAACTAGCTTTTAGATAAGAACGATAAGTCAAGGTGGAGAACTACTTTATGTTTATGGAAATGGAGGCTCTGCTGTTAGGGTACATATCTTGCTGGCCCTAGTGGTCAATGTTATGGTGACTAGAAATATGACTTTCAGCATAGGAAATCTGAGGCCCATATTAGTATGGCTTCAACAGTTGTTAACTAATTTTACCAGAAGAGCTGATGAATTCCATTATGGTAATTCCTAGCTTAGCCATGAAATCTACTGGGTGACCTTGGGCAAATCACACACTCTTGGCCTTAGGGGAAGGCAACGACAAACCTCCTCTGAACATATCTTGCCAAAAAAATTCCATGATAGGTTCATCTGAGGGTCACCATAAGTTGGAAATGACTTGACAGCACACAGTAACAACAAGCAATGTTAGGTAAATGTGCAAATACATATTTTTCAAGATTTTCTTCACTTGGGGATGCAAAGACTAAGAAAGAATGTGAAGTCGTAGGCTTTCATGGCCGGCATCCATAGTTTTTTTTTTTTTTGGTGGGTTTTTTGGCTGTGTGGCCATGTTCTAGAAGAGTTTCTTTCTGTCGTTTCACCAGCATCTGTGTCTGCAATGGAAGAGAATGGGTGTATATATATATACTGTGAGACCCTGGGTAGGGAGGAGTGATTCCCATGTAAACTGTGTATTGTTTTGTTGTTGACTGTGTATTGTTCTGTGTTGATGGCAGGGCCTCAGGGTAGGAGGATATGCAGATTATTGTATGGTAATTGGTGTTCATTGCCTGCTGTGAAAACCCCTGCCCCTGGGTGGTTTTGCATTTGCATTTGATGAGTGCTGGTTTTCCTATTTTGCAGGACTGCTAGCTAAACTTTGTTTACTTTTAGGGTTTCTTCTTTACTGCTGAAGTTGTCCAAGTGTTTGTGGATTTTGATAGCTTCCCTGTGCATTCTGACCTGATAGCTGTTGGCATGGTACAGAATTTCAGTGTTTTCAAACAGCATTTTATGCCCAGGATGGTTTATGATGTGTTCTGTTACTGCTGATTTTTCTGGTTGGCCCAGTCTGCAGTGTCTCTCATGTTCAATTATGAGACAATAATCCTTATTTGCATATCCTCCTACCCTGAGGCCCTGCCATCAACACAGAACAATACACAATCAACAACAGAACAATACACAGTTTACATGGGAATCACTCCTCTATCCAGGGTCTCACATTATATATATACCCACTCTCTTTCATTCCTACATTCTCTGAAGATGTAAACCATAGATGCTGGCAAAACGTCAGAAAGAAACTCTTCTAGAACATGGCCACACAACCCGAAAAACCAACAAAAAACTAACAAAGAGTGTCATCATAAACAGAGTGCTACAAGATCCCTCTGCATGTCAATCTACAGAGAATGACAGAGATCAGCAGAGTAGTGTCCTACCAAAGATGCTTACTCAGTTCTAGAATATTCTCAGTATTGTGTACTGATGTGGGAAAGCACCATATATTGTATGAGTCACAGAGACCACCAAGACTGATTACTTACCAGAACAAGAATTGGCATTGGAACAAAAATTGTATTTCACCCTCCTTGGACTATAATATAAATCTTACAAGATGTGCTGCACCACCTGAACTCCAATGTCTGATCAGTTTGGGAAAAAGTGATATATAGAGCCATCATTGGAGTGGGTGGGTTTCCCACCAGGTGATACCCTAAGGAGGGGTGACACCACTACCCCAAAACATTGGTCTTTAGGCAGAAACAGGCTGTGGTGTTCACCTGAGTCCTTTTAAAATGCTGGAGCTCAGCAGAAGAGGTGGTGTGCGTGGGGTGAGGCTCAGTGGGAGGAGGAAGGAGAGGGCTCAGTTGTTTGTTTGTTTTTTAAAAATAAAATTTAAAATATATTTTTTAAAATTTTCTTTAAATACATCACATCTTACAAAATTTTCACTTTAATCACAAGGATTTATGTACACAAAGACATTTAGGCTGTGCATATTATATTGTTATTTAAAAGTATAATTTTAATTTTGCTAGTTGTTTGCCACAACTATTGCTATTACATTCAGTGATATATGATAATTATAATTTACGAGTAACATTAGTACAAAAATATTACTAAGGATTCTGTATGGTGTGATATGGAAGGAGGTCGAGAGGTGACACCATGAGTTATCACACTGGGTGACATCAACCCTAGTGATGCTACTGGTGATATGTATTCCATCTGACTTGCATATATAGTGCAGAGGTATGGCATACATTCCTAAATAATCTCTGTACAAATAACAAATGATGTTTTGTTCAAATTCATGGGAATGAAGCTTTAGATAATGAACTGTATGGAGAGTCTCCAATAACGAAGCTTCTCCAATTTAGCTTGTATCTAGGAGTGACATAAAGAGGAGGAAAAAAGGATTGGAATGCAAATATGAGCAGATGTTCAAATTTGACTTGGGCCGTTTGGAACTCTGCCAATTCCACCACACAGTGGAGTATGGACCAAGGGACTATTGTCTGAAGTTAAGCCTAAGCAAGGGCACCAAACAATTTAAAGATCATATTGAGAATATTGTGTGAGTATCTGAAAGAGGGTGATTTTTAAGGGAAAGACTGCTTAGGATAGAATAAGTTTTAATCACCTCTCTGTATTTCTCTTCCAAAGATTAAAAAAAGGCTGATTCATCAGGATTTTCTTGAACATTTACAGTAGGCTGGTTCAGGTATTAAATCCATATAGTTTAGCATTATGAGAAATGAGCCTAATATTCTCAAAAACTCAATATTGCTCCTCTTCCTTTTTTCTTTCTTTCTTCTTCTTCTTCTTTTTTGTTTGTTTATTTGACTGCTGCAAGGAAGAGTTTGGCAGACTTCTTCTGTTCTTTATTATTTGCAGTTTGCCTGTTGTCTAAATCTGTAAAATCTGTGGTTAATCTTAACTATGCTGAAAGGAAACAACACAACTTTAAACCAAAGTTTTCAATAACTATAGTTAAGATTAACCACAGATTATGGTTCAAATGACATACTAAACTACAGTTAATCTAAGAAAGAAGTTCAGATCTTCTCCTTGTAGCCATTGCAGAGGAAAGGAGGGAAGTGAGAAGCTTAGACTTGCTCTCAAGATGCAAAACCATAATTAAGTATTGCATCCAAATGAAGCCAGTGTATACTTTACACTACCCTCAATCACTTTTGACCAATAAGCACTGTTTACAGAAGTTTTTAATACAAAATTACATCCGCATTCCCTTTCATTACCTATTTACAAATAGAATGAAGATTTCTAAACAAAAGGTTTCAGATATTTATATTTTGGCACATACTAACTCCAGCCCTTTCCTGAAGTTATTTTCATGCTTGCTTACTTCCATATGCTAGTGTTCAGAGAAATCACCATCTAAATAGTAGTTAAACAGGAATATGTTTTCAAATTTCTTTTCAGATCACTAAAATGCAAATTCCAATTCAGATATTAACTCAAAGTTTTCATTAATACAAGCAATCATACAGCACAGTTAATAAAGTCTTGATTAATGGTTAAACTTGACAAAATCTAACCAACTAACCAACTAAATCTAACCAACTAAACAAAAACAACAACAACCCTAGTTTAATGTAGACTCAACTTCTATAGCTATTGGGCAGTAAGTACTCTGCTGCAATATACAACCAGCACTCTGTATCCACAGATTCTGCTTCTATGGATTCAACCATCCACAGCTTGAAAATATTTTCAATTTTTTTTGTCTCAAAAGCAAACATTAGTTTTGTCATTCTATGTAAGAGACACCATTTTATTACCCCATTGAATATAATGGGACTTGAGCATCTATGGATTTTGGTTTTCATGGGGGGTCCTGGAACCAAATTCCAGTGGAGAAGAATCCAGACATTAAATCCATATTAACTATATAGATTTAATGCCTGAACTAGCCTACTGCAAATGTTCAAGAAAATCCTAATGAATCAGCCTTTTTGTACTGAACATGAGCCCCCCGCAGCTACTGCTTGAATTACTGAGAGATTATGGAATATTCATGGACATTCCAATTGCTCGGCACACTGGTTCCAAGGACTAATGGGAAAGCATACAAAAAAGGGAGAAAACAGAATGATCACAAGTGAAGTGAACTCAGATTGAGAGGAATATGTGACACACAGTTCTGTAGCATTTTCCCTTTCATTGAAATTATTTGTAATCCTAGCAAAGTTGTAAGAGACTTTACTTGAAACAAACATAGAAGAGTTTCCTCCATGTGTTACCCACAAGATTATGGGGCGAAGCAGATGGTCAGGAAGGAGTGGCCTCTGCTGCTCTGACCATGATCGGGCCAGGACTGTGGTGACTGCATGGCCCACTCCCAAAGCAGGCCACCACCATGCTGGCCAGGAGTCAGTTTCAACTGAATCCTTTTTGATCTAGTCCTTTGGACCAAAGCACAGTCTCAGCACAGCTTCCAGCCACTTTGAGGGCATACGTCATCTAAGTACCATGCCCCTGAAGTTGCTGGAAGCTGCTTCTTTTGGCCTGTGTGATTTGGCCCTATGAGTTACAAAGCCCTAAAATGACAACTCTCAATCTTCCTTGCCTGCATTCTTGGGAAGGAGGAAGCTATGCCTCCCATTGTGGGTTGAACAACATTCAGGTTTAGTGAATGACTCCACAAAACAATTCTATGGACACTTTTCCTGACTCTGGTGTGGCACACTAGTGTAACAGCCAGTTATGTTAAATAATTGACTTTGTTAAAGCTTATGCAAGAAGGTGGCAACGAGCAATGGCAGGAGAAGGCTAGCTGATCATGCTGTCTGTTTCCAAAATGACTGGCTTGTACAATTTTTGAATCAGAGGCTGAGTCTTTCAGCTGCCTGCTGCCATGGGTAATAGGGTGAGGTTTGCCTGCCATAGCTTGCTTGCTTGCAACATATTACATGGTATAAATACTGAACAATAGGAGTGTTGCTCACATTCCTTTGGTGGATAATGAGCAGATAGGAAAAGGGAGGACAGTCTATACTGCAAGTTTCAAGGTCAGTCCCACACAAACGTAAGGTACAGGGTAAAAGAAAGGATAATCAGGGGAAAGAGGGAGAAATAATCTTGGTTGATGCTATGGGTGAATGGGGTGTCAGCCTGCTCACAATTTGAATCACTGTGTGCTAGCAGCATTCCAAACTTGGGTGTCACCCAGTGTGGGAGTGGGGCTTGGGGTGGGACTTGAGGATGGAGCCAAAAGGGCGTGCTTCCAATACTCTGTTCTGTGTGAATTTACTCATGAGTAAAGCCTTGCACAGCAGGGCAGAAGAAGACCTGGCTCCCGCATCCCTGCCGTGTGAGACTTTCCTTGCAAGTAAAGCCTTGTGCAGCAGGGACAGGGGGGATCCGAACCTTCTCCCTTTCTCCCGCAAGAGACTTTACTTGCAAATAATAATAATAATAATAATAATAATAATTATTATTATTATTATTATTATTATTATTATTATTATTATTATTATTATTATTATTTATATCCCACCCCTCTGAGAACAATTGGGGCGGCTAACAACAATTTAAAATTCCAAACAATATGATGCCAGAAAGACCCCCAAAACCCACCCACCCCTTAAAAAAGTATTAAACCAAGGAACTATTAAAACATCTAGTTAAAAGACATAGAATACAAACTAATTACAATTAACAATATAATAATAAAATAAAACACACGGAGCAGGGGAACATCCAAATTGTGAGAGGGTGGGATAAGAGGCCGGGAAATCTATTCTGGAAAGGCTTGCCGGAAGAGATCCATCTTAATAGCCTTTTTAAAGCTATTTAGCAGTGTAATGTGACAGATCTTGTAAAGCTGCATGGGGCAGGGACAGGTGTGCACAGCAGAGGGGACACTCATTGGGTGTTACCCCCTTTCTGTGGTGTCACCCAGTGCAGTCTGCCCCTACCCACCCCCCACCCCCCGTGATGCTACTGTGTACTTCAGTTGTACTGTGCCAATGCTGATTTCTTAGTCCTGATAAGATATGTCTGCTGGAGACATCTTTGATTTCTGAACAGAGTTTTCTGGTTCACTATTGAAGCCTGAATTCCTGAACTACTGGCAAAGTAATTCTTGGTGGTAGAATTCAAAGACATAGGCAAGTTAGTCTGTAAAATAAGTATACAAAAGGATCCTGTAGCACCTTTAAGACTAACTGAAAGAAAGAAGCTGGTAGCATGAGTTTTTGTAGACCTGAGTCTACTTCCTCAGATGCATGATGTGGAGTGGAAGGTCAAGGGACAACCTAGATAATCAGGCTATGTGTTAGAATGTCAATGGAAATGCAAAACTGTGTGAGTATGGAGATGAGGTGACAAGTGTAGTTTTAACAATGGTTGTTGGGGGAGAAAGGCAGGAGGAATGATGTCACCTAAAGTCAAAGTGAGTAGATAACCATATGAACGGTGGGGGCAATATTGGAACAGACTCAGGCCTAAGAAAATTCATTCTATCAGCTTCTTTAGTCTCAAAGGTGCTGCAAGATCCTTGTGCATACTAAAGTAACCCTATTACTTGTTAATGAAACCAAGGAACTATGAGAGGAGCTGATGTACAAGTTCCCTCTGCATCTTCCCCCTCATTCCGTGACTCTGTGATAAACCTAGAAGCTAGGCACTTGAGAAACAAGCAGTGTGTCATCTTCTCTTCTTTTCCTCATTCATCTCAATGCCTTTTAATGTTGTCACTGCCTCTGCCTTCACAGCAGGTGTAACTGTCAGTGGAACCAATAAGACCCTAAGCATAACTCCAAAATCAGATTCCATCATATAAATGCAGAAAAAATGCAACCAAATGGGTGAAGAGTTTGAGAAGGAACCATAGTTTAGTGGGACAGCATGACCAGTTTGCACAAATAACACTGATTCAAGTTCATAAAAAACAAAAACATACACATGCATTTGTCCCCCTACAAAATAAAAAAGATTTTGTGGGTAGAAAATGTGTTTACCATGTAAACAGCAATTATTTTGGGGCAAGGGACAGTCCATTTTATGTAAAATACACTGATTCCTTTGCAAAAGAAGGAGAAGGGAAAGAAGCAAGAGAAGAAATTGGCCCTATCATGCGCGAAGTACGAATTGTGTTTATTTACAAATTTATTATTTACCAATTTATTGAAACCCTTGTGTACAGAGAGACCAACTGAAATTTATGATTATTGTTATTATTTTTATTAAAATACTTATTTCCTGCCCTGTATCATATGATCACAGTGTGGTATGCAATGAAATTAAATACACAAACAATGCATTAATTGTTATTCTTATTTGTTGTAACCACCTCGATCCGCAGGGAGAGGTGGGCTATAAATAAAATGTATTATTATTATTATTATTATTATTATTATTATTATTATTATTAAATAGTTTGATAACTAAAATCAATTTAAACAATTTAAAGCCATAGCACTTGTGCAGATTTGGATAAAATCAATTAGGCCCCAAAGCCTTTTATAAAAAGGCATGTTCTGACTTGGTGCCAAAATGACTCCTCTGTTCATGCCAATCTGGCATCTAAAGGCCCTTTTCCATGTCTTCCCACATTATATTGTTCCTACTGGTGGAACACAGAGAATCAGCCCTATACCAGAACTTAAGCCTCTAGTATATACATACAGAAATGTGTGTGTGTGTGTGTGTGTGTGTGTGTGTGTGTGTATGGGGAGAGGTGCTCCTTCAGGTATTGAGGTTCCAAGACATTTAGGGCTTTGCATGTCATAACCAGCACTTTCAATTGAGATTGAGAATTATGTTATATTATTTTGGTTCAAGCCAACCATCTAGCTGCTGTATTTTTCAACAGTTGCAATGATTCCTTGGTATCCACTGGGGTTGTGTTCCAGGATCTCTCATTACATACAGTTCCCATTATAAACCACGATGTAGTAAAATAGGATCCATTATATAAAATGGCAAAATTAAGGTTTGCTTTTTGGATGTTTTAAAAAGTACATTTCAAGCTGTAGATGGTTGAATCCATGGATGCAGAATCTGTGGATACAGAGGGCCAACTGGAAATGCTTTTGCAATTATTTCATGTAGAATTTGATATGAGTCTGTCACAATTTCCTATAACAATTAACAATTATAGTGTGAGTATTAAAGTGGTGATTACTGCTATTGCTATTGCTGTTATTGTAATTATTATTAGTACTGCTACCATTGAAAATCTGGTGAATGATGGTTTGTCAGTTTCATTCACAGGGTTTAAACAAGAGGGGCATACCAATATTCTCAAGGTTTTCAGAGGCAGTAGTAGTACTAGTACTAGTAATGACTACTAGCAATTAACTAATAACTACTAGTAATAATTACCACTAGTAGTTATTATTATAAAACCACCATTACTACTATCACCACTTAAAAATCAGAAGGGGGTCCATAAGAGACCTTTTAATGAGACTGAATGAAACATTATTCTAAGTTTTAGAAGTATTGAATACAGTTAAGTAAAAAGATTTCTTTGAAGACAGTTTAAATAAAGTCACTGATATAGAACAGTGTGGGATTCTAGTAAACCTTTCACAAGAGGCTTTTTTATAAAACAAAATGCAGAGTTTAAAAAGACAACAATGGGAAAAACACAATGGATTTTAGAAACAATTAAAAGCAAAGACGAGGATTTAAAAAGGAATCCATCTAAAATTGGCCTTAGGGAGGAAATAATTTTTTTTGCAGAAACAGTTATCTGTCAATACGGTTTCAAACACTGAAAGAAATTGAAATCTGTGAAACAGAAACATTTTGAACAAGCAAATAAACTAGGTAGATGGCTAGCTTATAAAGTGAGGAAAGATAAGCGATAGAAATCGATCTTAAAGATCCAAAATGAGAAAGAGATGACTAATGATAATGGAAAGATTAAGCCAATTTTTTTTCATAAATAATTTTTCATCTCTGCTTAAAAAAAAATGACAAATCTCACTGGACAAAATCGATGTTGTTACAGATTCTCAAAGATCAAGACTTAATGCATCTACCATTATTGTCATTTCCAGCTTATAGTGACCCGAAGGGAAACCTGTCACACAGATTTCTTGGCCAGATTTGTTCAGAGGTTTGGCATTGCCTTCCCCTGAGGCTGAGAGCATATGACTTGCCCAAGGTCACCCAGTAGGTTTAATGTCCAAACAGGGAATTGAATCCTCATCTCCAGAGTCATAGTCCAACACTCAAACCACTACACCAGACTGGCTCTTTTAGCATCTATTATTGTGGCTCAAATAATGGAGGCTATTTAAAAAAAATGTAGGCAAAGCCCCAAGGCCTGATGGCTTACTAGCAAAGCATTATAAGTAACTTGAAGACCAATTGCTTTTACCATTACACCAGACAATGAACTCAGTTCTGAAATCAGGGAAGATACCGTAACCTTGGTGTAATGCTAATATAACTTCGATACTTAAAGATGATTGGGACTTGACAGAACCTAAAAACTATAGGCCTATTTCTTTACTGAATAATGATTATAAGATTTTTACATCAGTTTTGGCCAAAAGTGGATCTTAAAAGATTTGATACACGAGGACCAACGCGGTTTTCTGCCCAAAACATTTTTACAGGATAATACAAGTTGCATTTTGGACATTCTAGAATGTTTGGAAAACATAATTAGAAACAGGCTCATAGTATCTTAAGCCATGTCCATACAGGCCAAATAATACACCCTCCCCCTGTCCTCACAGTGGTCAGTGTGGATGATGGAGGGCCCATTCCCTGGTTCTGGTGTGAATAATCCAGAAGACAAACCACTAATTCAGCACTGAAACTGCAGTATACCACCTTAAAACAGATTTTTTTTAAAAAAAAATCTCATTTTGCTCCCTATCTTCCTGGAAGATCCAGAGCCCTCTGGAGTAACTGGGTGTTTCTTTGGAAAACATTCCACTGTGCTGCCCATCGCCACTGATACTGGTGTGAGTTGCTCACTCTGAGGCCAGAATGAACTGTCCATCCATGTCATGGATGCCGGATGCCTTTTATTCAGCCTCAGAGGAAGTGACTTCTGGTGTCAGGCAGCACAGCAGGATGTCCATTGAAGCAGCTGCCTGGGAGTGTCCAGCTAACAGTGGGACTTTGGAGCTGCTTTATAGCCAGAATACCTCAGGGTGCTCTGAGAGTTTTCTAACTATGCAGACAAGGCCTTAGAGAACAGAAGGTAAGATGGATCCTTCTAAAATATGCAGTGCTAAAAGACATTGTTTTAAATTATCATTTCCGGACCACCATTAATAAATTATTTTATTATTTAATGAATGAAATTAATAGGGTAGAATGAAAGAATGAAATTAATAGGGTAGTGATTTTTTAAAAAAATAAATATTTTAAAAGTGAATGCATCCACAGCTAGTAGGTGCTTTCTCCTTCTCCTTCTCTCTTGTATGGTAAAGAATGCCTCTTTTGAGGCAGTGCTTTCTGTGACATGAGTGCATCACCAATAGAGAGTGTACTTTATCAGAAAATTGGCCTATAAATATTTAAAATGAAATAAATAAAAAGAAATGTATTCGTATGCAACTTATGCAGATGCTATCAAATAACTAAGCAATATTAGCACACATATAATTACGATAGCTTGAATGACAGCCCTATTTTTAGCCCATTTTTTGACAAATACACTTTTAGTCTTTATAGAATAAATATTGGAACTATTTTACAAAGTATCTAAAAAGTTTCCTGGATTCAAATACAGTGGGCCCTCGATGTCCACAGGCTTGCCATCCACAGATTTAACCATCCGCGGACAGAAAGTCCTATTGCTTTGAATGGGGGCATGTTGCGCCTGCCATTAAAATCAATGGGACTCAATGTCCTGCTTTTATTTATCTTTGGGCAGGAGGTTCAGAATGGATCCCCTGTGGATACAAAGGGGTGGACTGTATTACTCTCTTTTGCTTTCCATAACATGGCCGGGGGGCTGCAAGCAGCCCACCAAAGGATTTTGGGTGTCCCGTGAGGATGTGGAACAACTTTAATATTCCTCCACCACTTGGTCTTCGGAGGGCCATGTGGAGGAGGAAGGGTGAATGCTCACCCTGCAAAGGTCCTCTGCTGCTCAGTTTTCTCCTGGGCTACGTGGTAAAGGAGAAGGAGGATGGGTAAACACTCACCCCCTCAAGGCTCCTCCACTGCCTGTCTTTCTCCTGAGTTGAAGGCCAGGTGGTTGAGGAGGGGATGGGCAAGCACTTGCCCTGTGAGGCTCCTCCATCTCCCAGCTTCCTCATGAAGAGAAGTCCAGGTGATGGTGGAGAAGAAGGATGGACAACATTCACCTTGCATGGCTCCTCCGCTGCTCAGCTTTCTTCTAAGGAGTGGGTCGGGCAGAGCAGCAAGAGTATGGAATTAATATTAATTAATTAATTAATTAATAACAATAACTTAATTAAAACCTATCTGCAGCCCAAAGACGTTTAGCCTACTTTAATTTTGGCCCATACCTACTGCCAAGTTGTGCAGGTCTGCACTGCATTGATGTTTAGCCCTTTATTAATGTGTGCCTTCAAGTCCTTTTTGAATTATGGTGATCCTAAGGTGAACTTATCACAGAGTTTTCTTGGAAACATTTTTCAAAAGGGGTTTGCCATTTTGAAGCTGAGATAGTGTGACCTGCCCAAGGTCATTCAAGCAAGGATTTGAAACCTAGTCTTTCTAGTCCAATATTCATATCACTACACCACACTAGGAAGCTTATCACATTCATTTTAAAACCAGTTGACCTGATCTGGATTAAATTTTAAATTGGGCAGCATTCTGATATTATCAGAAGGATTTAGCCACTGAAATCATCACCTGGGTTCATCTTGGGACCCAGGGATACAGTTCCCAGGGGCACTCAGCACATCTCTTTTTGAAACCAGGAGTTTTCCAGTTTAAGAAAATGGCTGCCAGAGTGGCCCTGGGAACGGGGATGGACCTGGGCAGCAGATTTGGTGGCTAAATCCTTCTGATAATATGAGGATGCTGCCTGATTTAAAATTTAATCCGAATCAGGTAAGCCGTTTTTAAAATGAATGCGATATGCTCCTAGCTCTCTTGCTTAACTCTCCCTGATTACAGTTTACTTTCCTTCATCCAACCTTGCTGAGATTCTGTGGGTCATACTTGTCTTCTTGTCTTATGGAATGCTATGATCACACACAGTTATACCAAAAACTCAAAACTGCAGATATTCAATTGTACAACATTCAGCAAAATAAATAATTTGCATATGTTAACTGAATTTTGTTGAAGTAGGATTTATTGTGTGTGTATGTGGGGGTTAAATGGTATGAGTTCTACCTCATCTTTTTAGTCAGCTGAAAAGGTACAAAAATATTTTGATTTCTCTAGGCAGATTCTAGAATTATACTGTTCCTTCTGTACTACCTATTTGGTCTAACTCAGGCCATGATATCAGAAGAATTCCAGAATAAAAGCCAAGACGACTAAACTGAGACTGTAGTATTTTGGATATACCATGAGAAAAATAACTCACTAGAAAAGACAACAATGCTTGGTAAAGTAGAAGGCAGGAGGGAAAGAGGAAGAACTCATTACAGATGGATTAACTCAATCAAGGAAACCACAGTCTCCAAGACCTGAGCAGAACTGTTGAGCATAGGGTCACTTTGAGGTCTCTCATTCATAGAGCTGTCATAAATCGAAGTCAACTTGATAGCAGTTAACAACAAAAATCACCAGGTCTATGCTTCTGTTACATTGAACAGGTTTGTACAGTTTGTTCCAAGACCTTTACTTTTATTCTAATGCCCTAGTTTTCCACTGTGGGGGCTTACTCAGTTTGGACAATGCTTCATACAGCTTTAAAGCCCTTCATTAATGTACCATTCTGTCCACAAGGGGTATTGGCCATTGAAGTCAAAAGCACACATCTGCATAAAAATGGGAGCAGGAATTTCTATTTTCTGTAGATAAATTTTAGACAACTGAATTAGCTACAGCTGCCACAGTTCTCTGATTTTGGCAACACATGGAAAGGATAGGATGACAGTACATTCAATGCATAAATGCTGGGGAACCAAAGCCATTCTACCAGCATTATTCAAATGTTTTTATTCCTGTATGATCCATTACACGTTTTACATTTCTGCTAACCAACAGCAACTGCAAGATTTTCCCCAAACAAATGAGTGTGCAAACCAAGGCCTGGCACATACTATCCGAAAGAAAGAGAATATACATTTTGCTAGCTTATTCATTTGTTCCCTCCTACTTTGTCATGAAAGCACCATTTTGCGATTCCAGAGATGTATTTCCTTGACTTGCAGTGAAAAATCAGTTTGTACTTTGCTATGTGTTAGGAGCAGATTCGCCGTTTCCTGGACTGATCCATTCCAGGTTTCCAGCAGAAGGACACATAAAAAAAAAAAACCCTCCAAAAAACAGTTCTCTAATTTGGACCACATGTTGCTGGTGGTGATTTGGAGGGGGGGGGAGGGAGGTATGTGGAGTGGGAGTTGGTTGGAGGGGAGCAGGGGGAGGAGGAAGATGATGAAAAGACCAGCACCACAAGTGAAGAACATTACCAGCCTGGAGTGGAAAGGGCCGGAAGGAAAACCCACCCACCTCACCCTGCGTTTATTCTATCAACCTGCAATTGCAACAATCAAAGCCAGATGTCGGCTCTTCCAGATCTTTCTCACAGGACAAACATGCAAAAGGCCTAGGGCCTGGCGTTGCCATCAAATAGTAATTGATACCATATGAGCCACAAAACAGAAAAGCACATGCAAACCACCCCCAGCCCTGTGAGAGGTATGAAATTGCAGGTCCTGCTGAGCTGCTAAGTGCACGGTGCACCATGAAAAACAAGTGTACATAGCTACGGTAACCACCTGTAAGTCAGAGAGACAAAAAAGAACTCACTGGCAAAGATAAAGCCCTAGAGGATAACAAAAGGTTAAAGATCACCTAGGGTTAATGAAAAGGGTTGTTTAGCACGGCAGAAAATGAATGCAGGTGTGAGAATGATCACAATGGCTCCAGTGCTCTCCGGTCTCACATGCTCCCTGTTATTTAACTGCAACATGTTCTCCTGCCAGTACCTTATGCTACAGAAGGAAAACATTTTAAAAATATACATATTTATTTCACAATTCCCACCCCCAGTCTATCATGCTACATTAAAAATAACAATGAATTCATTAAGGAGAGAATGGTTGAAACGCTTATTCTAAAATCTTAGCAATGCCTTCTTTTAAGCAAACATCCCTGCAGATAAAGCATGAAAACTGGTATATTAATACAAGTAAGTTTGTTTACTGCAGGGAATGAAGGCTCATCCCACTGCATGTGAAAATTGTCAACTTTCTTTTTCTTTATATGAAAATACAACATGCTACTATATTCCCATATATTTTATACAAACACAATGAAGAAGAAATGTGTTCAGGCTGCTATATGTTCAAAAGTTGTTGTTCAGATGCTATTTTTTAAAACCACAGCTCTGAGGTGAAATGTTGTGATACAGACACACACACCATCCATCTGCTTCTCACTATTTGTTCCAATTCCATCACCAATAATTTCTATACAAACAACAGCCTGATTCTAAACATACCCTAACTATTAGTGGTCCCTATTTTTTTCCACTATATAATATCCTAACTCCTAACTCCACAGATCAAGTGAACTTAAAATATTTTCCAGATGGAGCAGCTAAATTCTACATCTTGTGAACGCCCAAAGTTAAAAAGGTCAACTATTATTTTTTTTAAAAAATACTACTATATGATGTCATCTTTCTGCAGCAAAATTCATTCTACAGGAATAACAAAGACTGAATAGCATTTGTTCTTATGTTTGTTTCTGCCAATCCAGCAAATTCCTTTTGTTAATTCTGCGCCACTTGAAAGACTCGACAAATAGTGGGAATCCAGGATATGTTTTTAGTCTTTCTTTACTACAGTCTTTTATTTCACAATGCAAATACAAGAAGCACAAATGAGATGCAGCCAGCATCACAAATAGCAAGTAATTCAGAATAATTTCAGGCTTCCAGAATCCTAACAACAACAACCACAACAACAACAAATCAGCACTTCTTCTTTTCATACCTACTTCTGTACTTCTATAGTATTTATATTTTTGCCCTTGGTACCCAGATCTCAGCTTATATTTAGAGAAATATTTATCCAATCAATTTGACTTGTGACCTGTGTTCATGCTTTAGCTGGAGCATATCTAGGGTCTCAGCTAGCACAAAGTAGTTGGCAAGAAATTACACTAGTGATAATATTAGATTCCCAGACTTCTATCAGTACATAGCCTGCACAAAATTATATACAGGTTGAGTGTCCCTTATCCAAAATGCTTGAGATCAGAAGTGTTTACCCAGCTTGATGGGGGCAATTAGCTTACAGTTGTAAACTCCTTAGAGACTGCATAGCATGGTATGAAGTGGTATATAAATGAAGCTGCTATTGTTTAGGATTTCAGAATTTTGGGGATTTTGGAATATTTGCATATACATAATACAACATCTTGGAGAGGTTTATGTTTATGTTTTATATTCACCTCATACACAAAGACTGAAGGTAATTTTATACCCAGTATTTTTCATAAGTTTGTGAATGAAACAAAGTTTGTGTACTTTGAACCATCAGAAAGCAAAGTTGTCACTATCTCAGCCACACATGTAAACAATTTTGGATTTTTGGACTATTTCAGATTTTGGAATTCTGGATAAGGGAGACAATCTGTATTTCTCTTTTCTTAGCTATGCTTGTGATTTTTGATGGAGGACATGAAAAAACAGAGAAGATAAAATTACTAGGCAAAGGAAGAATGAATTATTTCGACTATGTACAAGATGTTGAGGTTCATGTGATGGAAGCACTGTCTAATGAAAAGTCGATAGAGTAATACCGTCTTAAATAGGGAGCACCTTTTGTACTAAGATGAAACATAACTGAAATAAATTACTGAAGAAATTTACAGCTTATGATTTTTTTGTCCTGAATATCCCATCATTGCAGATCACTGGCCATACTGGCTGGGACTGATGTGAATTATAGTGTAAGGCATTTAGCAGGCTTGAGGTTGAGGAAATCTGGTTTAAACTATGATTGATTCAAAAAAGTTAAATCAAACTAAGTTTTAAGATCCTCACTTTTTAAATTAATTGTAGTTTAAACCCCAAACTCAGGTATAATGTGGAAGTGAATGCTTTCAGTTTCTTAATGATAAAGCCTGAGGAGAGCAGTGGAGAAAAGTGTGTACACTCTAAAGCAGGGGTAGGCAACCTTTCCCCTTTAAGGGCCGAGGGACTTCAGCTCCCAGAATCCCAGGAGCTATTGGCCAACATGGGACTATTGGCCAACATGGCTGAGGCTTCTGGGAGCTGAAGTCCCTCGGCCCTTAAAGGGGAAAGGTTGCCTACCCCTGCTCTAAAGTCTTCAACATGTTAATTTTTGGTAGGACTAAACAGTATCTGAGCATTATGTGTGAAATGGGCCAATGTTATCACATAGTCCACCACACCATTACTACATAAGGCAGACAACCCTCTTCTCTCTGTTGTATTCTATACTTATTTAATCTGCAAATTGCTGTAACATATTAGCTTCTGAAATTCCATATGAATTGATTATGACAGTTTCTTTACTAAAACCTAATGTTTAATTCAATATTTATTTCTTTACTAAAACCTAATGTTTAATTCAATATTTATGTCAGACTTAGGGCTTGTCTACATGCTTAATATATTCCTTATTTGAACAGAATAGATTGCAATCTGGCCACACGCATTTTGGAGGTATTCGGGCTTTTTGTGGAGGGGGGATTCCATAAACCCAGATGAAAAAGTATTTTCTTTTATTATCAGAGTATCCATAAGTATTCACAAAGATGTGCATTATCAAACCTGTGGCCATCTGTCCACTGTGCATGGACTCAAATGGATTCACATGGCTGTGCATTTTTGGCAGAGGGAAGGCAAATAGATGCAGATTTGCACAGGAAAGTGAATACAATTAAGTGTTGATGCGAATGTGTGAAAAATCACAGCAGTTCACATAATACAGTTATGTGTAACTAGTCCTTATAGTAGCAGCAACAGAAAACAATTTGTTTGACCAAAGCATAAGAAAAAAAATTTCTTTAATATCTTGATGGGGAACTGTGTAGAGGATACAGAGAGTAGCAATGATGGACATTTTGTGTTTAGAAAAATAAGATATAAAGTCACCAGATAGATCTACTCACATGATTTCAAAGTAACACTAAAACAATCTTTTAAACAATTTCATGAAGACAGCATTTCAGTAGACAAACTTAGTGTTGTGAGCTGGGGCTCTGACACCAGGCTGATGGGTTTTAGACTCTTCGTTGGCATCATGGCCAAATATGAATAGCTGTCCAGTGGTATAGTGACTTTCTTTGATATTGGGGTGTTTGTTTGTTTGTTTGCATTAATTTGGCAGGCTGAGGCCAAGAAAAAAAATGGCTGAGACTAGATTAGAGAAGTGAATTATCCTATGTTACTAACCTGCTGCACAGTTCTCATAGCTATGGTTTTTTTTTTTTTTTGTACATTTTGGTAATTTTTTTTGGTTGGCCTCTGCACTTAACCCTTAGGAATCATAGATCTCATGTCACTGAACTTGCATTACAATGAAGATGTTTCCTTATCCAATTTAGAGATTTCATTTCTGGGGAGAGAGAAGAAAAAGTAGTGCCTAAGAGCAACCACTACACAATGTAAATAAATAAATCAAAACATTCTAAAGTTAGTTTAAAAATCTCCCCCCAAAACCTGGAACAGGGACAAGGCTAGAATTAACTAGGAAATAGAAGATATGACTGTCCTTGGAAAATAGGTAGCACTAGAGAGATACAGAATAATGATTTGAGTTCCTGAAGATGAAAGAAAGAGAGGATGGCAAGCAGCATCCACCTGTGACTTGCCTTGGTTGTCACAATCTGTGGGGAGTATCATGTTTCCAATGTAAAAGGGAAAAGGAAACAGATGCATTGCAATGTGCACTTGGAATGTGTGAGGTTTTCTTCATTTTTATTTTTTTAAATATAAGCTCTTTTCTCTTCGTTCCAGAATCAGGTCAAGATCTTATAATCTGAATGATGAAAATTGTTGTTGTTAATTGCCTTCAAGTTGACTTTGACTTATGGTGATCCTATGAATGAGAGACTCCTAGTCGCTTTATTATCAACAGCCTTGCTCAGATCTTGCAAACTGAGGGCTATGGCTTCCTTGAGTCTATCCATCTGGAATGTGGTATTCCTCTTTTCCTACTGCCCTGCATCTTACCAAGCATTATTTTCTTTTCTAATGAGTCATGGCTTCTCATGATATGGCCAAGGTACAACAGCCTCAATTTTACAACCTGCCTTTGCACTTTCTTCCTTGAATTTCTTCAGTAATCATTCCCAGTCTTTGCTATTTTTTGCTAATAGTATGGTGTCATCTGCATATCTTAAATTGTTGATGGTGACTTCAATTTTCATGCCCCCTTTCCTCAAAGTCTAGTCCTGCTTTATGTCTGGTATTTCTGACATATAGGTTAAACAGGTAGATAAGATACAGCCTTGTCTGACCCTCTTGCCAACTGGAAACCATTCAATTTCTCTGTATTCTGTCCTAACAGTAGCCTCTTTTCCAAAGTGCAGGTTAAGCATCAGGACAATCAGATGTTGTGGCACATCCATTTCTTTAAGAGCAATCATTTATAGAGCCAAAGGCTTTGCTGAAATCAAAAAAAAGCACAAACTGATTTTCTTTGGTATGTTCCATTATCCAAATTATGTTTGCAATATGATCCCTAGTGCTTCTTTCTTTCCTTAACACATCTTGGACATCTGGCATTTCTCTATATATATGAAAGCCAGCATGGTGTAGTTGTTTGAGCATTGGGCTATTTCTCTCATTGGACAACTCTCCGGACCAGAGTTCGAATCCTGGCTCGAACATGTAAACCCAGTGGGTGACCTTGGGCAAGTCACTCTCTCTGAGCCTCAGAGGATGGTAATTGTAAACTTTCTCTGATGAAACTTGCCAAGAAAACACCATGATAGTTTCACCTTAGGGTTGCCATAAGTTGGAAATGACTTGAAAGCACACAACAAAAAGAAAATATGGTAAAAGTTTTTGTTGTAGAACTTTGAACAACACTTTGGTTGCAAGAGAAATTAATGCAATGGTCCTATGGCTACTGCCATTCCTGGTGTCCCTTTCAGTCCCCTTTCTTGGGGGCTGAAATGTATATTGAGCATTTCCAATCTGTGGGCCATTTTTGTGTTTTTCATAGTTGTTGACAGATTTTAGTTAGAGCTAGAGTAGACTCTGTCTCTGTAGTGTGAAGCAGCTCTATTGGTATGGTATGGTCAGAGTTTGCATTAAATCCTTTGAATGCTTTTTTCTACTTCTTTCCTTTCTATAAATGTCACCATATTTCTTCTTATCTTTTCATTTTCTGTAATTATCTGACTCAAAATGTCTCATTCTTGTCCCATAAAAACATCCTATTTTAGCTCACTCCCTCCAAGTACTGCAATGGTTATATTTTCCATTTCTTGTTTTACTATGTCTAGTTTCCCCTGATTCATGTTTCTCACATTCCATGTTTCTATGTGTGTTGTGCAGCTTTGGGCTTCCTTTCCACGTCTGAGTATGTCTACATCTATTTCCTTTCATGTTGAATCCCATTGCATTGTTAACCACAGAGCTACTCACAGTTGTCCCACATTTTGGCACTATCACTTGCTTCATGTTGGATTGTCTCATCATAGAATTTCTGTGGGGAAAGGGGGTTTACCAAGCCCCCTAACTATGATGCCACTGCCATTGTTTCTAAGAGATCCTCTGCCACTGTCACTCTCTGCTGCCCAGTAGCTGTTTCACTTTTATTACAGTCAATGCAGTAGCAATGAAACAGTTATTTGTCCACTACAACTGCTACCAATTAGCGGTCTCACTTACATTGGTCAATAAGGTAGCAATGAGATGGCTGCTTGTTAATTGTTTTGCTGTGCCAAAAAATTAAACAAATTGCTTTCTTACAAACTATATCATTATTCTTGTTTTTTTTTAAAAAACAACAACAACAACAACACTGAAGTTCATTGATGATCAAAGTTACCCAGCACTTATATATAAAATGCAGGATGTCAAATTCTTAGTTTTGTTCTGTAAATTTTTAACTGGTACCAGACCGAAACAGAATTTTTGGAAAATGATGGGTGTCATATTCTCAACCTAGCAAGTTTCATGGGAGCACTGGCTATAGCAGGGGTGGGCAACTTTTTTGAGCCCTGGGCCGGTCCCCCGAAGTCCACCTCTCTGCCGGGCTCTCTGCCGGGCGAGTGGTGGCCACCATTTTGTTCTCCAAAATGGTGCCCGCGACGCGTTTGTGCATGTGCAGGAGTACTGCGCATGCGCAAACGTGTCATGGCCGCCATTTTGGAAATCAAAAATGGCGGCCACAGCCACACGGAGGCCAAAATGCACAGCGGTGGCGGCAGGGGTCAGCCTGGGCCGGTAAGTCTGGCGACCTGGGCCGGAACTGGCCCCGGGGGCCATAGGTTGCCGGCCCCTGGGCTATAGTATATCCTGATCTGACCTGGTAGAGACAGTCCCAAGTAATCCTCTGTCATCCCACTTTTTCAGCTGCTTTTAAAATGACCCAATTTCTGTCTGCTCCTCCCACTTTCCCCCTCTGTCCTCAGCTTATTTCAATTGCTGCAAACTGCGATTAAAGTGCAAAAGTAGTTTGCAGCAGGGGATGAAAGGAGAGGAAGGGGCAGAATTTTATCCTTCCCAGTTGTCTCAGGCAAAAGGCAATTGTGCCAGTTCTGAGTTCTCCTTCATTAATAACTTTTGCCATATCCTACCTCTCTGTAAAATACAACCGGGGTGGTTTACATGATAAAACGAACAATCCTGTCTCCCCAATAGCCCTCCCCCAAAATACAATTAAACAATCAAAGTTTAAAAACATACTTAAAAATAACAAACTACAATAACTACAATTTGTTTGTTTTCTTGGCTGTCCATGGTATCCTAAGTACTCTTCTCCAGCACCACATTTCAAATGAGTTGATCTTCTTTCTGTCTGCTTCCTTCACTGTCCAGCTCTCACATCTGTACACGGTAATTGGGAATACAATGGCCTGGATGATTCTGACTTTAGTGCTCAGTTGTATGCCTTTGCTCTTCAGTATCTTTTCCTGTTCTTTCATAGCTGCCCTTCCCATTCCTAGTCTTCTTCTTATTTCTTAACTGCAGTCTCCATTCTGGTCAATGTTTGATCCTAGATATGGGAATTCTTTAACTAATTCAGTTTCCTCGTTGTCTAGACTGAATTTGTATATTTCTTCTGTGGTCATTATTTTTGTATTCTTTATGTTCAGCATCAGACCTGCCTTTGCACTTTCATCTTTGACCTTGCTTATTAACTGTTCCAATTCCTGAATGTCTTCTGCTAATAATATGGTGAAAATTAGCATAAGGGCATTAAAAAAAGAGTACAAAGGAGAAATGATGGGAGGCAGAAATAAAAGTGACAACAAAAAGAACAAAGGTGCCATTTGGCAGAAATTCAGGGGTGGCTGCCATATGTAAATTCTAAATCACATTTAATTTAAGCTAGTATGTCCCCAAGCATTTTTTAAAAAGGGCTCCCAGTAGATGGCCAGAAAAGAAAGAGAAGCAATTCATGTGTTTTCCTTTCATTTCCTATCAGCGACATAGAATTTCTCCTAGCCGGTTTCCTGAGAACCATTTTGCATTTTTCAATTTCTACACTTTACAAATACAGATGACTACGGAGAAGGCATCACACATCTGCCCAAATTTTCCTGTTTTGCCCTCCTCCAAATTTTCCTACATTTCTTGTAAAGAATTTAAGTCTCATTTGAGGATTCCCCTCCTGCTAACTTTATTTTCACTTACCCAATACAGTGTGGTGTGATCATGTTAGTCTTAAAGAATAGACATTAATAAGGTTCTACCTATTTCTGTGAATTTCCTCTAGCATCTTACTTCTAATCTTGTTCTGTATTCAACAAATTTTGTCTTTGATTATATATCTGGATCATGCTTTTATAAAAGCAGTGGATATGCATTACAGCATGTCCAGCTAGACTACAATGCCACTAAACCAATGTAATGCCAACTACAACATTCTAACCATACCCTTCCCACAACAGCAAAACACTCTGTATCCTTAAAGCATTTGCTCAATAAGCATCATTTTAATCATTTGATTTGCACATTTATTGCATCAAACTGGAGTTTCTTGGTTGATTGGCTAGAACTGATATATTAACATGGACACAGAAGGGCAAAAAACAAGCAGACCTTGAAATAATAAGATACAAATTTGCCTTTTTACAAATATATTTTATTACTGACATTGTCATGGGGAATGTTATTAAAATTATCAAAGTTATTAAAATTTCATACTGTTATTGCGTGCTTTCAAACCTTTTCTGACTTATGGGAACCCTAAATACAAACCTATTGTGGGTTTTTCTTGGTAGATTTTGTTCAGAGGTGGTTTGCCCTTGTCTTCCTCTGAAGCTGAGAGAGTGTGACTTGCCCAAGATCATCCAGTGGGTTTCCATGGCTGAGTGGGGATTCGAACTTTGGTCTCCCAATGCCCTAGTTCAATATTCAAGCCACTGCACCACACTGGCTCTCAAAAATGTGATATGAAAATAATGTACATTTCAGCCATTTCGCTGGCTCTAAATATCAACACATTCATCTCACAGTGGGCGGTGAATTGTTCTAAGTTTGCTAAGTCATGCCTGAGACTTTCATGCAGATTTTAATTTTTATCTCTCCCTTACTGAAAGAAGTTTATTGTACTGTATGTATACAGTGTGCCCTTGGTATCTGCTGAACTCTGGTTCCAGGAACCCTTGTGGATACCAAAATCTGTGGGCGCTCACATACCATTAAATACAATGGCACTGTAAAATGGTGTCCCTTATATAAAATGGCAAAATCAAGGTTTGCTTTGCTTTTTTTTTTTTTTGCTAAATTTATATATATATTTAATATTATCAACCTGTGGATGGTTGAATCTGTGGCTACGGAGGGCCAACTGTACAAAAGTTTTTTCACCTTTATTCTATTATCTATTTTGCATGCACATACATGAACATATATGTGAAAAACAAGTAACAATCTCATTTAAAACTGTAACAATCTCATTTAAAACCTTAAAATCTGCATACTTCTTGACCATTTTATCAACATTTCACAATGACATCAATGAAGATCTTCGAGGCTAATGAGACTGAGTTTGAGCACCAGATATTTTTTTTTCTGACTGGGTCCTCCAACTATTTTCCAGCACATCTGTGCAACCAGCAATTGCTGTCCATGAGTGATGGTGGGCTTCATCCGTTCATGGGAGGCTTCTGACCCAATAAAGGAATTCTACTAGTTGAATCCAGAAATTCTGCTGGAGTAGCAGCTCCCAACCTTAAGTCTTCAATTTGTTTTAGATTTCAGCTCCCAGTCAGGAGCTCTAAATATGCTGTAGAGCATCACTGTTCTGAAGTAGGGGACTAACATTTCCCCTTAATGTTCAGGGATCAGTATCATATATTTGCCCATTGGTGACATGGGTTTTTTTATTCCTGGAAACTTGCTGTGGACAAGGAGCTGATAGCTGATGTCACTGGTCCATGGACCATCAATCTAGAAAATTTAAGGATACTCCAGAATAGCAGAAAGATGGTAATAGAAACAGCAAATGTAAAGAGAAATTGGCAGAAATTGCTTCTTTTCCATCTGCTCGTGGATTGCTTCTGACAGCAGAATGGTATAGCCACATTGGTGCTTCTCATGGAGACTGGCTACTGTTGGTTGACCACATGCCTCCAGTACCTGGACTGTGGAATTCAGGAGATAGTGGCCATGATCTCAATTAATCAGGTATTACCTGTAGTATGTGTACATGTGTAATTTGCAATTGGCAAATTTTAATATGTTCATGAGAAGGTGACAAAAGAGATGTGGGTTGGACACCAAGTTCTATGTGGAAAAGCTGGATGAACTGGACATGTTTAGAACAAGCTACATGGCCGCTTAGCCTATCACACAGATCATAGAGCAAGGTTAGTACTTAAATTAAGATCCAAATTACAAGAAAGGAGATTTCAACTAAACTTCTAAGGTTTTCCTGACAGTGGAACAGACTCTCTTCCACTGTAGTTTTTAAAACAGATAGAAAATGTCCCAAGTATAGGGGCTGAAGTAGCAGTGGATTTCCTGAATCAACAGGGGTCTGGACTAGAGACCTCTGAAGTCCATTCCAAATCTATGATTCTATCATTTCTTGTAATTCATGTTTGATGCAGACGAGAAAATAGGGTGACAGTGGGTTCAGGTGCCAAGACACAATAAAACAACAAGAAAATGTTTGCTTCCTATGTTAGAAATGTCAGTACCCATTAATAAATCTATCTGACAAATATACTCTCATCCATGAGGGACACCACCAAGTTAAAATAAAATAAATTATATTTAATTAAATGGAACTGTCATCTTCCTTCTACTATCATTCCCCAGTTATTACATCCTAATCAATCCTTTTGGGACAAGCATGGGGGAAGGCTGAGAGGCACACTATAAACAATTTGTTTCCCCATCAAGAGTTGGAATTTTTGTTTTAATCATGTGAAATTGTAAGTTGAATCCATCACCTTGTAAATAGGATCAATGGTCTAGAAGGACATCATTCAAACTGACAAAGCAAATCTCTCAAGTAAGCTACTGGATTTCCTCATGTCTATTTATGCCGACAGAGACTTAAAATAAAAAACCTAAAGCAAAGCAGATGCATTGAGAAAACATGCAAACATTTGTTTAAATGGTAGCTAAAGGATGTAATTTTGAACTGTAATACAAGGTAATGTAATAAGGATTGTGGGCCTTTGCCCAGAATATATAAAGGTGGCAAAGAGTCTCGACTCAATGTAGATACGGCTAAACAGTCATATCATCTATTTAAGCTTTATGCTAAATTGAGATAGCATTTCAAGTGGATCAGAGAAACACATTGCAGAGGGCATCTTTCCTGTATGTTGATTCCATGCAATCAGGCATATATCAGCATAGACTTAAGAGTTCATCTCCTGGATCCCACTGCAAAAGACAAGATTCCCTAGACTGCAAGCCATGTGTGATACTCATTTAATGCATGATGAAAATCTTCCAGAAAAGGAAATTCCACAATGCCTTTGGGCAACCTGTTCCATTGTCCAACTGTTCTGACAGCTAGGGAGCATTTCCTGACATTCAACATCATTTTCTTTTCTCTCCTTTTTATTGTTTTCTTTCTTCTCAAGCTCACAGCAAAGAATCTTTACCTTTAAGGCTAACCATTAAAGTCAAAACGCACAATCATAAACTTACTTTATATTATTTTATTTATGCTGTGTTGTCCTTTTTCTGATTTCATCATGCCACATAGGAACAAAACAAAACAAAGAAAACTTTGTGGGCTAAATATGAATTTACTGCAGGTCAGCTTGAGTCAATGGGATAGGACAGGCATTATACAGAAAAGATAAAAATTACACACACACACACACGGATTCTCTATGATTATGATTTACAAAAATGGAAATTAAAAAATGGGGCTGTTGCAATTCTCTTCCCTTCCTGATGTGTAGGCCCAATTTATTTCATTGGAACATGGAGCATATCTGTATCTGCTTTAAAAATTGCACTTTGTACAGTAGGCAGCTGAAACCTGGGACAAAAGCTAATTATAGCTTTACATAAAGCCACGGTCAGAGAGTTATTTTTTTTTAATGCAGAAATAAAATAATTCATTTTCATGTTTATTTTATTACTTCTTTTTCAGACAGTCACAGAAAACCAAAAGTTCCTGCTGTGTTTAATATGTGGATTCCTTAAAGATGGCATTCAAAGTAAAATTAGGGAGCATAACCAAGAGATGTAAAGGATACAACTGACAGTTCTCCATGATTACTAAAACTAGCAGATTTTGTTCCACACAGCTGAAGTTATGAGAATTCATTTCTCAATATGTGATCTTCAGTTCAGGAAAGTTATGATTTATTTATTTACACCAGGGTTGGGCAAACTGCAGCTATGGTTCCTAATGCTATTTTTGCAGCCCTTAAACTATCCAGACCTGCCAGACCACCTTATTTCTGGCAAAAAAGGACAATGGTAAATTATTTCTCTTTCCCTTTTAAGTAGTTGCAGGCTCTCCTCCCCACAAATCCCAAGTTGTAAACTTGACTGCCAAAAATAATGTTCTCAAATAAAAAAAACTGAATCAACTGTCTTAGAGTAGATGCAATCAAGTATTTGCCCAAACAAAACAGCTTCACAATACCTGTGCCCTCATACTCAACTTGAGAAAATGACAGTGATTAAGTGAGTTCATTTAAACTCACATAATAGCAGGTGTTGTCTGATAAGATTTAGATTATTGCACTACCTTTAAAATGCATTAAAAAGAGATTTACCTCACCTGAACTGAAGTCAAATTGGGGCTGCTATCACATGGATTTTCCATGAAAAACTACCATCAGAATGCCGCCCAAATTCAGCCAGGCTGACTTAACTTGCTTCGGCAGCTATTTTTCTAAGTCATTATGGGTGGAAGCAGACGGGCGGCCGTGGGCCGCCCCGGTAAGCTGCGCCACGGGGCCGAGGTATCCCCACACCTCGGCCCCACAGTGCAGCTTCGCCACCCCTGGAAGGAGCGCTAAATTGGCGCTCCTTCCACAAGCCGCTGAAGGTGCACCACAAAAGGCTGCTGGCGCACCTTCAGCGACTCTTCCGCTGCAGCATGTGCGAATGCTGCAGTGGGAGGTCCTCCTCGGAGCACCAGCCGTGCGGAGGGCCGGCTGCTCTGAGGATGACCTGGGGAAGGGGTTGGCCGCCCACCGTGCGGCTGCCCCTCCCCTTCCCTGCCCCCAAAACTGCTCTTTAAGCTGTCTGCTTCCCCCCTATGTGAAGGAGCACCATATGAATAAAGAGGAATGACACTGCTGGCCCACCATCATTGCCATAGCACTCCTATAACATTCACCACAATTATGAGTTAAGCAAAGGACAGAGGGCAAAGATAGTATATAGTACACTGGCCCCTTGGTATCCACTGGGGTTTGGTTCCAGGAATCCCCATGGATACCAAAACCCGTGATTACACAAGTCTTCTCTAGGACAGAAGGTATATACTTGAGGCAGCGCCAGTGGTTCAGCCCAGTTTTCCTTTATTTGCATGTTTTAATGGGATTAATGTGTAAGTAGAGCTTATGGGGCTTTAATTCATGGTTTATTATGGAAAATGAAAGCAGGCATCAGTTTTACAACTTTCTCTGTGTTCTTGAAAGCTCAGAATATTGTTTCAGTTGTAACCTATCATTAGAACAAGCCATGGGTTAGTGTGATATTGAACTATATTTTATGCAAGAAGTAACTTTGGTTCAGAGAGGATTAACATTGCACCTGGCTGAATCAGAAGGAAAAGTGAGTCAGCAAGTCCCTCTCTACTTAGGGGGGATGCAGATGGGCGGCCCTGGGCTGCCCTGGGAAGTGGAGGATTGGGGCCAAGGCTGCACCACGCCTCAGCCCCAATCCTCCCTTTTGCTGGCCTGGAAAATAGCGGCCAAATGCCGCTCCTTTCAGCCGGCAAAAAGGACGCCCCAAGAGCCACTACGCGGTTCTTCTGTGCCCCTTCCGGCGAGAAGCTGTGCCAGGAAGACGTTCTGACACCGCATGCCATTGTAACAGCACGTGGCATCAGGATATCCTCGGGAAGAGCTTGGGGCGGCTGGCGTGCGGCTGCCCCTTGGCTTGATTTTATAAAAATTATATACAAACAAATCTGAATTTGCTTCTTTTCCCATTTCCTCCTCATACTTTCCCCATGTATAATAAGTATATTATATGTTGTAATTTTAAACTGTAGGCTGCTTACTTTATAAAAGCAGCATATGCATAAAACATATTTAGGGGTAGCTTCACACAGGACAGGGCTAGTGTGGCTCTAAAAAAAAGTTACTTTTTTTCGTTAATAGTGGAGTTGATTTTTTGTATTGCCTCCCCTTCATCCCAACATGACCAAGAAAAGTAGCAGCTTCTGCCTACATTATACCCCTAGTCTAGACCATTTTAATTGACAACAGAAGTAACAGCTGAGAAAAAACGTAGGCCTGTAACTCTAAAATCATCACTTTATATGGATTTCAGCATATGCATGTGACACATAGATACAATAAATGTTGTGTTAAGTATAAATAGCAAAAATCACCTGCATATTATCTATTATCACTACAAGTATCAGAACTACTATTAGCCTTGGTAATAGCAGCTTCAGTATTGGCTTCCTTGGAGCCAATTAGAACCTATTAGATTTCCAGTAAGATCACATATTCAGTGATATAAATCGATCAACAAGTAGATCTGCTGTCAGTGCAACATTCCAACAGAGTGTTCATCTCAAATTCTGACACACCAGGATTGGAGGAACAGTTGAATACTGATCCCTAATGATCTTCATAAGTCTTCACATGGCAGGTGGAAAATCAAAGGAGAAAATTCCAAGGGAGGACAGAAAAAAGAGTGGAAAGAAAAAAAGAAAAAGAAAACCACAAATAAATTAAAAGCTAGGCTTTTATAAATGAGGCTACACTGTGAATCTTCTAAATTAAAAAAAAAATGGCTACAAATCCAGAAGTTAGATGTCACAGTAGTTTTTCTGCTCTTAAACCACTATATATTAAGGGTCTATTTGAGTACAATTGAATCTGCTATTGAGAATACGTCCCCTCTTTGTGGTTGGTGCTTCAGACATGTTTGTAATGTTATATTCAATGAATGGCTGATATACATGTGTGACCTTAATGAATATACACTTGGCCCTCTGTATCCATTTTGGATTTTGCATGGATGGATTCAACCAACCATTCCCCCCACAACATTCCTCTCTCCCCAAAGCAGACTCTGATTTTATGATTTTATATAAGGGACACCATTTTACAACAACATCGTATTTAATGGGGTTTGAACACTGGACTATGATTCTGGAGACCAAGGTTTGAGTCTCTGTTCAGCCTTGGAAACCTACTGGGTGAACTTGGGCAAGGTAGTCCTCTTCTGAACAAATTGCACCGAGAAAACTCCATGATAGGTTTACCTTACAGGCATCATAAGTCAGAAATGTCTTGAAGGCACACAACAACAATGTCTAAAATATTAAATATCCATATGACTACAATAATACTAAAATATTAAGGAAAAGTCTGTATATATGCTAAGTCTGGAAAATGTATTTCATATTTTAAAATAATAATAAAAAATACCATTAGACCATGCAGGAAGAGGACTAATGCATTATAGTTCCATAAGTTCATTCTTCTCATTGATAATGACTATACTAGTGGCCTCAAAATGCACTACATTTTATCCTAATGGATTTTGGCAACAAACTACTGCATTTCATACAATTGTGTTTAATGAAGACCATATTTTTTTAGTTTCCTGCCAAGGCCCATTATAATACAGTTTTTAGAATTTTGTGATGCAATAACTAGCTATATGAAACCAAAATATTAATGCAAATTGGCATTTCAAAATTTAAAGTGGTATTTTGCATAACAGGAACCAAACATCAGAAAAGCAGAAAGAGTGCACACAACACAAATGACTCTTTTAACACCATAATTATTACAGGGAGAAATGATAGTTTGTGTATGGCATCATGATACCCAGAATAAAGCATCTGCCAGTTTGCGACACTGTTATCTCCTGATACTCAAGTGTTCATATCGTATTATAAAGAGTTGTCTAAAATATATTCAGACAACTGATTAAACGGGGGTGGGAAGATGACTATTAAATGGTAATTTCAAAACGGAAGGGATTGTGCAAATATTACTAACCTTATTACAAAGTTGTAAGGCTCATCAGAATGCTCTGAAACCCTCCGGCCAAACTAAGATTATTACTAGTTAAGTTATGTAGGTGCACTAATGAGTAAATTTGTATGTACATATTACTACATATTCAGCAATATATTTTAACAGGGTATGTTTATCCCAGAGTAAGCCCCCCTGTGTTCAACTGGTCTCAAACTATTATATATTCAGAACTGCAGCCTAAATGTGGCTTTCAAGAACAATTTTTACACTGGTCTTTGTATGTTGAAAGCTGGGAGCTCAAGATGAGAATAATCCTGGATCTGAGTTGCAGGAACATGTCAGGCACTTGAACCCACCCATGGGTTTCTCCTTAATGCAGTGTTCCTGTGTTAGGTATATCCTAAAGAGCAGAGATACCGCTATATCTGGGATAGTGTAAAAGCCCTTGCTGGGTTCAGGCTGTGCTGGAGAGGGATCACACACTGACAGGAGAAGGATCAGGTCACAGACTCATATCTGACTATGTCTTGGGAGAGCTGAGGGCATCATGGAAGGGCAAACTTTGTGTCCTGAGTGTAGCAGCCATGCATTGGTTGCCAGATCCATATGACTTCTGCACACCACCTCATTTTCTTCTAAACTACCTGAGCTTTGTGACATAGCCATCTTGGGCTCAGTAAGCACTGAGGCCCAAATCACCTTAGATTTGAACACAGCATGGAATTCCTTTCCCCAGGCTGGCACAGAGAGAGTAGGGGCAATTACATAACTAACTGCATTCTGTCACAAGAAGGGGGTACATCTTGATCTACAGTTATTATAGGGAACAGAGTTATGGCACAAAATGAATAAACGTAAGCAGAGGCAAAGATTATACAGCAAAGAACATGTAGTACTCTATGTGAAGAGTTGTAGAACACACAAAACACCCCCTCCTCCTCCTCCTATCTGTGGAAAAAGTCATTAATCTGTACAGGTACACTGTACAAGTGTTTCTTCAGGCTACCCTGTTTCCAAGCAGAAATTACTGGTGGAATTCACATGTTATCTGTTCCATATGTTAATGTTCTTAATGCAGAATATATTATATAAGAGGCAACTAGAATTGTTGCCACACTGCAGAATTAATGCAATTTGACACTTCTTTAACTGACATGGCTCCATCCTATGGAATCCTGGGGTTTGCAGTTTGTTGTGGCACCAGAGCTCTCTGACAGAGAAGGTCAAATAGCTAAAAATCCTACAAATCCCAGAATTCTATAGCACTGAGCCATGGCAGTTAAAGCAGTATCAAATTACATCAATTGTGCAAAGCTGATGCCACTAGTGAAAGAGAAGTCAAATGCACATTCCAGGCAATACAATCATTGCAGACTGATTTCAGCACCCACTGGACAATATTTCACACATGAAACTGCACAGATAGATTTCTTCATATAATAAAATGGCTTGAAATGGACTTTAAATACCAAAACATGAGTCTAGGCTGGTAATTTGCACATATTTTTCATCTGGAATAAAATTTTAGGTGATTAGACACATTCTGAAGGCTTACCACACCCATCCTAAATGCCAGTTGATTACGCCAACAGTAATGAGTAAAGGCAAGATTTCTTCTTTAGTAGCAATAGCAATAGCAATAGCAAGTACATTTCTATACTGCTCATCAGTGAACTAGCACTCCCTAAGTGGTTTACAATGTGTAAGCCAATTGCCCCCAACAAAGTGGGTAGTCATTTTACCAACCTACAAAAGGATGGAAGGCTGAGTAGACTTTGGAGTCCTCATGTCGGATCGAATTTACAATGTTGTGACTGAAGCACCAGCATTTAACCACTGCACTACCAGGGCTCCAAAGTAGAAAGAAGTCATTGGCAAAATGTTAATAGCTACAACAAAATAGAAATGAATCCAGTAGCACATTTGAGGCTAATTATGTACCCTCCAACATTTTACAGGTAAAACCTGGCACATGATCAAGCAGTGTGGTCAAGATGGGATAGGTTATTAATAAAGAAGAACAGATACAGGAGGCTAAAGAAGTTTAATATGCCCAAGTCTACAGGAAATGCCCTTCTACTCCTTTGCTCCCTGCTGAGTTAAATGAGTGCAAACTACTTTGCACTTTGAACTCAGATTGCAGTAACTGAAGTAAGCAGAGGACAAAGAGAGAAAGTGGAAAGAAAAGAAAGAAACTGGGACATTTTAAAAGCAGCTGAAAAAGTGGAACAGGGTTAACTGGGACTATCCCTGCCAAATCGGACAGTCCAAGGGTATGTAATTGAGAGAAAGAAAAGTTCTAGCATAAGCTTTTATGGACTCCAGTACACTTCATGAGATGCCCTGTGAACTGGAGTCTGTGAAAGTTACACACAATTCTTTCTTTGTACAAATTTCTTTCCCGAGTAGTTTTGAAGGTGCTACTGGATTTCCTCATGTCTATTTATGCCAACACAGACTAACACCGCTATATATTTGAATACAATCTTAAATAGTTTGAGCATTAGACTACAACTTTGGAGACCAGGGTTTGGATGCTGACTTGGACTTGGAAACCCACAGGGTGACAAGCTAAGTTGACAAGGGGAAGGCAAAGGCAAACCCCCTTTGAATAAATCTTATCAAGGAAACCCTGTAATAGGTTTGCCCTTAGGTTGCCATAAGTCAGAAATAAGCTGAAGGCATGTAAAAACAAGTTATATGAAACTGATATGCTCATTAATATGTTTATTTCCTCATTTATTTAAATAATTATTATTTAACTTCCTGGACCAAATCCACCCAAGGCAGTAAAAAAATGGAAGTATAAATTATTATAACAATATTTTAATCTGTTATAAAATCTGGGGAAAAAAATAAAACACTTCATGAGCTACAATAATAGAGCATTAATAATAATAGGACTTCTTAAATTATTTTTTTTTATTAAAATGGGATTTGAATTGATCTATATAATGTGCATAGAGCAAATATTTGTTTGTTTCTATGCCATCTTTCCCATGAAATTGGGACCAAAGGCAGTTCATGATAAAATTAGATTAAAAGTTCCAGGGGAAAAAAAACAACCCGAACATATACAGCCTATAACATTAAAATACAATGGAATTAAAAACAATTTAAAAGCACATCAATAAATAAGTATATGAAAAGACTCTTTTTTAGAATCTTCATCAAGGTAAATCCCACTGAATTCAGTGTCATTTTAGTTACAAGTAAACATGCTTGAAAGTAACCTTCCACAGCTGCCAGAAGCACCTTCTTTGCTAACAACTAACCGATAACCATGCTCCTGTGCAGATTATTCAGAAACAGAAACTGCAGTTGGGTAGGGAACATACTAGATTAATGCCTTTTTAAAGGTCAATCCAAAGAGCATAAAGCAGATGCAAGCTTTTAAGATCTCCAGGTAAGCAAGATATTTCAAAAAGCAGGTGGGAGAGGGTGGGAGGGAGAGGAATAGTTTTGATATGGTAATCATAGTAGTTGCATGATGTCCTGAAATATCATAAAAAAGAAAAAAAATCTCCAGATATTTTAATGTAGTTCTAACAGAAGGATGACAATAATGTGACACTTGAAATATGAGCTCACAAATTCCAGTAGACTTGTCAACAGTGTGGCCAATGCTCAGGCATACTGGGAACTGGAGTCCAACAATATCTGGAGAGCTGCTGGATTCCTATGCCTGTTCTAGCAGTTTTTAGGTTCCACTGAGAATAAACTCTAGGACTGCTGGAAGCAAGAAAGGGAAATAAATTTGAACATCCATTTTTGAAAATAGAAAACCTATTTGTAAACTTATAATTGTGTCAGCTTAAGTGAAGCACACTTGCTCTTTTACTATGGCAATGAAAAACAAACTATTGGGCTGTCTGCATGGGCCAAAAGGCCCGTGTTTTCACTGGCCTATAGCAGACTCCCTAACTGAGCTGACACAGCTGGTCTCAAGAGTTGCTGTTGGAGTCACCCAGACTCTTAGTTCTGGGCAACTTCAACATCCCACTCGAGACCAACTTGTCAAATCTAACAGGTGTGGCTTGGGAGTTCATGGAAACCATGACAAACATGGGCCTATCTCAACTGGTCGCCGGGTCCACTCATTGTGCCAGTCATATCCTCAATGCGGTCTTTAGTACGGAAAAGGAATATACGTGGGCAAAGGTTATGAAAACCACCGCATTGTCATGGATGGATCATTTCCTGATCAAGACTGAACTAAGAACCACGGTTCACCCCTCTGGGGGTGGTGGACCCATTAGAATGGTCCGCCCACGAAGGCTAATGGAACCAATAGGATTCCAGAAAGCCTTGGAGAGTTTAATGGTTGTTAACACCGGTAATTCTGTTGAAGCTTTGTTAACACTTGGAACACCGATCTTACCAAGGCTATTGACACGATTGCTCCCAAGCGTCCTTTCCAGCCCGCTCCAAATTGGAAACCATGGTATACAGCTGAGCTGAGGAAAATGAAGCAGGTTGGACAACGAATGGAGCGCACCTGGTGGAAAACTCGACTCTTATCTGACAAGACTCGTCATAGGAACTTTCTTTGGTCCTATCGAGAGGCAATACATGCAGCACAGAGATCTTTCTGTTCTGCACGTATTGCGTCTGCATAGTTGCATCCAGCAGAACTGTTTAGTATTGTGGGTGAGCTGACGCAGGTTCCACCTGCACAGAACCCACTACTTAACCCAACAACGGCCTGCTGTGACGCATTTAATAACTTTTTTGCAGATAAAACCTCTCAGATTAGAGCCGACTTAGATGCCAGTGTTTCGACAGAAACAACTGACGAGGTGTCCAGCAACTCCGTTAATGAAGTTATTCTGGATCAGTTCCAGTCTGTGAGGACAAGCTCCTTGGCAGAGTGAGGAAAACAACCTGCCCTCTTGACCCTTGCCCATCATGGCTGGCCATTCAGGGGGGTGATGCATTGAGGATGTTCCTCATGAGCATCATCAATGCATCCTTCAGGGAGGGTTATATTCCATCTTGTTTGAAGGAAGTGGCAGTTAGGTTACTTCTGAAAAAACCTTCCCTGGACCCCCTGGGTATGAACAATTATAGGCCAGTTTCTTTACTGCCATTTTTGAGCAAGGTAATTGAGAGGGTGGTTGCTCTTCAACTCCAAGCTGTCTTGGATGAAACCGATTATTTAGATCCATTTCAAACTGGCTTTAGGACAGAATTTGGAGTTGAGACTGCCATGGTTGCCTTAACCAATTACCTTCGTCTAAACATCGACTGGGTAGTGTGACCCTGTTGGTGCTTTTGGACTTCTCAGCGGCTTTCGACACGATAGATCATGACATCCGGAGATTTGGGGCTGGGTGTTATCAGTACGCTGAGGACACCCAGATTTATTTCTCCATATCCCGGTCGTTGGTCTCGGCTCCTGATGGCGTCTCTCCTCTCAATGACTGCCTTAGGGCAGTAATGGACTGGAAGACAGAAAACAGACTGAATCCAGACAAAATGGAGGTGCTCACAGTAGCGGCCCCGAAACCAGGAATTGGGTTGCAACCTCCAGTCCTGGATGGGGGTCACACTCTCCGTGAAGGTCTGTATTTGCAGTCTGGGGGTCCTCCTAGATCAGTCGCGTCAGATGATTGCGACAGTCAGGAGTGCCTGTTATCAGCTTCGGCTGATACGCCAGCTGCGCCCCTTCCTGGAAGTAAGGGACCTTGAGACTGTGGTGCATGCACTGGTAACCTCTCGTCTGGATTTCTATAATGTGCTCTACATGGGGCTACCCTCGTACTTGGTCCAGAAACTCCAGTTGGTACACAACATGACAGCCAGAGTGGTCTCCGGGACATCTAGGAAAGACCACATAACACCCTTTGCTGGCTGCCTATCAGTTTCTGGGCCTGGTATAAGGTGTCGGTTATGACCTTTAAAGCCCTGAATGGCTTGGGTCCAACCTATCTTCAGGACCACCTCCTCCCATATAATCCTCCCTGCACACTCCAGTCCTCTGGGAGGAATTTGTTGTAGCCAATAAAAACTAGGCTGTCGACAACCTCCCAGAGGACTTTTTAGGCTACCGCTCCCAGATTATGGAATGGCCTGCCGGATGAGATCCGTCAGATTACCAACCTAAATAGCTTCAAAACAGCTGTGAAGATGGATCTCTTCTGGCAGGCCTTTCCTGACTAGATTTCCCAGCCTCAGGAGTCCCATTATCGCTACTTTGGCTGTAATCCTCTGTTCAGTCTATTACTGCCGGTCAGGTTTTTATATAATTTAATATGTTTTTAAGTATTATGTTTTAATGTTATCATTAGTTTAATTCTATTTTAAGGGGTGGGAGGGTTGTGGGATTTTGGATTGTATTTTAACATTGTATGGAGTTTTAATGCTATGAGCCGCCTTGATTTTTTGACAGAGAGGTGGGATACAAATAAAATTTATTATTATTATTATTATTATTATTATTATTATCATCATCATCATCATCATCATCCCATGGCCAGGATTAGGATGGATCCCAATAGACCAGACACAGATGTGGTGGATCCAGCTCAATACAACTGTTAGGGGGCAATGAGCTTACAGTTGTAAACCGCTTAGACATCCCATAGCGTGATATGAAGCGGTATATAAATGAAGCTGCTTTGCTGCTTTGCTCTTAGCTCAGGTCAATTTGCCCCGTGGTTTGCCACAGAGTTTTCTGGAAACTCTGCAGCAAATTCCTGTTGTTTAGATGGCCCATATATTCCTTACCTTCCTCCCATGTCCGCTAGTGAGCAGACTTCCATTACTGTGTCTGACGCATGGCTGCACCCACATGGTCAGGTGTCCCGTTTTCACATCAGGGTTACTAATGGGGGTCTACTCACTAGCGGTTGCATGGGAGAAGATAAGTAGTATGTGCCAATAACACATATAGCACATATCGTCCTGTCCTGGTTGCAAGGATGTATAGTTATCAGTTTACAAATCATAGATCAGGGACCGGCAACCTACGGCCCATGGGCCAGTTAAGGCCCAGGTCCCCGTAGTTACCGGCCCAGGCGGAAGGTTGCCACCACCGCGCGTTTTGGCCGCCGTGCAGCCGCGCGTGCCATGGCCGGCATTTTGATTTTTAAAATGGCGGTCGCGACGCGTTTGCACATGCGCAGTACTCCTGCGCATGCGCAAACGTGTTGCGGCTGGCATTTTGGAAATCAAAATGCCAGCCGCGGTGCACACGGAGGCGGCTGCACAGCGGCGGTGGCAGCACGCGCGGGGGATGCACGCACGTGCGCACCGCCATTCCCCCCCAGCCCAGCGGCAGAGAGGACTTCGCGGGACCAGCCCCCGGCTGTAAAAGGTTGCCTACCCCTGTCATAGATATTCACACATCACATATGTATAACTAATATTAAATATTGAATTTTGCTTGTATTACACTAAAATGAAAGAATAATAACTCTTTTGCATATGTTATTTATTAACTCAGGATTTTTGATTGGTCATTATGTAACTGGATCTATGTGAGCATGCTGAAATGAGTCTTCGGGATCAGATGCTCTCCCTTGCCTCTCTTCTATTAGCATAGTTGTAAAGAGATTAGAACCAACTTTTCACTTTTAAAGTTACTATAGTTTATTGTAACATCCACATTGTAGGAGGACTCTGGTCAGTTTAATGTTTGTTTGGTTTTTAAAAAATGAAACAATAATGCATGATGCTGGCCTGTTAACAAACCACAGTTTAAACAAAATGATGGTCTCTCTGGTTTAGAGGTTTGGATGTAGTGATACAATCTAGTTAACTAAAAATAGGGAACATATGCTTCTGATCTCCTTGTCACTGAACATTGAAGGGAGAGGTGTATGGCTCTGAGGCTTGCTTATGTTAGTTCACAGAGTAGAATACTACACTTTACTCTTAATCTGTAATTGGCCCTGGTGTCATGAAACATACACCCAAATATATATTATATAAACTGTGAAGACAATGTGGCTATTCCAATTTAAACATATAAAGCAGGCACTGAGTATGAGAAAACTATTGGGAAGGGAATATAAATATATATATATACAGCTTATTCTATTTTCATTCTAAATTCATGATTTTGTTCAAAGCAATACTTTTCTTTTGCAGGTATACTGAACAGTGTCAAGTAGCAGGAAGCCTCTGAAAATCCTGCCACTGTGAGTGCAAGTGTGTGAGAAAGGTTGTCTTCTACTGCAACAGCAAACTTGATAAACCTATCTTTTCAGGACATCTTTAATGTTTTTATTTTATGTTAGCTACCATGGGCACTTTATGAAAAGAGCAGTGGAACAAAAATTCCAAAATAAGTAAATAGTCTGCCCCATAATAGGTTTTAAGAGTCCTGCAGTATTGAAAATAGGAAGTCTAAACACAGATCTGCCCCCCTCTTTTTTCTCTCTCTCTCTTTTTTAAAAGTCTGGCTCTCTGTAACAGCAGAAGAATTCTAGGTCTGTTCTCTTCCCAGTTTTCTTTAGGATTCGGCTGGGCAAGGACTCTTGGTAAATGTTGCAGATTTAAAGGCACCCAGAACGATCCTTTGAGAGTGAAAGTATCAACGGTAGTAAACATGTACATCTAATTGTATTGTAGATCTGTTCTCTTTGCTGTTTACTATTAGTCTGTGAAGCTTATCTGCCACTAGATATCTGGCATGAGAGCCATAATGCAGGGGTATATCTGATTACCTCTAACAACATCCAATACAGCTCAGCCACATATATTTGGAAACTAGATGTTCACATATGTTATCTTCTGCGTCTGTGACTTAAAAAGTTATATATTCTTATATTTTCTCTTTGCTTACACCACTTATCTCCTGTGGATACTAATATAAGGTGCACTGTGTCTTAACAGGGTAACTTGAAAAGCCAGTGTTTGAGGGTCTTAATTAACTCATGCATAAGACTAATCTAATTTATGATAGTGGAATCTTACTAAGGTCAACAAAAAGACCAAACATGCAAAATATAATACATAACCTTTAATGCTTTTCAAATAACTAGGCAATGTTCACATTTAATCAACTAGTGATTCCTTCATCACAAACAAACCTTGACTCCACTACCCTTCTAGTTCAATGAGAGTGCATGATCTCAATGCTTTGAGTTAGCTCCCAATTGCAGACAAAATACTATTACTAGCCATTTAGCCTAGCTTAGTACCAACTTACACTGTGTGTTCAAGGAGACTTGTATATAGGATTTCAGTTAATAGCTAGTAATTTAGAAAGTGCACAAGCATGTAGGTCTTTTCTGGAAACTGGCTTAGGGTCACTTGGTAGTTTAATCTAAACCAGAGATGAGAAGAAAGTCAATCTGGATTTACTGGAAGACTTCTAGGTAAAATACACTGGGTTAACAATGACTGTTGACTCCCAAATATTTAACAATAAAAACAACAATTTTGAAATACTGTTAAAATGAATAAAGCTGAGGGTAATCGAGAGTAGATATCTGTGTGGAAGATGATCTCTTCCATTTTGGAGAGCTCTGTAATGCAAAATGTATGGTTTTTGCAGAGGCACCAAATGAGTGAAAACATATCATTATATCAGTTAAAACAAAAATAATACTGGGAACTTAAAGTTTTCTTATCGCTGATCAAAATCAGTATCATACTGTGACATGTCTGTTTGATTTTGTTTCTTTAGACCAGTGAAAAAACCCCAAATCACTCAGCTCTTGAAACACGCTGTCTAAACCATCTGTTCTATAAATATATCTATTAATGAATTAATCAATATCTTTTCCTCATATTTTTCTTCCTAATTCTTATTTAACTATAGACTATCATAGGGTTGACAAAAATTATGATTAGCAGTTTGTGTGCATTTGAAATCACCTATCAACATTATCTGGCATTTTTGAACTTTTTTTTTATTTTTTTAAAAAGATTATATGCAAACCCTTGCTACTTTTCAAAAGGCAGCCTAAAAAGTGAATGATTATCTGCATGCCTGACCATGTATGAGGGCCCTAGGTTTACTATAAATCCTGACATGCAAAACAGATGCCTTATATTAAATAGACCCTTCCCTCCAATCCTCTAAAGAGTGGATTTTGCTGCCTACAGTAACCAATGCAGGTAAAATACCATGAAATATAGCCAAAATGCATTTAATTCCAAATTATTATCCTAATAATATCATAAGGATAAAAAAAATCTGAAAGAATACTTGTTCTGAACAGCTTAGAGAAAAGCAAACAAAAGGCTAGATACAAATGGGAAACACAAATAATCAGACAGGACCAGATAAATGTTGCCAGCCACCTGCCAGGTGACTAAAGCAGTGTTACAAGGACTCAGCACATCTTTCACAACATTAACATTCTTTTAAAAAAACACCCCTGTTCATTCCTTCAAATGATTACCAAATCTCTAGGTAATAATAACATTTATAGTCAGGGTCACTACTACAAATCTTTTTACCAGTTGTAGTACTGAGCTGGAAGAACATGACAAATTGTATGCATTGAGTTAGATTTGTTAACATTAGGAAAAAGAATAACTACAGTTTCAGAAGCTGGACATTTATATGCAGATGACAATTTTGCACTGTGACAAATAAAAGTATCAAATCCCGCTAGCTGATATTTGTAGTCAACTCAGACACATTTCAAGAAAAGCACAGACTTTTATAGGATCAACATTAAACCCATCCACAATAAAACTGGAGGTACTGTAAAAACCACACATAAATTTAAACAGGTGACAGGACTTGCAGTCTATTCATAAGAGAAAACAAGTTGGTACTGGATATTCAGTACCCACCTCCACCCCTCACCATACCAAAGGGCAGTATGGCACTACTAATAGCTACTACTGAGAATGGCTATGTAGCACTTTCATTATCAGTTGCTGGGGAACAGAAGTGAAAGAGTGCTATTGTGTTCACGTCCTGCTTTGTGTCCTTCCTAAGCAAGTAATTGGCTGCTGTGGCTAAGAGAATGGAGGACTGGGCAGATCCCTAATTTTAACCAGTGCAGTTCTAGTCATGTCATTATGAAAAAATAAAATTAATTAAAATAAAATAAAATTGCATTCCATGTTAAACCAAAACCTGGGGAGCAGCTTTTCTCAAAGATGTCTCCCCTTTTCAAAAAAAGGGTGAAAGCATTTGTGGAACAGATGCTCCCACCGTGGTCCCCTGACGTGAAGCCCTGAACTTACTTTCCAAAATCTTCTGCAAATAATCAGTTCATATCTCTAGCAAAAGCAATCTGGTCTTCTCTTGGTGGACTAGTGGGCAAAAAAGGAAGCACACAGACATATCGAGAAAGAGCTTGTAGTGGTGGTGGAAGAAGTATCCCAAAGACAGAAAGAAAATGTTTTCTCCTGCTCTCTTTGGGATGTGCCTCAAATCATCACAGGGTTCAGTCCTATCAAGTACTAATATGTGATTCTCCACAGATTTCCTCTCACTGCCCTTGACAGAGGGAAGGTTGGCCAGCCCTGTCTCTTCATAGCCTCAATCAGCAACAGATTTTATTCACTTTTTATTTGTTTTTCTCACTCAATGATCACTGAGGGCCCCTCACAGGAAATTAGCCTTGTTTGCCTTCAATGACATTGTCATGTAGCCAGATCTGATTGGCTGTGTGACTGTATTCTGTTGGGGAAGGAGGTGAAATGGTATTGAAGCAGCAGCCAACTGAAGTGGGAAAGAGCAACAGATTGGCATGAAAAGGATAAGCTTCTGGGGGAACATTAAGTAAACATTTTGTACATGTAACCCCCACTTCCACCAATGCCGAAAATATTCACTCCTCAACATTTTGTGCTTCTATAATAATGTATTACATTTTAAGGGACCATGGTTATCTTTTCTTATGCTATTCCATAAAATTACAAGTATGCTGAATGGTACTAAATAAGCAAGTAAAAATATGAAAGAGACATAACTAGGCATTTTGGATACCTGTGGTAGGGCTGGGCAGAAGATAATCTGGATTGCCTTGTTGATTTCTGTATGATTTGCAGTAGACTAGGAAGGATTTCTGACCCACAACTGCTTAACAATTACAACACCAAAGTAACTCTCCTCCACCCTAAATTATACTGTTGAAACAAAGAATGCTTCAGATAACCAAGATTTTTGTGCAGAAAAGGCTATGAGATCATACTCATAACGATTTCCTGGATTCAGAATTCTGTAATTCAAAATGCATGGCTTCCTTTGATGGATCTCATGGTTCAATAAAGTAGCTCCTGCAAGCTTGAATAAAGCCTGTTGGCCATATTATAGCATTAATAAATATTTCTTCTACTGAATCCTGAGCATGCTCATTCAGAACTCAGTGAAATGAATGGAACTTACTTCTTAGTAATTGTGAATAGGATAACACTGAAAGTTAAAGTGGACTTGATTTATGACAACAGTTCCTTCCTGTTGTGATTTCAAAACTGCAGATGTATTTGTAATAAATCCAGTCAAGAAATAGGCTTGCTTTATTTGCAAGTGCTGAGAAAGGGGATTACCATAGGAACATCAGAACATATCATCTTACTGTCTGTAGCAAAAGGAAGAACAAGGAAATGATAGGGCCACTGCTGGGGGAAGATGTCAAAATGCTAACAGGGGACACAGAAAAGACTCAACACGTTACTTGCTTCTGTCTTCCCCCAAAAGAAATACGGTGCTCAACCTGGGGAAAATGGAGCAGATGAAGCAGTGGGGAAATGCAGCACAGAATAAGTAAAGAGGTAGCAGAGGACTACCGAACTGCTCTAAATGAATTCAAGTCAACAGTTAGGTGAATTCCACCAAAGGGTACTAAAAGAACTAGCATAAGTAATTGCAGAACCACTAGTAATCATCTTTAAGAATTCTTGGAGAACAAGAGAAGTTTCAGGAGACTGGGGGAGAGCAAATGTTGTCCCAGTCTTCGAAAGGACAGTGGGGAGGAGGGAAGAGGACCCAAACAATTATCACTCAGGCAGCCTGACATCATTACAAGGAAGGATTGTGGAGCAGATCATGAAACTGTTGGTCTGTAAGCACTTAGAAAGGAATGCTATGATCACTAAAAGTCAATATGGATTTTTCAAAAACAAATCATGCCAGTCTCTTTTTTTTTTGAGAGAGAGAGAGAGAGAGAATAAGAAGTTTGGTAGATGAAGGGAATGCTGTGGATGTAGCATATCTTGATTTCAGTAGAGCCCTTGAAAAAGATCTCCATTATATCTTTGCAAAAATGGTAGTTAAATGTGGGATAGACAGTGCAACTCTTAGGTGGATTTGTAATTGGTTGATAGACCAAACACAAAGGGTGCTCATCCAAGCTCCTCTTCATCAGAAGTGACAATGGGGTGCCACAGGGTTCAAGGCTCCCAGGACTATTCAGCCTCTCTGTCAATGACTTGCATGGTGGAATAGAGGGCATGCTTATCAAATTTGCAGATGATACCCAATTAGGAAGGGTAATATTCCAAAGGACATGATCTGATTTCAAAATGACCTTAACAGATTAGAAAGCTGGGCCAAAACTAACAAAATGAATTTTAACAGGGAGAAATGTATGGTACTATACTTGGACAGAAAAAAATGAAATGTACAGATATAGGATGGGTAACAGCTGGCTTGACAACAGTATATACGAAAGAGATCTAGGAATCTTAGTATACCTCAAGATGAACATGAATCAACAGTGTGATGTGGCAGCAAAAAAAAAGCCAATGCAATTCTAGATGCATCAATAGGAATATAGTGTCTAGATCAAGGGAAGTAATACTAGCACTCTATTCTGCTTTGGTCAGGCCTCACCTGGAATATTGGGTCCACTTCTGGACACCACATTCAAGGACACTGATAAGCTGAACACATCTAGAGGAGAGTGACCAAAATGGTAACAGTTCTGGAAAATTGCTTAGGGAGCTGGCTTTGTTTAGTCTGGAGAAGAGAAGGTTAAGAGGTGACATGATAGTCATGTTTAATTATCTGAAAGGATATATAGAAAATGGAGCAGGTTTGTTTTCTGCTGCTCCAGAGAACAGAGCTCAGAGCAAGGGATTGAAACTACGGGAAAATAAATTCCATCTTAACATTATGAAGAACTTTCTGATGCTAAGAACTGTTTGACAGTGGAACATGTTGCCTTGGAGAGTGGTGGAGTCTCCTCCTTTGGAGGTTTTAAAAGATGGACCGGATGGTCATCTCTCAGGAGTGTTTTGATTGCGTATTCATACATGAGAGGGAACTAGAGCAGATAGCCCCTTCCAGTCTCTTTCAACTCTATGATTCTATGATTATACAGATGTAGCATTTCCATACTTAATACAGTACTTCACAGGGTCTTTTTTCAGGTGCTAATAGAAAAATCAGTTTTAGATGACAACAACTGGGATAGTTTTAAATATCACAGCTGTGGCAGCTTTGCTGAAAATGTAGTAAAGTGAAAACACAACTGACCTGTGTATACTATCTACTCTGCCAGCCAAACTTCCGGTATGGTTGGCAACACCACTGCACAGATATCTAATAACAGGTTTCAGCTTTTAGTCATGCTAGGATAATGCTGAATGCATGGAATTTATTTCTCAGATGGGGCAATGAAAAGGTTCATTGTAGTAATAGTGAAAATTATCTGTTCCATATACCAGTATACTTTTAAATTTTGATTACAGAAATTGTGTTAGTTAAATCTGAGTTAAAGAGAAAAACAATTTGTTTATGTAAGTATTGTGAAGTACTGTGTAGGTTAGTCTACAGATTAAGTAACAGACATAATAAACACAATTAAATAATTTTATTTAACTTTAGACATATAGAAGCTTGTGGTAAGACTAAACTCTAGATCTACTTATATAGTTCATACAAAAATCATGCCAAGAAAAGAAACAATTTAGCCATTTCTTTTGCACCTATCAAGGACTATAACTATTCAGGAAAGCTATAAAACAATGGAGGATAAATCTATAGTCCCTAATTGTCACTTTTTCAGTTCTAAACCTAGACTCCTAGAGCATCAATGTATCTATTAAAGAACAATGGCAATACTTCTTAATTTTGAACTAATAAAAGTTTTTTTTAATTTCTTAGGCAAGCCTTGGAGGATTAAAAAATCAGTCTGGAAATCATTTTGTTCACCTAAAAAATCTTATTGTTGAGGTATGGATTTGTCACACATTACACTGATAACAATCTACATGAACTTTGTTGTTAACTCCCAATGTTCCAGTATTGTGTTCTGGCACTGAAAACAGGACCCTCTGAAAACTTTCACAGTATAATAGTCACAATGTGATCTGGAATGTCCAGGGCTCACATTTTATCCTGGCCATAAAATTCAACAAACAGTATTAGGCAAGTGAGTCTACTTTCAATTCATTCAGCTCTACAGTATGGGGGATAAGAATACTGGCCTGATAAGAGCTTGATTAAAATACTCCTCATTTGAACTGAATAGACTGTGATCTGGCCACATGTGATGTGGAGAAGTTTGGGCTTTTTGTGTTCCCCTCCCTGAAAAACTCCATAAATTCCACTGAAAAAGGATTCACATTTTTTACCAAAATATTTGTGAGCATCCAAAAGCCGCTCTGCATGGATTTGCATAGCTGTGCATTTTTGACAGAGAATCAGCAAATAGATACAAATTTGCACAAGAAAGTGAAGATAATTTAGAATCTATGAGAATGTGCAAAAACTGCAGCAATTCACATAATACACTTACGAGTAGACGAGCCCTAAAAGAAGTGTTGTAAGGATTTCTGATAAAATGTATATGAAGTGTTTTATAAATGTGTTATTAGTTAAGCAACTAATAATGTCTACTGACTGACACAAATATGTATCTGTGTAACAAACCATGAACAGGTAGAGAAGAGAAGAATATGAAAGATGTAGATAGCAAACAAAGAAGTTCCCAAGCTGTTATTTTTGTATGAGCTTTTCTGATGACAGTGGGCACATTAAATGCTGCTGACACATCTAAATACCAAAAAAAGTGGAATGAAATGTCTGCAAGAATCAAAATAAGGCTAATAAAGTTCTCCTTGTTATTAAAATATTAAAACATGAACCTTGAACTGAAATAAATTTTATTAACATTATTTATCAATAACACAATAAAAATGTCAAAGGGGAATATGAAAAAGAAAGTATTACTGATTGAGACCATATCTGACAAAGCCACCAAAACATGGCTTTGAGGAGTGGCTTAAGGAGCTGAGTATGTTCATCCTGAAGAAGAGAAGGTTAAGGGGTGATAGCCATGTTGAAATATTTGAAAGGATGTCATACTGAAGATGGAGCAAGCTTGTTTGCTGCTGCTCCAGAGATGAGGATATGGAGCAACTGATTCAAACTACAAGAAAAGAGATTCCACCTAAACATTAGGAAGAACTTCCTAGTGGTAAGGTCTGTTTGATAGTGGACTATACTACATTGGAGTGTGGTGAAGTCTCCTTCTTTGGTGACTTTTAAACAGAGGTTGGAAGGCCATCTGTTGGGAGTGCATTGATTGTGCCTTTCTGCATGGCAGGGAGTTGAACTGGATGGCCCTTATGGTCTCTTCCAACTCTAAGACTGCATAGTTGCACACTGGATTGTGTGTGTGTGTGTGTGTGTTTGTAGGTTAATGTCAGTGAGACTGCTGTTCTACATGTTGTTTTCTTGGAAACAAATCCCAGTGTTCTCAATTTAAATTACATTTGGTTTGATTTCAGCTAGAGCATGGGAAATTGAATCTATGCACGTCTGCTTACATGTCTGTATAGATGTATGGTCTGGGTATTTATATGCATACATGGAGGCAGTTAAAGAAACGCTAAAATACAAGAAAGCTATAGGTGTAGGTGTCATGTAACTTACACATTTTAAATTATCAAGTTCTCTTGCTACGTACAGCTAATTAAAATGTTTCAATTCTAATCACAAAGAAAATTATACCAAAAGCTCAATCCTACATATATCTATTCAAATGTAAGCTCTACCATGTTTAGTGGAACTTACTGTAGATAATGTTTCTAGGATTTCTACTTAAGTATATTCATGTTTTCATCATGTCCCCCCCCCCCCAATTGCTACCAAAAAAACTAAAAACAGCCTAAAGAATCATAGTAACACTGTATGTCATTCCTCATCTACTGGAATTATTGTAACAGGTGCAGTGGTAATAATATGCTGGGCAATCAACTTTTTCCCGCTGATCTGTCAGTTTAGCTTAATAATGCCATTAAGAATGTAAACATTTCTGCAATTTATATTTAAAAGTCAATAAAATAATGGGGTGCACTACTTATCCTTTTTAATTTTTTAAGTAATACATTTGATTATTTTAATCATGTCATCCTTTAACTGGATGGTTTTAAATATGCAGGCTACATCACCGTGAATTTTTCCCCTCCTTCATTAGAAAAAGCCATTGAACATTTCTGTCTTACGGATAAATAGGGATTATTTGGGGGAAAACAACATATTCTAATTTGGCTGTTTTAAGCACCAGGTAATACGTGGACTATATCTACTATAAACAAGGAAAAGTACTATAATTGACCACAAAGGAATGAGACTCTAAACAGAGCAGTCAGATAAAAAGCTTGGCAATAACAGCATTTATTTATTTAAACAAAACTATTCTTAATGTGATCACAGCAAGTGAAAATGTATTTTTTAAATCTAAAAAGAGAAGAAGAAAAATATTACCTCCCAATATATCACCATGACTACTAGTACCCAGGGTCTGCCAGTCTATAATATTGAATAAAATGTCTACAGAGGTGAAAAAGCCAAGCCAAATGTTAGCTTGGATTGTTAACATCCTCTTTGCATTTGCAGGTCAGCTACAATGGAAGCAGCTGGAATCTAACATTCTCCACACTGCCCCACCAATTACTTCAACACTGCCTTCTCTCAGGACAAGTGTAATTTGGTCTTTATGAAAGCACAGCTTTTGGTCCCTTGAGAATGACAGCTAAAGACTACATATTTCAGGGGTGTTTGAGCAGAGACACATCACAACGCTGTTTTTCATCTGTTATCTCTCAAGCTTTAGACCATTCTTGTTTGGCTTGTGTTTGGTTAAATGCCGAAACACACCTCTCCCAGTACAACTAGATTTTATACGCTAGGATATTTATAGCAGCTTCACTTCTGTTTAGGCACCTATTAAAATGGTGCAGGTGTAGAACGTTTCCTCTATTTCAATTTTATTAATCTTTGGGGTCATCATACTAATAAGATATTTTTAAAATGGGCATATACCACATATGCATATGCATGTGAATGTTACTTTTATACATACACAAACTATCCTAACATGATTTCTGCACAATAAACAACAACAACAACAACAACAACAACAACAACATAACAACAACAACAACAACAACGAACAAGCAGACATATAGTCAGACTATCATTATATGTATAGCATGCTATTATATCCCTATGGAATCATTACTATGAAAAGGCTGGAATTATGATATTATAAACTGATCATAGCTTAAATAGCAAAGAATTGACAGGAACCAGTAGCATAAAGATGCTACTCATGTTAGCAAGAGCTGAAGCAAAATCATACAACCTTAAGTTAGGACATATTTAAATCTGCAGGTACATGACTACTCTTCTTTTTCCTATACACGGGAGGTATACATTTGGTAAATTGAAGACAATAAAGTTGCTTTGTACCGTGTACTTCTAATGTTCTTCTTGTAACCACTTACACTAGGAACCATAAATCCTTTAGGTATTTCACTTCATGAATATACATGGGAATTTTAAAGTTATTCCTGTATTGGCCCCAAAATACAGGAAAATATTCTGAGAAAATTCTAACATGCATTTTGGCAAAATTCTGTATATTTATGCAAGACTCTAAAATATAAATACAAACATATACATTGTGTAAGGCTGACACTTGAAAATATGACTGAGATTCATAAGCCCGGATTGCTTGAACTAAAATATTAAAATATGTTAATTCAGAGAATGTCTAATTTGTGGAAGCCATGGCATGAAACTAAGTTTTCAGTAGGTCTACAGCAATGTCAATTGCCTTTGTTTGGGTTCTTTCAAACATATTTTTATCTGACATGTATTTTAAGACAGACATTCACCAAGTGTATAGGAAACTTGTCAGAAGCAAAGCTGGGCTGATAGACAACTGTCCAGACAAAACAAATCGGCAGCCGATCCACAATCTAGTTAAAGTGAATTATTAGAATTTAAGCCAATGTATCCCCACTGACTGCAGCTGGACTAAATTATTTTAATGCGGGGACACCACTTCCCTGTGTTATAGATCAGGCTAGCACTATCCCACACTGTTCTGCCATACGTGATAGATTCCTATAGACAGTGAGGTAACTGTACAAATAAGACAGCAGTGTTTTCCTAAAGCTTTCTTCACTAAAAAAGATTCCTGTTTTGTAAATGAAGACAGTTTTATCCCCATGAATCTGGACAGCTCTTGTAAATCTTTCACTCTTTCTAAACAGAGCTTGGTGCAATATTTTTAAATTCTAGATCCTTGACATACTACGGCAATTTTACAGTAAAGTGAGTATAACGTGAACCAGACATATTCTCAAACAGGAAACCAACAGCTTTTCTGCACAATTTCCTGTAGATCACTTGGAAGGGTATTTAAAAACTGTATTGGCTATAAGTATTTCAGATTAATCCTACTCACCACTTCCCCCCTCAAAAAACAAACAAACAAACAAACAAAATATGTATTCAGAATGTAAATATACTTTTTTTCCCCTGTGTCCACTCCCAGAATATCACCGAGAAAAACAACCACTATTTACCATTTTAGTTGTGAAGAAACGGAAAGATATATTGGATTTCTGCAACCATATTCTAGTTTATACTTATAATGGGCAACACAAAATATACTACAAAGAATATGTGGGCACTGAGCCAATAGAAAGCTGCATTCAAAAATGATTTGGTAAACAGCCGTGAGATATATATGTCATTCCAAAATACATATAACATGTTATATGTTATGTACAGTTATATAACATATGGGTATTATGCATATATAACTTATGTATAACATACATACAATATGTACATAATACATACAATGAGTTGGTCCATGTAAGATATACTAAAATATATGTGTACACTCTAAGCCAATGTAAAGCTGCATCCAGAAAGTATTGGGTAAATAGGCTGATTCCTTCAAATATATATAAAGCTATCAATCCATCCATCCATCCATCCATCCCCTAATTCAGCCACTAAATACAACAATCACGTTTTAATTTTGTGTCCTAAAAGAGCAACATTTACGCCAATGTATAGACACAGTGATTTAATTTGAAAAGCATTTTTTTTACTTCTACAAACATTTAGATATTTTGCTTTTACGTTTCAGATATACAACACATACAAACACAAAATACATACACTGATATTCATGCGTACACTTAGGACTAGGGACAGACAAATACAACCATTTTAACTTTAATTAAAGTGCATATTCCTCTTTTTCTCCTCTTCCTCTTTTCTGATCATTAGTGGGTATTTCTTAGAATAGTACATCTAAATTAAGCAATGGAAGAAAATGTTTAAAAAATGTATAATGAAGAAAAAAAATCTGCCAGCTACCTCTGACTGTAGGTATCATGTAGAAAATACAAAATACTTGAAAACTTAACAATTTAAATGCCCTCTTATAATACTTTTTTTTTAAATGAAATTTTAGCATTTTTGTTAGAATGAAGCAACTACAATAACATGGAGACTTTTAACATCTATGCTCCATACGGGTTTAAGCCTCACTGATTTCAATGGGATTTTCTTTTACTAAGAGACTTCCTCTGCTAAGTTACTACTTTACATAGTTCAGTTATGTGCCTTTATGTGAGATCTTCAGTATTTTCAAAATATAAATACCACTATTTTATATGCTCATTTTGCAATGTCAATTTGAAATACGGGTTAAAGTGAGTAATTTTTTTTTTTAAAAAAAACCCTGGATTAAATAGAAAGAAATCTGATAATTGTTTATTTTTGTTTTTAAAAAGATATTTTATTTTACAGAAAAAGCAATGACAGTATTATGATTCTCCTTCATGCACATGTTTTTATTCATTTATTAGACTTGGTAGAGAGAACTATAATACTATTTGGCCTAGGCTATTAACAGAACAATACTATGGACTATTTATCATCATCTACGAAGTTTATGTAGTTGAAAAGGTCCATAATAAGAAATGCAGACAAAGTACAAACACAGAAACTCATTAGGATTCACTTTTTGTCATTTGATGATTTGACAAGTAACTATTTCCAAACAACTAGTTGGTGTGATGGTTTGACGCTTGTTGGTATCATGCACAAAAAAAGAGCAATTATGATAATTATAGGGTTCTCTATATGATTTAGCACATGCGCATGAGGGTGAGAGCCAATGATGAGAACTTAAAATACTATTAAGTGAAAGTTTTGCTACCCTTGTTTTCAATTCCATTAGCTATAATGCCACTTTTGCAGTCTTTCAAGTATGGGATTTGATCAAACAACTCATTGTTCAAAAATTTATCTGCAATTAGCAATGTTAAAGATTGGACTTAAAATTATTTCAGACGTGCTATCAGAAATATCTTAGTGTCCTAAAATTTCAAAAAGATTTAAAAGAGAATGGGATTTAGCAGTAGATGTGTTATACAGCATGTGCTACACAATTCAAAGCATACATTCTTAAAATAAATAAAAAGCATGAAAAACCAAGCATGGAATATTATTAGCTAAAAAGAAATGCAGTGGAATGTATATAAAATTTGCATATATATATAGCCCATGAAAATATTTTTACATGAGAATTTCATAGAAATACATTTATAGAAACACATATTTATCAATGAAAAAGGAAATATGTTACTGTGAAGAAGATGGATGACATGAACAACAGGTGAAAAGGAAAATGAAATGTATAATTTCCTCAAATGCTATAATGCCTTCATTATAAAAAGAGCAACTTGAAAAAGTACTTATTGGTCAGATGCATTTGACATTTCAAGAGAAATATTTAAAAAGGAGTTAGGATGGGAGGCTTTATTGCCCACCATTCCCTTCTTCCCATCCTAACATAAATACAGAGAGATCTGGAGTGATTCTGCTTTTTTTCCTTTTGTTTATTCCCAAGGAAGAACTGCATCCGCTGGCTGCTCTCAGTTCAGAGAGTTCAAACTGAATTTAAACAAGTAATTGACTTGTCAAAGGTGATGGGGAGGGGGAGAAGATGAGGAAAAGGAATTTCAAATTATGACTTGTTTAAAGAGAAAAGCTCATGCAACATAGTGTAGTGTGTACTTTCCATGTAATTTGGAGAAACTCAAAAACAGAATCCAGCATCGTTCCAATAGGCATTCTAAACAATTCATATACGGTACAATCTCCCTCTGAGCTGTCTGGCAACAAATCAAGAGCTGCACAATGTGCAATCTGACCTAAAACAATCTTGGACACATAAAAAGGTGTCCTCCGATACACAAGAGAGAAATATACCCCACTTTCTCACCAAATGCCAAGATTCTGGCCTCATCCACAAATGTCCTTTAACTTTTTCACTCTGAGGGATGCCTCTTCACAGAGTTAAATTAAAGGACCATGTAGTGCTGAGGATTTAAAATCGCCCTCTATTGATACCACCAGTATTTACTCTTCCACCCACACAATTTCATATGCACACTAGAGTGTGAAGTTTGCTGCTTTCTTCTTGTTGAACACACACCAACAGATTTGTTTTTAATAAATGTCATTTAACAGTTCCTATAAATACACTTCCTCTGACAGTGATCTTGATTTTTATGAGTACCATCCTCTCTTCCTGCCTCCCCCTCCCCTCCCCTCCCCAAAATCAACCCCAACTATTAGCTGGGGGAGCAGGATGAAGGTTTTCTAGCAGAATGATGTCATGTTCAGCATTTTTCTTTGATATATCCAACTAAAAAGATGCAATTGCACTGTATTAGAGGTATACATATCTCATGCATATTTTAGAAATTTTACTTTTAATGAACGTTGCATAACTTGGAAGCCTACAATGTTAAAGAGGAACAGCTACATTTCACCAAAGACCTGCCCTCATTTGCTCCATCAAAACTATTCTTTCATAAAGTGTACTTCCATTCTATACATTATACCGCTGTCATGATACCTGAATACTAGATAGCACTGCCTCATAATGATAACATTTACTACTGAACTTCCAGACATTTATGAACTCTCTGCTCCTCACATTACAAAATACAGAAAATAACTGCTCGTACATGGAAATGCCAGGTGGAAGAAAAATGTACCGCAAGTCATTTTTTAAAAAATAAAATAAAATAAAAATAAACAGAAACTTCTTGCTAAAGATTCAAACTTCTCTGTGTTCTGTTTCTTTAAATAGATGTCCTTCATTTAAAAATGTCCTTATCAAAACCTTACAAAGAGCAAACCAAGTTCTTAGCAATTGCTAGTGAGCATAACCTAGGCTGTGTATGTGGAGAGGGAGCTACCCAGCTATTTCAACAGTTGTTCATTCATAAGGATGATTTTCTCATACGAAATCACGTTCATGTACATATAAACATACACAATGTGGAAGTGTTTGTGTAACACTAATGCACACTCATATAGATGCATTATTAGTTTGCACCACCCCCAACTTTGAAATGGGCCTTAGTTAAAACTCAAATAGTTCACTTTTGGCCTAACTGGTTTACAGTGATTGGTATCAGATGAAATGCTGGGAAGTTGAAAGAAAGCAGGCTGCAGGCTTCTTTCTCCGTCAAACTTCCACATTTTATTTTCCTGCTTTTTTCTGCAACACATCTCTTTACCTTAGCAGGCTATTAAAAGATATTTTTTTAAAAAAAATCCTTCCTAGGATCTAGCCAGAAAGTGTGTGTGTGTCTGTGTGTATACATATATAAAATCAACCACCTTCCAGATGGCAAGTATAAACCTTCTGCTGAGGTTATGCACAAAATACAAGACACATCTCTCCCCCCCCCCAACTTCACCTTCAAATAAAATGTTTCTGATGAGAGAAAAGGAACAGGAGGAGGATGTAGGTCAAATTCTAAATAATGTAAGATGAAGTTTGCAAGCATTGGTCTTTTTTGTTATTTGACATTATCTTATCACTTTATTTCACTGAACTGTTCAATTTCATGCTTTGCATCCACTTTTGTCTGTTAGTGGTTTCTCAGTTAAATTCAGCCAGCTGCAGAGCCTAACTTGAGAAGCTGCAAGCCATGTTTCCAAAAACAAAAACAAAAGAAAAAAGAAAAGAAAAAAGCACTAATAATTTATCTGAAAAGAAAACTGAGCTCTCTCCCGGCTGGCTTTAATAGTGTCCTTGTTCCTACAGACAATTCAAATAAGTGACAGAGCACTGGCACAAAACTGCCCAACTTTGACTTGATCAAAAAGTTTCAGGCTGTAAAATCCACTGCAACCTAGTTGAAGGCATTTTTACAAAATTCAGCTCTCTTCTCTGATTTGAAACAAACCTCTCTATCCCATGCTAGAACATTATTAGCAAGACTGAAATAGCTTAAGGAGCAAGGAACCTTAAAGTAGCCCAGAACAACTTTCAAAGCATTAAATGCAGCAAATGACTCTCATTTCTACCACAATAAAACTTGTCAAAATTACACCTTTAATTACAGAGCTAGCTTACCGCTTTCCCATTATAGTAGTACATCAAAGAGTTTCCGCCCATGCCAGGAATTGTGTATGCGCAATACATGGTCTTGTATTTCTTTTTTCTCTTCAGTACCACTCTAACAACTTTTATTTCAAACTCGCTGTCCCTTTTTTCACAACAATTCCTTCAGTCGCATTTTCCCATATGGCCAGGCCAAGCATGGTGAATATGCAAAGCAGGGAGAAACCATTCCTGACGTTAGGGGTGGGGGGGAGGAGGTGGCTAGGACTCTTCTGTCAGACAGTTAACTTTCCACAGCAAATCTGGAAGCCTTCCCAGTCCTGATTTAGCTGCAATTCCTAATGCATCCAAGACTTAGCTTCAACTTTTCCCTGGATTTCTCTACTTGCTGGAATCAACGTTGATTCTTAAAGGTTTCTCCAAAATTCCTCCCCCCTAAAAAAAGAAAAAAAAAGTTCCAGCCATCCTTTTCTTTTCCTAAAATTTCCACTCAACTGCCTTAGGGTAAAAGTGGAATGGGGTCCATTATTGAAGAGAATACAAATGCAGTTAATTGACTCCCCCTCTCTCTCTCTCCCTCTCTTTCTTTTTTGTTTTAATTTGATTAAAAAGCGAGTGGCAGGAAGGGAATCGTATGATGCACATCTAATAACTCTACCATCTGTCTCTGCTGCTGGCTAGCTCCCAGCATTGTACGCAGCTGCCTGAGAACTCGACTCAGAGAGGGGGGAGGAATTTTGAAAAAAAGAAACCCACATCTCTGACCTCGCTCAAAAGGAGAGAGGAGCAGTGTTTTTTGACTGCCTGGTCAACAACCTACAAAATGAGGGCTGAGAATGAAACAGAGAAACATTGCTTCAAGCCTAGCCTTGCCTTTTTCTATTTTCTCATTTTTTTCCAAGTCACTGGCTTTCTTTTAGAGGCAAGAAATAGGTTAGAAGCAGTAGAACTTAATTCAGCGACAGAACTGGCATTAGCTTAAAGGGAAATCCATCCCGCCAGGCTACGGCTACAGGCACCATGACCGAGCGCTTGCTCTTTTCATTTTTTGGCTTGAGAATGGGAAAGAGGTGTTTGGGTGTGAGCTGTTTCTCTCTATTTCACCCCCACATACCTCACAACCCCAACAGTTTATAAATGCCAAACTTGAAAACTGCTTGATGTTGTTGCTGCAGCATATTGGCCTCAATGACATCTAAAATGAAATGTGGTTTATTGCTGATGTGTTAATGTCCTGGACTGTTGTTGAGGGAGAGGAATCTAAAATCTCATCTTTTTTTTAAGATGAAGAAAAGTATCACATCCCAACGCAGTATGCTAGTGTAGGTGCCAACAAATTGTTATCCAGAATTTGCGTTTTGTTGCACTCAATGATGGGAAAACGGAGTGTGTTCATTGCACTGTACAATGCTAGTAGGTGGATTTTGCCTCTTAATTTTCTTTTACACTATACAATATAAACCAAAAAATTGGAAAGAGAAAGACAGAGAGAGAGAGAGAGAGAGAGAGATTGGGACTGGCTTCAGCTTGCCAAATTCAGAGCATCACAGGAAAGGAGGGCCCCTGGGAATTGATCCCAAATGAAACTAAATAATTTGCATATGCTGAAGCAAATGCCATCTGAGCATACAGCTATTCTCCAGAATCAACTTTAATAATTCAAAGCACCTATTTCCTTACTACTCAACATGGTAACAAAACACATACAGTATTAATAAACAGTAAGGGATGGCAATGTCAGTACTGAGCAACCGTCTTTTGCTAATGGTAAAGTTTTATTTTGTACTCCATATACAAATCTAGGTAGAATATAGGTCCATATGTATATTTTAGAGAGGCAAGAGGGAACAGCAGGGTTTATATAACTTCCTTGCTCTGCATTTATTTGGGAGGTCCCCTGAGATTTGGATAAACAGTTCTTGAATTATAATCACACATTTCATTCAAATTTCATGCTTTGAGAATTTTTTCCTCATTAGAACAGTTAGTTGTCAATCTGACAGGATCACATTTGTAACCTTTAAACCACCCTCTGTGAATAATACGTAAGGCCAGAAAATCCAAGTTAGACAGGTCTTCAAGCAACAAAATGTAATACTTTCAAGGGAAGAGAAGAGGGCAAAATAATCTGGCAAATATGTTGAGAACTTATTTCAGTTATGAATAGCTTTAAATGACTGAGTCATGTGGCTACTTGATTTACATGTTCAAAATATCAACAGTAGTTCAAAACCTAGCAAAACCAAACCTGAAGTCATTACAATATATATATATTTTAAACATGAATGCATTTTTTTCTAATTGTGCTTTTGAAATGTAGGAGTTATCAACATTTCCACAAAAGATATATCTTCAAATCATTGTGTGGTTGTATATGCACACATATGTGTAAATCCCACAAAGTTGTAGATTAGTATAATACGCAATTAACATTTGATTCCAATAAAAGTTTACCCCCAAACTAGATTTGATTGACTTCTAAGCCACTAAATTCATTCTAATCAGTTCACAGTCACTGAAACAACCCTCTAAAATCGGACTAACACTATAAGCTTTAATTAATGGCACCAGATAATTATGAAATTTCATATTATGTTTTCAATAGGAAAACACAAATTAATGAAGACTGATCACATTAAATAGTGACCTTTAGATAATAACCTTTCAGATTCCAACATACTACAATGTAAGCTTAGGTTTCTTTTGGGAAGTGGAGTAATGGATATTGAAAGTCTATGTAGTTAAACTGAGAATTCTCTACAAACAACTTCTTCATCATCGTCTTTTTAAAGATCTGCTTCTTCATGTTGGAAATATACTGCTTAGTAAGACTTTGATGTTATTTCTGTGATACAAAAATACGGGAGCTGAACTTTTGCTTTGTATCTTTCAAGGTTCATGTTCATTTCCTCAAATTTTCAGGTAAGAGAGTTGGAAAAGATCTTTCCTTAAGCTCTAGAGGGATCCTTCATTCAACAAAAGCAGCACTGGATTGGGTGGATAAAGAACATAGCTTCCTACATATACTTAAATATGAGATTGTAGTCACACAGTTCAGTAATTCATTAGCAACTAGCCTTGCCCAACCAAGAACTCATTGCATGTTTTAGATTTCAATGCCCATCAGCCCCAGCCAGTACGGAGAAAGCCAAGAGTTGTAACTCAAAACATCTAGAGGGCAGCACATTTGGAAAGGCTGTTCTTTACAGATGATCAATTTGTATATCCATTAAGCAGAATGTTCTACTAAATCCATGCCTCCTGCTTGAAATCTATGCCCTGAAGCTAGACCAGAATACTTTGGAAGGCAATACATATAGACACTGAAATAATAAGAAACATTATCTGGTGAGTTTTCTGATTAATGTTAAAATAGCTGAATTAATGTTTTATCTTACCATTTACATTGAATTTCATGCCTAGTGGGCCCACTCACCTTTACTTAATAATGTAACCAAAATAATAATCCAAAATCTAGGTTAAAATATGCAGTCGCTCCCAATATGGTCCTGCACTATACAACCTTCAAAGCAGAGCTTAGAAATAAATGCATTAAAAGTAACAATAACTACTACGTATTATTTTGGTGAGCACAGCTACTTCAAACTTCTGCAAATTTGTGGCCTTTTCCCTAGAATAATGATAATAAAGTAACTAGAAAAGAAACATGATAGCACTGAATTAATAGCATGTCACTTTTGAAATAATGAACAATAGACAACCGAATACTTTGGGAAATTGCACTAGAGCAATTCATTTTCCAAACTTTGTTCAAAACTGAATTGAGAAGATGCCTATTTTTCAAAGTATTCAATCTGAAGCTTTTCTTATCCCTGCATAGCTTCTCATCAGTGGGAAGAAATCTAGCTTGTCTACATTGCTGACTCACTGTATTTGCATAAGCAATGAGCATTTGATTTAGGAATGAGCCTTATGAGGTATTACGGTCACAGTTCTGCAGTAAAAGAACTGCATTGGTACTGCTTCTCATCCAACGCCAGTCAGCAACAGCTATCCACGCTTATATCACCCAGCACTGCTTCTGAAAAGTCTTTGAAAGTCTAAGGCCCCAAACTGTAATACCTTTTAGAGGTCACTAGGGTGTAGTACGTATCTCTTTGAATTACAGTCATACCTTAACTTCAAGCTCCAGCTCTTAACTTTCTTTGGCCATTTTAAGCACATTCTGGCAGAATTCCAGGAATGAGCATGAACAAAAGTTCATCAGAAGGACAATAGTGCCAGTTCAGATGGGTAAGGAACACAGATACTTTGGGATGGATGAATGGTACCCACAGTGATGGTGGAAATATTAAGCAGGACCAGAACAAGAAACTCTGACAGTCACACTAAAAGCCAATAAACTTTTGAATTACAGTCATACCTTAACGTCGAACTCCAAAGTTTCATATAGTTGCATATTTTTTTCCAATTTACAGAGCCTGGTGACTTACTTTCGAACAATAAAGGAAGAAGAGATGGAAGCCCCAAAATGTAACACTGTTCATATAGGTTTCATCAAGCATTTTAACTCTTCTGTCAGAGGAAACATGCTAAAAATTAGTCATTACAAATTAAGTTAAAGTGTTCCATTCGATAGTAAAATAGTTTGAAATGTCATTTGCCTTCCCGCAGAATACAGCAAAATAGGTGAAGCCTTGCATAGTGAACCAACCACTGGAAGACATATCTTTACCTGCCCGTTCTAAATTAGGCTTCAGGGGTAATAAGATCCTATTGATTAAAAATAAAAACCAAGTTTCTAAAAATAAAAACACGGTTATCTGACAAGCAACAGCTTTTTAAAAAATAAATAAATGCGTTCTGGTGTTTTAATCTCCTAATACAGTACTGTCAAATTTGCATCTGGACACAACATAACAACTTAAGGGATTTTTTTTTACTGAGCCAGGCAACAGCAGTTGTTAAGCTACATTTTGTTGATCCAAAAAGCTGGTATTAAGACAGATTGCTCCAAAGCCATGTCCCTGGTTATTCCAAATCAAATTGCCCCAACAGGAGTCGCTACATTCAAGTGCAACTATGTTACAAAAAAATCTTTATATAATATACAGCGATAGATAGGAAACTGTGCATTATTCTCATGCTTTATTATTAATCAATCTATATTACTCTATCCGTCCATACAAAATACAGCAGGGTTTCATTTCTTGCATAGAGATCCTAATTCCATCAATGCAGATAATTGCCCTGAACCTACTTTTCCCTTGAATGTATCCAATGAAATTTACATTGGGAGAAAAATTACTAGAGGCTTGATGTGTAAGCTACTCTTGTGTACACTAGCCAGAGGAAGATGATAGTAATGCAGACTGAAATGCATATAATATGTTGCAGGTGCATTAGATTGTGCAGCCAATGCATTTCTCTTCCTAAAAATTGAAGATATCTAGATACCTGTGAAAGGGTCAGCTTGAGATCTGATAATGGCCAAGGTAAAGTATTTTCCTCCCAGTGGGTCCTTGTACCATAACTAAGCAGATGGAGGCACACCAGGTAGCAGGGGGAGATTGAATCTTTAAATCTCCCATGCCTGAGTAAAACCTGGTCAGGGCAAAGTGGAAAATGAATTAAGTGGCTAGATCTAGTCATCTCATGCTCCTTAGAATGGCTGCTCAGAAAAAAGAAAGGAGGAGAGCAGTCAGGAAAAGTGAGATCAACCAATAGCAATAGCAAGTACATATCTATACCGCTTATCAGTGAACTAGTGGTTTACAATCTGTAAGCCAATTGCCCCCAACAAGTTGGCTACTCATTTTACCAACCTACAATAGGATGGAAGACTGACTGGACATTGGAGCCCTCCTTTAGGATCAAACATACAATGTTGTGGCTGCAGTACTGCACCACCAGGGCTCCTAGAGGATGGGACACTGGAAATTGTCCAAGGATGCCAGGTTCTAGTGTTGCTCGGGAGCATTTCTGTGGCATATTTGAAACCATGGGGCAAAAATAGAGATCCCTTTATAGAAAGACTGGAAAATATTCTGCATGTTCTTAACATTAAAAAACCACAATCCATACCCTGTTTGTATCAAAGATAATCAAAACAACATCAAACTCTTACTTGCTGGACATCTCAATTTCTTCTGTCAATTATATTTTTTAAAATGCTCCATGCTTTACTGGAGCATACATTAAAGTTGGTCATGAGTTAGTCATGAGTTAGACCATCTCCTCACCACGCACACTCCAAGGTATTCATTCTTCATCTTTAAATAAAAGACCACACTTCTCCCCATTGGGAAATGGATCCAATGGGGTCACCAAAACAAACTAAGAAGGGTCAATGCCTGAATAAGAATCCACCTCATGATTTCCACTCTTGAGTTCCATGCAGGAAGAAAGATCAGATTTAAATATAGTAAAATAAATATATAAAATTAATTGCACCAAATATGTATACGATTGCACATGTAAGTTTCTTTTTTCACTTCAAATAGTCCTCTTTCTTTCTTTTCTATTCATCATTTCTGCTCCTCTCCTCTTATTGTATCTTTTTGCTTTAAGCACACACCTCTGTCTCTATATAGCTCCCTCTCTTTCTGCAACAATCTTCCTGCAATACTCTTCTTTGGAGATAAGCTACCATACACACTCAACTCTAAGTCAACCTCATGTATAAACTGAGGCCAGGTTTTGGAGCCAAATTTATGGATTTTAATATGACCTGTGGATAGGTTGAGGGTAAAATTTAGGGGCAGATAACAAAGGATGTAAAAGACGAAACAAAGGAAAATGATGCCAAAGAACTAACAAAATTCTGGCAGGCATAATTGTTTGTGCTCAACCTAAAGGCTGGATGGATGAAGAGAGCCCTATGATAAATCGTGACTGTGCAATGTGTGGGGGAGGTGGCCAGGCACAGGCGGAGTTAAGAAAATGCACATATGTCAAAAAAGATGGAAAGGCAAAGGAAAGAAAATGATGACTACATTAGCAGTGATTATAGCCTTTAACTCTAATGTGATAACTTTGTCTGATTTTAACCCAGAACAGCTGACAAACATACAGAAATATCTTATTCAAATCCTTCAAGGCCTGATTCCTCTCTATACTCCTTTAATGGGAAGCAACAAAGAGCTGCCATCACTGTCATTTCCTCCCCTCCCTGCATTTAAAAAGCTCTTAAGTGCAGAAAGAGTATAGGGGGTCTGTGCTTCTTTTGAGTGCTCCTGGGATGGACCAAGCTTTCACCTTTCACCACTGTATTCCAAGAAGGAGATGGTTTGTTGTTTTTTAAAATAAGAGATAGGGGGTATTATCACCTGGAAGTTATTACGGTATATTGAGGAAATTTTGTCAGTGTCATCATTGATCCCTAAGTGCATGATGTTGAGAAAATTAGCTCATTGTGTCCTTTATTTCTGTTACAGGTTGTGCCAGAAGTAACTAAAGTGTAAGATGGAGAAGTACAAGGGGGTATCATAAAGTAATAATTATCATCCGGTAGTTATTATGGTACAGTGTGCCCACGCCATACACAGGCTTGCTGTATGCAGCTTTGAGCTTACACATACGGCAAGCCCAGGGAGACAAAATGGTGCATGCGGCTGTGGTGCATGTGCCAATCCGTGGGCAAGAGCGCACATCCATTGCTTTCTATGGGACTTGAACAAACACATTTTTCCCTTATGCGGGGGATGGGGTGGGGTGGGTCCAGAAAGGATCCCCTGTGTATGGGAAGGGCCCACTATATATTGATGAAATTTTGTCAGTCATCATCACCAAGTGACTTTTTCTTTTCTGAAAAATGAAAAATCCGCTGAGGGGTCGCCAATTTGACAACACAGATGATGTCATTCATGAAATGGAAGAGTGGTTTAAGGCACAATCTAACAGTATTCAGAGGGTCAAAAAACACTGGGGGAAATATGTAAATCTGGATGGTGACTGCGTAGAGTTAACAACTACAAATTAAAACAAACTTTCTGTCAATTTTTTAAAAGTGATAATTAAATTTACAATACCCCCTTGTACAGTACTTACCATTGACTCATGGATAAGGATAAGAGGACAAAGGGTTTTTGGGGGGGCCAATTTTTTGTCTAAAATCTATAGACCTATAGATGAGTGCCAGCTTTGGGTAGTTGCTTTTTTAAAGTAAAAGAAAACCTTAGAAGGTAGGGTTTTTTTTTACAAAATTTTTATTGAGTTTAAAAACAAAAAAAGAAAAACAAACAAACACAAATACAAAAATACAAATACAAAAACGAACATATACTAACATAAAAACAAACACAACAAAACATACATTCAATTTGTTATCTTCAAAATTCTCATATCTAACTACTTCCCACTTATTACCCCTGTACTTAGCCCTTTGTGTTTTACTTCTATTGTTTCTTATCAGTTTTTATAATACATACCAAGAAGGTAGGTTTTTACTGTGTAACAGGCAAAGGTTACACTTTTCCTTCCCAGCCCCCTTCTGATCACAATTGCTTCTTCCCCACAACTATTTCTTCTTGGGTGGAGGAAAATAAAAATCTTTGTTAGCATGGAAAGATTTATTCCATTTTTTGCTGTTTTTTTTTTTTGTTTTGTTTTGTTTTTTGTTCTTGTGGCTATTAATTCATTATACCCCACTTTTTCAGATACAGCTAAAATGTTTACAAAGGTATGTAAAATGAAAGAATAAGTTATTTTTAAAATCCAATTAAAATGTGCACAGAATAAAGTCATTCAAAAGACAAATGTCAGTAAAATGCCACACTATTAAAAGACTTGCAGCCAGTCTCGAAAGGCCTGTTGGAATGTGAGTATTTTTAAAGATAGTCCCAAGTAGAACACATTATAGTAAAGCAAATATCTCCAGGTACTCCTCTGCTAACTATTAGTCTCTCAAGGCTGTTTATACATACTCCCACACATATATTTTACATGCATTCATATGTAAAGTGTAGTTTGCTCATCCAGAGGAGGTTGAACAAAATGGCAAAAAGTCTGGAAACTATGCCCTATGAGGGGTGGCTTAAGGGACTGGACATGTTTAGCCTCAGCAAGAGAACATTAAGAGGTGGCATGATGGCAATGTTTAAATACCTGAAAGGGTATCTTATTGAAAATGGAGCAGGCTTGTTTCCTGCTGCTCCATAGACTAGGACATGAGCAATGGATTCAAACTACAGGAAAAGAGATTCCACCTAAATATTAGGAAGAAGTTTCTGATGGTAACAGCTGTTCAACAGTGGAATACACTGTCTCACAGTGTGGTGGAACTGCCTTCATTGGATGATCTTAAACAGAGGCCGAGTTGCAGAATGAGGTTGGACTGCATGGCCCTTGTGGTCACTTCCAACTCTATGATTCTATGATTCCTTTGACAACATAGTTTTTCTGAATTACCTGAACCTTATTTTCCCCTCAAATATTTACCAGTTTTATCTATCAGTTATAGATTGTAAAGTCTTTGAGTATGGTTCGTATCATACCTCTGAACTGTACAGGAAATGCTGTCAATATGAAGTAATTTCACAGTAATTATAGGAATTATTCCCATTATTAAAAGAAATGCAAGCATACAAAAATAAGTCCAAAGTGAGTGCAACAGTTCCCACCTGTATCAAAATGTTTCTAATCTGTGCCCTCTGGATTCAGCAGAATTAGAGTTACATTCATCCCTCCCTGTTCACAGAGTTGGTCCTTCATGGATGGCAAGCAGGGGGATAAAATGGTGCATGTGCCCAAGAGCATGGTCATTGTAACCAATGGCAACTTGAATATTTGAGTTTTTCCAGATTCGCAGGGTGGGGTGGGGTTCCAGAATAGATCCCCTGCAAATAAGGAGGGATGCCTGTACTTTGCCCTGAAATTTAATCTGTTTCGGTACAAAGTCTGTTGCAAGGTCTTACCAAAATAAAGCAAAATAAAATGAACAATACGGAGGATTCATATTGGACACTGTCCTTGGGTCTGACATTCTGGATCCAGTATGGACTATTTTGCAAGATGTCCACCTTGAATTATTCATTGAAAACAAAGAAAACATGCTAGAATAAATCTGCAAGTAAATAAAGATATGTTCTTGAAATGTAATGGTTATGTTTTGTTTGTAAACATAACTGTTACATTATTCAAACTCAGAATATGGACAAATACAAAGGACTTATCAGTATACTGCAATCTCTTAGAGGTATAGCCCTTTGAAAAGCTGTGTTTATGGAATTACACACACTGATAAAGTAATAAACCTGTAGAATTTGCAAGAATTGATAATTTGTTTATAATGAAAAATAGAACCTAATTTTAGACAAAACAGCGTAGCAAAACTATCACCCTACAAGGTGATAGTTTTTTCAACTTTTTAAAATAATGGCACCACTATACAGGTAGGGAAAATCAGGCAAAGTGGGGCATCTAACTCTACTGCACATACAATGAATAGTTTAGCAGCCAAAGGGGAAAAAACACTATAATTTATATTATGACAACCAAAACTTATCTAAAAGATTAAATTTGTTCCCTGAAAATTCACACCCATTTAAACAGAAGTGCTTGCATTTAAGACACCTTGTGTCTTTGTATTACTGTATATCATATTTATCCAATTCCATGTAATAATAATAATAATAATAATAATAATGAAATTTATTTATACCCCACCCCTCTGTTAAAAACAATGTAGAAAACAGCATAAAGGGCAGAGCTTCCAGGACTGATATAAAATGACTTTGCTTCAGTGTTGACTGTTGGCCCGCCCAGGACTGAAGCAGAAGTTAACACTCAGTACTCTTGCACATCACATCTAAAAAAATCCTTATGGGTTACAAAATGAGATAAGGCATTGGGTTCCAAAGGGCGGGATATAAATAAAGTTTTATTTATTATTATTATAAATGTTTTTTCCCCCATATGAGAAGAAATCTAAGTTGTCACAAAGGAAAACGATGGGCTGGAACATGTGCTGAGAAGGATGGTTCAAGGATCTGGAAACCAAGCCCTATGAGAAATTGTTGAGGATTTTATTTCTATAAATACCCTAAAGGCATCAAATGCTGTCTGATTTTGAAATGGGAGACCACCAATGAATATGATGGGAGTCCACCAATAACTATGAATTGCTATAGAGTCTATTTTAGAGGAAGAAACTAGCAAAACCACCTCTTGAGTATTTGTTGCCAAAGAAAACCATATGAAATTCATGGGGTTGCCATAAGTCAACAAGCAATGTGGAAGCATATACGCACAAATTACTATTATTATATTTATATCCTGCACAGTACCATAGAAGCTAGATATGTTTTCACCTGGAGAAAAGAAAATTGAAAGTTGATGGGATGGCTATCTGTAAATATATAAAAGATTGTGATGTGGAACGTTGAGTGAGCTTATTTTCTGCAGCTCCACAGGACAGGGCCTAAACTAATGGTTTTAATTACATGAAAGGATATTCTAACTAAGTATTATGAGCCACTTCTTGTCAGTAAGCAATATAAAACAACGAAACAGGCTATCATGAAAAGTATGGGGCTGTCTTCACTAGAGAGTTTTAAAGAAATTGGATGTCTATCTTCAATATGCTTCAGCTGTGGATTCCTGCAATGGTAACAGATAGAGCTAGATGGCCCTTGGAGACTTTTCCAACTTTTGACTTTATCAAAAGGCCCTTACAGTTTATTATTTATTAACCAGATGATAAGGAAGAACATATCTTGTCCTCTTAAGAGTCAGTCTTAATGGTGCCATCAAGCTTGGTCTGGCATATTTTAAAAGATTACAGATGTAGTTTTAGCCCAATCACAACAGTTAAAGGGGTCGGTAAAAGTGAAGTGTCCGTTACTTTGCAGCAATGTACTTTAAATGGTTTGTGATTAAAGCTTTAGAAGATACCATTAATAACGTATATTCAGTGTTTTATATATCATTAAGTCTTTATTCACCACTTTCTAGATCACTGACTATAAAGCAAGAATCATCAGGTCCAATTTATAACTACTTCAGTCCTATAAATATATTTATACACAAGTGTAGACAAATTATTGTTAATATAAGCTTTCATCCAACATGACACAGGAAATGGAATACACTATGTTACTACACACTTTGCCATGAACTACTTCATTTAGCATTTTCTAAGTTAACCATGGCGCCATCATCTTCCTTATTCAGTGCAGTGTATCATTTCCAGACAAAAGAATGTAAGATGTTGCGTTTGTCATTTAAAATTAATTCATAAAGAGGGCATAAAAGGAGACAGGTGGAAAGCTGGAAACGTCCACAATTCTGACTCCAGTTATAGTCATAACCATTTAAGAGATGCTCTGATGTCTTTGCTCCCTGATTTTCCATGGAGCACTACCCACAAAAAAGATGACTTTCAAATAAAAATAAATATGAATGTCTCATGTTTGCTCCAGAAAAATTATGGTTTCCTCCAGGTCCATTTTCTGTGTCAAGACATTATTTCCAGCCTTTACTCCAAAACTATACAACTTGTGACAAGTTGCTACCTATTCACCCAAGTTCAAATAAATTTGTATTACTGCTGCCTGACTTCATAAACTGAAGTCTCCCTTAAATCTCTCCCTCTCCCTCCTCTCTCTCTGGGCCAGAACAGATGGGCAAGAAAAAACTGCTTTTTGCAAAAGCGGGTTGAAGCCCTGCTGCCCACATGGCCTATTCCCAAGGCCCAACTGAACTGTCGTGACACTGGTTTGTTTGTTTTGCTGCTTCTTGACCATATATGCACACTGTCCACAAACATACCACCTGTGAACTCCAAGTACCTCCCACAGTCATCCAGATGTCATCCCATTGCATGGCTGCCCCTTAAATTTGTCATACAGTTACACATGTGATGCTCCACCCATACAGGGCATTTGTGCATTGGCATGCCAGTGATACATAGAAAAGCACAATCATGAAGGGCCTCCCACATGCCTCCTTCAGCTCATGCCCCCATGTTGGAATGTCTGGTTTGTGTATATTGTAATTACATCCATTGGAGTTGCCACACTTTCATTTATTTGCTTTGCCGCAGCCATTCACTCACATTGAGATGTTTATATGCAAGTGTAAAGATGCACATTTTCCACCTTGAGTCAGACTATCCCAGCATCTTTTTGCTCCAGTTTTTAGCCCCTTCCAGCTGCTTTCGAGGTGTGCATCATCTAAACACCCCACCTTCAAAGCAGCTGGAAACCACTTTATTTTGCTTGTCTGTTTCACCCTTCTGTCTATCTGTTTATCTCTGTGGATAGCCATGTGTAAACACCTGTATACAGAGAGGGAGAGAGAGAGGGAGAGAGCACTCAAAAAACTTTATACATCACAATTTGTGCAGAATTTCTTTAGTAAAATTAATGGATTTTTCCAGATTTAGTAAGGTCAAATAAAGGAACCATAAAAGCTTGATCATACTGAACAAAATTGTTGATAGAAATGCTAAGAAATGAACAGGGTGACAACCAGCCAAGATATAGGTGTTTCAAAAGCTATTAAGACAACAACATGTCTCCTCTCATTGCACCTGTTTTTTGCTTTATGCATTTCATTCTTCTTTGATTATCACCCTGTCACCTTTCATGAAAACCAAAAGCATACACAAACAACATTAAAATATAATTTACAGTCAAATCTATTTTAAACAAACTGTATAGCTAAAATATTCATTTGCCACTCTCTTCTTTTCACAATGCTGCTTATAAAACCCAAGAGGAAGTTAAAACATAGACACATATATTCTTCCTAACATCTGAACAGTGTAAAGAAAGTTAAAGTGGTACTGACATTCAACGTAAAGCCTTTTCTTAGCTATGTGTTGACAGGGGGACAGGGCAAGAAAATGGGGCTTGGATCACCTGTCCACCAGGCTGCTTCAATATACAGGCCATCACATTTGAATGGGACCTCATATGCTCTCCCAAATAAATTATGAAAACCTGGATAAATGAAGTAGAAATAACATGACTAACCATAAAGGTAATAAAATGTCAACAAATACTGTCCAGTGGAAATGTTCAGTGGGCACACTGTATCATTGGGTTAGCTATCTGTGGATTGGAGATTCTGTGGATTTCTCCACCCTAAAATAGTCAATGTGGGCATGCTGATGTAGGAGCATGCACATCACCACCCACTGTGTAATATATATCTGAAAGCCCACATTTTCCCGCATTCCATGGGGCTCAGAACTGATGGATGGGAAGGGCCTATGTATTAGGTGAATCTATCAATCAGCAATGCTTATTTTAATTTTTACAGTACAAACATAATTCATAAAAGATTGCATTTTGGCTGCAGATTTTTAAAATCTTTTTTGATTTCAGCTGGTTTCACCCTAACTGGAAGATTCCATCAGCTTAAGAAAGGATCACAATGTAACATTAGCTATAAAGTTTGAAAGCAGGCAGTTAAGAATGTTTAAATGTAGCCACTTTAAGTCTATGGGCCACACACTACCAATGAATCACTTTCTTCGTTAGCAACTCTGGCTATGTTGCTATAATGCATTTTCCTTTGCTGTATCACTGCATGCAAGGAATTTTATTTATTTATTTATTAAACTGAAATAGTCATTTTTAATGTTTGGAATTTTTTTGTGTAAAAATACCTGAATTATATTATAATATTCCTGTAATATGCAAGATAAATTTATGCAGAATGTTAGAGACTATGTGGTGCCATCAATGGTATGCCTAGTAGCACAAATGTGCATGACAGGTTTGAGACAGTCAGGAAAGAATGGAGAGATGCAAGAGATGGGATGCATGTCAACCAGTCTGATAATGTTGTTTTCAAATGAATCATTTTTTCCTCATGTCACAGGAATTAATTTGCAGGCATCATACATGTCTCTATACATGTAGAATTTCCGTGCATCACACGCATGCCTCTGAATGATACATACACCTGGAGAAATAAACTCCACTGAATTCAGTGGTGCTTTTGTTGTTGGTCATGGTGACCCTGTAAATGAGGCATCTCCAAGACCACATATCTTCTATCTCTCTGCTTAGGTCCTGCAAATTCAGTCCTGTGACCTTCCTGATTGAGTCTATCCATCAGGCATGCAGTCTTCTCTTTCTGCTGCCTTCTACCTTTCCCAGCATTATTCTCTTTTCTAATGCCTTCTCATGCTGTGGCCAAAGTATGACTGCCTCAATTTAATCATCCAGGGAGAGTTCAGGCTTGATCTGTTCAAGGACCCATTTGTTTGCCTATCTGGCCATCCACGGTATTCTCAGTACTCTTTTCCAGCACCACATCTCAAATCAGTTTATTTTCTTTCTATTTGGCTTTCTTCACTGTCCATCTCTCACATTGGTACATGGTGATAGGGAATACAGTGGCTTTGATGATTATAACATTAGTGCTCAGTTGTATATCTTGATACTTTAGGATCCGAATTCCTTCATGGCTACCCTTCCCATTCCTAGTCTTCTTCTGATTTCTTGAATGAAGTCTCCATTCAGAACAATGTTTGATCCTTGGTACAGAAAGTCTTTAACTATTTTGATTTCTTCATTATCTAGGTTGAATTTATGTAGTTCCTCTGTGGTCATTATTTTTGTTTTCTTCATATTCAGCAGTAAGCCTGCTTTTGCACTTTCTTCCTTGACTTTCTTTAGTAATTGTTTCAAGTGTATGGTGTTTTCTGCTAGTAGTATGGTGTCATCCACATATTTTAGATTGCTGATGTTCCTACCTCCTATCTTCACTCCTCTTTCTTATGAGCAAGACTGTTCTTCATATATTTTCTGCATACATGTTGAAGAGGTAGGGTGATAGAATGCATCCTTGCCTGACCCCTTTGCCAATTGGGAACCATTTTGATTCTCCATATTTGGTTCTAACAGTAGCTCCCTTTCTTAAGTACAGATTTCTCATCAGTATTATCAGATGTGGTGGCACTCCCATGTCATTAAGAGGATTCTGTAGCTTTTCATGATCTATGCCAGGGGTAGGCAACCTTTCCCCTTTAAGGGCCGAGGGACTTCAGCTCCCAGAAGCCTCAGCCATGTTGGCCAATAGCTCCTGGGATTCTGGGAGCTGAAGTCCCTCGGCCCTTAAAGGGGAAAGGTTGCCTACCCCTGATCTATGCAATCGAAGTCTTTGCTATTATCTATAAAGCACATGCTGATTTTCTTCTGGAATCCCTTGGTTTGCTCCATTAATCATTGCTTGTTTGCAGTGTGGTCCCTAGTGCCTCTTCCTTTTCTGAACCCTGCCTGCACCTCTGGGATTTCTCTCTCCATGTATGGTTGGGGTCTATGTTGCAGAATTTTGAGCATGATTTTATGTGTGTGGGATAATACTATTGTCCTGCAGTTTTTGTGTCTTATTTTGGGGGACTGAGATGTATATTGATAGTTTCTAGTCTGTTGGCTACCTTTTTGTTTTCTATATTTGTTGGCATATTTAGTTACCACTACAGTTGATTTGGTCTGTGTGGACTGTAGCAAATCTATTGGAATATCATCAGTTCCTGGTGACTTGTTCTTCCCAATATCTCTTATAGCAGCTTCCACCTCACTCTCTAGGACTTGGTGTTCATTTTAGTATGGTTATTCATTCCATGTTATTAATTATTTATTCTCTTTTATAAAGCTCATCTGTATATTGCATCTATTGTCTTTTTATTTCTTTTTGGTCTTACAGTATTTCTCTTCTGATCATAGAGCATCCCTGCCCTTGGTGTATTTTCAGTGGGGATTATTTCCACATACATGTGTATAGGATTGCCTCCTAAGATTTGTATGGATCAAACTACGAGGAGGATTGCAAAACTTGATGGGATTTTAAATAAACAACAACCAAGAGACTTATCAATAATAATAGGACACGGAAGTTTCACTTACAACCAATGCCATAGACCTAAAAGAATTCAGACATATAAGTTTGACATATAAATTAGAAAAAGATGATACGTTCAACAAATACAAGACTGAATGCAATTAATGAATACTCTTAATCAGAAAAGATCATTATTGCTTTAGCTGTTAAAGTAGTTTGCCAGTTACAGGATAGACTAGTATTACAGCCAATGTAACTTAAGAAGACAAAAACTTGGCTGTTAAATAACAGTTGAATTTAGTGTGTGTGGGGGGAATCAAGAGGGGTGCCACTAGCTTTTGCCAGTCATAATTTTTGTTGGCCTAGACTTATACTTGTCTCGTTTTTGCAGATCTGTCTCTTAACAGCATTTAAACATTCTTTTGTGGATTAACTCTTATGTTTCACTGTGCAGGAGGATAATTAGTGGTGAGTATTAAGTAGTCCATGTTATTCTCTGATTAGAGGACTCTGTCCATAGGGATACTCAGCAGTAGTGCCCAATTTTATTTTATTTTTTGTAATATGGAATCCATTTTTTTAAAAAAAAACAAGGTGTTATTTTTCCTAGTAAGATGAAAGTGGGAAATGTGTTAAGTCTGCTTTAGCATCCACAGAAATAAAATAATTTTATCTTCCATTTTTATTAGCAGTTTTTACTGTAGATGCTTCATACAGAATTATTTCTCTCTTTCTGCTCATTTAGTAACTTCATTCACACAACTGCAATACTGTGGTCAGCTCATTCTTATTTCATATATATAAATGACTACTGCAGCAGAAGTCTGTGAATGTTCCAAGGCTATCTGATAGGTTCTTCTCTCAGCTGTGTTTTGAAATCAGTGGTCAAAACTGAAGTTCACTTCATTCTTGTTTGCATTTAATTTTAGGCTCATCCTACCTTACTGGATTGTCTTTAATTGCATTGTTTAATTATTTTTCAACTGTTGTACTATACATAATTTTAGCAGTATTTTGTTTTTAATTCAGATTGTGAGATACCTTGGCTCCCATATAGGGAGTACACCAGGATAGACATTTAAAATAAATAAATCAATAAATAGTCTATACAAGTTGTTACAAGGTGCTCACACACAGAAAAGTGACATGGGCCCTACAAGAAATTTGATTTCTCAATCCACTCATCAATGTACGTACACAATTATTCAGAGCCAGGAACACTTTGCTCCTGTAGTCCTGGTTCTTCAAAGGGAGTGCAATTCAATCCACAATACATTTGATAATTAACCACAGACTGACTTCCCTACAAATCAAAAGTACTTGTGTCTTATCTTGATAAACTCATCTTGATAATATCAACATATTACTCCATATCCAGTCATCAATGGCCTCACATACTTTTTTTAGGACCTTCAGTCCCTCTCTTGAGTCTCATTGGAGAAAGACATAACACTTGGGTATTATAAACATATTAATGAAACCATATCCCAAGTCCCTAAACATTTTCCAGTAGTTTTATACAGATATTAAACAGCACAGGAGAGGAGGAGGAAGATTTTATTATGTTTTCACCAAACAGAACAAACCTTAGATTGGAAATGTAAGACCTTTAGAATTAAGAACTGTTACTTTGATGCAAGATGATATGTAAAATAAAACATTGAATTTGCACACCAGTTAACAACACAGTAAGAATGTCTACTACCATCACAAGCATGATTTGTGGGGATGTGAAAGAGGGCCTTCTTGGTGGCTGCCCCTAGAGTCTGGAACTCCCTTCCCAGGGTGGCTCAAATGCCTCCTCTTTGTCCTTCTGTTGGTCTTATAAAAAGCTGAGAATGGGAGTGACAACCCTGCAACCAAGATAATAAATTTCACAAAGCAAAAAGGAGTTGATACTCAGGCACAGCATTGTCATTAATCTTGGGGGAGGATAACTTTCAGACTGTGGAGATTATCATCAGATAGAGAAAAGTGGATCGCTCCTATCCTTATCCCATCCTTCTCTCATCAGTGAAGTGGACTGGTCCCATCAATTTGTATTAAATTTCCATTAACAGGGTCATTCCACTTCTTTGAGGGGATAAGGAAGGGATAAATGTGAAGTCATCTGATAACCTTTGTGTGATTGTGCAATAAGGACAGCATAAGGATGTGATAATTATAGAATAAGTGTGACATCGTCTGATAATTTTCATGCAATCGCGAGATAAGGACAGGAGTGATCAACTTTGCTCCCCTCCTTTCCCCCATGTGATAATCTCCCCAGGTAACACAAATGCTACTTTCATCAGTAGCAATCTAATGCAGAATGTACAGAGATCACTCAGTTGTGTTGCCAAGACTTGGATATAGGGTATACTTGGATATAGGGTATACTCAGGTCTTCAGAGCTTCCACAGCCTTTTCCTCCATGGTAATTTCATATGAGATATAGCACCAACAAGCCTGGATGGAAAAGGAAGTGTCCAGTGAAATGAAAGACTTGTCAACAATAGTTGGTCCTTCACATTAATGACTTTGACTTTTGTAGATTTGATTATTTGTGGATTTAATTGATTTGCCCTCTATTGGTATCTCTAGGTCCTCCAGAGTGACACTGCTGAAAATTGACCATAGTCACACCAGAGGTCTTGTGATTCCTAGAGAAAACACTTCTCTAGGCATTTGTATGTCCTCCAAAATGAGTCTATGGTCAGCTTATGGCTGATGTTGCTCTGGAGGATCTAGAGATTTCTAGAAAGTTGTTCTCTCAGGTGACCCCCCAAAAAAACAATTGTGTTTTGTGATTTTCCCACTTTTATAGGGCTCCTTGCCCCTAAATTCAGCAAATGTGGAGGGCCCACTGTAGAATGCTAGTTAATATATCAGAAATTTGTACCAGGTGTTGGTATAAGAATTGCTTTCTGTAGTGGATATTATGGTCTTTATTTTGTTCATTCCCATAACCAACCTGTTAGGGTTTTTGTTGTTTCCATTTCTACAGATGGGGAGTTGGAAGCTAAGATACAAGGCCATTAAGGGAGCCTTTCCTAAGGCCACAGCAGCTTCATAATGTGTGCTGCTTCAGTCTGGTGTCCAACAATGTCCACTACCTCTTTTAACAGATAAATTTGTGGGCTACCACAGACTAATGCATGAAAAGGATAACTTTATGTTCTGATAAACAGCAAGCGGATTCTGCATTATCATAGTAGATTTTCATGTTCATTCTTTATTAATAGTTATCTCTATAAAACAGGCATGGGAAGTGATCCCACACTGCTTGACAAGCTAGCCAGGTGTAGTGAGTGTTATGGTCCAGCTACACCTGGAGGGCTACATATTCCCAGCTCAGGAAAAAGCAAAGGTTGACAATAGAATCTGATCTATCATTTCCTCTGAAACTTATATGAGATGCACTAAGTATCTACTAAGAAACAGTGCTTACTTACACCAAGGCAACAGTGTACTTACACTACACAGACATGGCTTTCTATCGAGGTGCAGCGAACTTTTCTAAAAACAAATTAATTGTCCATGTAAAGTGGCTGAAAGAAGATGCAATTCAGCCCCTTGTTTTAACACAATCATGCCTTTTATAGGATTTAAATCAGAGATATTTAACATCACTTTGGAAATGTTTTTAATAGCTAGATTTTTGCTCTTGGCTTGCCCTTGATTAATTCTTTCAGTGGGCAACCATTAACTGATTTTTGCTTATGGCCTGAAACTCAGCAACACATCACAACATGCTTTAAGCTCATCAGCAAAATATCCTGTCAGACAAAAGCTATGTGAAATACAAACATTTCAGATAGATGGTCCAAAAATGAGTTGGAATTATTCAAATTATACATCCCCTTTCCCAGCAACCCACCAAATAATGCAGCTCAGACAATGGCAGTGAAATAGTTAACAGACATATGCTGTATAATTAGGAGATGCATTAATGATTATGAATAGTAAATGATTTGGTGCAAGGAAAAAAAAACCTAGTCAAAAGGGACATACACCTATCTTACATGTTTGTTAGTAACTGTATATAACTAGAGATTTCTGCTATTAAGAAACCTGCATTATTGGTGTAAGTACTTCCAAGGGTACATCAAATTGTAATCTTTCATACGACATCCATCAAACCAGGCTGGAGATTTTGACAAACATTAAACACAGTAAGGAGGCAATTATGTATGCATGATTTAATCTGCAACTAATTAATATGCAAATTTATTCATATGTTAGTTACTAAATTAAAAATGCAAAGAAGCCCTTATGGTGATTCTCAAAAATTTTGCACAAACAGAACATTTAAAATGTAAGAAAAAATGAAGTTTCTTTTTTTAAAAAAAAAAAACCTACAGCATACTTTTAGCCTTTTAGAAACCTGTTGCATGGGGAAGGTTAAAAATATTTGCTTTAATATTGGAAAAGGACAATGAAGTGCTAATCTGATGTTGGAATATAGTAAAATAAAGGTTAAACATTATTCTGTCTAAGTCTTCTGAGAAGTGCAATAATTACTGGGCAGTCTGGGTACTAAACATTTCATATAACTTACAAAGATTTTAGAATACAATTTAAAAAAAATTGGGGGTGTTTGTTCCTTACATTAACAACTTAGTGCTGAATTAAACTGTCTCTTTATATTTGAATGAAGACAATAATATTGTCTGTCTAGGCTTACTACTGTTGTGATAGTGAGCACTTTCTCATCTAAATGTACCTTGTAAAAATCAGATCCAGAAAACTGGGACGCAAGGATAAAGAAATCTGTGTGGGAAAGAGGGAGGGACAAAAACACTGCCTTTTAATTCAATTCCAGATGCATCTTGAAAGTCAGACAATAAAAGAGACAAAATGGAAGTATGCGAAGTAATTCCTGCGCAGGTTGTTTCTGCATCAGCTCTTCCTATTCAGTCCAGGTCTTAAAAAGTGACACTTTCTTATAGGTGATTGCAGAATGACAATTAAATGGTTTGTGTATCATTTTTAACCTTTGTAACCCTTGCTGCCATTTAATGGTATTCAACATATTAAAACAATATCCCTTTCTGATCATGAGTTCCTGTTTAATTCATAATAGAATCTAAAAGAAGCAAGCATCCTGACCAACTGAATCATGAAGTACAATCAACAACCAGTGTTTCATAAAGTGTTCAACATGACTTGTATCCCCCCCCCCAAAAAAACCCCCACAAACATTGAGGGAGGGAAGGAGGGAGGGTGGGTGGATATGAATAGGTCCATTATAGCCCAAGTGCCACAAAAATGGCAAGTTGAGCTCTCCACTGCCAGTCCCCATATGATTTTGTTCCTTCAGTTTTTTAAAAAAACTTGCATGGATGCTAAGCTGACAACAAAAAGCCCACTTTGTGTCATGCATGCCAGTTCATTAGGGAGTTTATATATAAAAAAACAAACCACCATCTCCTCATTGTGTCAATATAAATTTTAAAAAGTCTATTTTGAAAATCTTTTCAAAAATTAAATAATGTAAGAAGGGCTTCTTCAGTGGACTCTCCTTTGAAAGGAGCTCTAAGGACGACGTGCTCAGAAGTGGGAAAGGAAGACAAATTAATAGAAAAGACAAATGGAGTTAAATAGAGGGAATAATCATGTGATGTGCTGAAAGAGAAAGGATAAAGGAGAAATTGAGGAACTATGACAACAGAGGAGAAAGCTGTAATATAAGCCCAGTATAAAAAGACATGCCTATTTTCAGCCCTTGTAATACCAATAATGGACCAGTCACATTACTATTTAAGACTCTTAAATTAGTTTCCCTTTTATCTTGCCATTGTTATAAAATCCTATAGTAAGCTCTTGTGGACTGAACTTTCTCCACTGGAGAAAGACATCCTAAATAACCTGCTTTGACGCAAGATACGTAGTACCTTCCTTCAAGGTTTACTGTGCTGTAACTTGATATGCAAGACTCCATCTCTGTTAAGACCTGAAATGAATGTAAGGCTTTTAAAAGCTTAAACGTACACATTTGTGCATTCATTAGGCAGTGCTAAATCTAATTTGTTCTCTTTACTGTAACAGGAAGCACATGTTTAAAGCAATCTGTTTCCTCATATGAATGCTTTCCTGTCTGTTTGAAAAAAAATTGCAACACACTTTACCCCAAGTAACCAAGAGGTGATCGTAAATATCCCTAAATAGCATTAAACAGATATGAAAGACATTAACACTTCCAGAATGCCAAAGTAGTATTTTTATAAAATCTAACAGATGCTCCTAGGTCAAAAAGTGAAATGTGTGTTTCCTGGAAGGGGGAAAACATTCTCATCAGAATCATAAATGAACTGTGAGTGGAGAAATGAAGTGTCATGCCCCAAACAAAAGGATCCAGTTGAGAACTCTAACACGCCCTTGCCAAAGTGTGGACTGCAATAAAAGAGCCATATTTACATGGAACTTTGTTTAACAAATCAATATCCTTTGTAATCCACAAGGTGGCATTGGCAACAAATGAGGACTGCCTATGCAGCATTGACTCTGGAACTGCTGAACTCTCCCTGAAAAAGATCAGATCTGTGAGAACCACAGCAGAAACCTAAGGAGACGTCAAAATATGGGCAGTAAAGGGATGGAGGTAACTCAGGCTGACTGGACATTAACTGTGTATTTTAAGATTGCATTGTCCCTAAACTTTCTGCAGTAAGACATTATTCCTGAGAAACTCTGGCATAATATGTAGTGTGCAAATTCGGTATAAAGACAAACAACCCTTTTTACAAATACGATCTGTCTATTATTGTTAGGCTAGCCTGCTTATGAATTTAAAAGGAAATAACAATTAGGAGAAACATGTTTTGAATACACCTAAACATCTGTGTAAATATTCCTATTGTGTTGTAGGGATTCATAAATAAAACAAACAAAGAAACAAATGCGACCTTTTAAAAAAAAAATAAAGGAAAAAGGAAGGAATTTGCCATAGACGATATAGTGTTATATATCCCAGCTGGATCTTTGATACTAATTGGTTGAGGAACAGGAGCAAAAAATGGATGCAATCCTTTACTGAGATCCTGACAAGGAGCATGTCCCATGGCACTCAAGAAACAGTGACATCAAGCAGCCAATTAAAGAAGAGCATTGATAGATTTTGATGGGAGAGCCTGTCCAGTTATTATGGTACGTTCCCATGGGGGACTTTTGTGGTCCCAATTAAGGCATGTTTTTGCAAAGAGGAAAAAAAACTTTTAAAAAACAGAAAACACACCATGTGTTGTGTTTTACATACACCAGGATATTTCTTCAGGAGATCATTAGAATCCCATCCAAATTCTGGTTTATCCCGTAGATTACCGAGGAGTGAGTGAGATGTGTGTTTGATCTTGTGTGTCTTGAGCATATGAGATGGAACAAATCAGTCCCCAAATTAGGTTCTGGTGAAGGTGTATGGGACACGGTGAACTCCAAATGCAGCTGATATTTTGATGGCATTTTTTTTCAAAACACATTAAAGTGGAAATTAATACAATAAAATCATGAAAACATTTTATAGAGATGTACATGTCAGTCAGGAGGTAAAGAGGTCAAAAAGCTCTGCTCTCTATCCTATTGTTTTTGAAAAGGCTCTCTTATTCCTAAATATCAGAATTATACTTCAGTTTTTTCATGCCATGAAAAAACAAATTATAATAAGCAATCCACAGTTTCTTGTATTTCCTGAAACTATAGGTTGAAAGCAAGTATTAAAAATGCAAATTTATTTACACTTATGCAACTTCACTGAATCTAAGGGTATGCTATAGATGACATCTATACAGGCAAAATGAGCATAACAACTGCAAAGAACATCTCCTTCCCATTTACATATTTGAAGGAAACACATTCTTCTTGTAAATTATTGTCCAATGCAGTAATATGTCCTTTCTACTTTTTTCTTTTCTTTTCTCCTAAATAAAACATTGTTGACTTTATTCTAAGTACAGTACATGAATTAAAAACAATCAACCCAGTACAAAGTTTTTACAGGGTTAAATACTAGCTGCACAGAAAGTCTTGCATAACATTCAAGAAATTTCTTAACAGATGTTTAACATACATTATGCAGGATTGGGCCCCAGAGTAACAACTAGAACACACTTTTTAAAAACTAAACTGAAATGATGTGCACCAAGAAGTGCAATTTGGCTTCACTTCTATTTTACTTTAAGTGGAATTGCACAAGTATGAGTTCTCTAAACTTGTAAGTATGCATTCTTAAAATACTAAGAAAAATATATTCAAGATTAAATCATCTTTACTGTTAATATCTGAAGAACAGCTCCTTCCCTGTTTTACGTGAGATGCAGATTTAAAGCCACAGAACACTGTAAACCTTTTATGGACAACTAATTTCCTTTAAAATGTTGGTTTTCTAATACAACTTGTAACTACATTTCAATATATAGAACATAATATAAATTTTATATATTTAAAGGTCACAACTTCTGTCCTAAAGAAACACAATTCCTTGCATTACCTATATTCCTCTGAAGAGGGAGTCTATGTTTAAGCAAAACTCAAAACCTTAACACTGATGGACCCAAGTTAACTATCTGCTGAGAAACCTAATAAAATTATCACAACTCTTCAGGTCCAAACAGTTGTTTGTTTTTTTAAAAAACACTATAACGCACTAGCTAAGACACCAAAGCACTGATTTTACACAGTCTTGTAAAAAATATTTTAATACAAAGAAATGAACATGTTTTAAAGGAAAATATCACACATGTACATTTTTAAAGATACAAATGCAGCAGTCTCACATCCAGTTTAGAACTTTTCAAAACAGCTTTTAGGTTCTTTGTTGCCTATTTTGATTTTAAGCAGCAGAACATCTTTTAAAGAGAGACTGTGCGAAGCTGAGGGTGGAGGAAACACTCTATATCTATTAAAGACACAGCACTCATTGGCCAGAGTTCTCCAATTTTCCAGGACCATATTTGCCCATTGATACAATTACATATGCCATCATCTACACATGACTCACTGGATAGAGTAGAGACAGTCATTGAGAAAGTTCTGCATTGATAGAAACCTGCTGCTTTGCATTTTATCTTCTTTTTTAAAATGGCAGTGGGGATTTAAAAAAAAAAAAAAAAAGAAATTGCATTTCTGTTGTTAATATTTACACTGAATTGTAGGTGAGCTAGTCAGCTGTAGTATTAAGACAGTCTTAAATATATAGCTCCTTGGAACTGGAACAGCAATTGTGATAATTTTATCACAATGATAGCCTGGAGGTTTAAAGAATGCCTTTTGTTGTCTAGAACTGCAGTGGGCAAATTGTTGCCCATAAGTCATTCTGAAGAAGACTGTCCTATGTATTTATGCATGTATTTATTATATATTTACTTTATTTATATGCCACCTTTCTCCCAGGAGATAGGATCCAAGGTGGTTTCTTCAACAACAAATTAAAAACTTTTCCAAAAAGCTTAAAACCAATTTAAAAACATCACATTAAAAGTGATTAAACTGATTTAAAATAATACCAAAATTAAAAACATGCATCTATATTAAAAACCTTCCCTGCTTAAGCATTAAAAGCATGGTAAAATAAAAAGTGTTCTTGCTTGCTGGCAAAAGGAAACCACAGAAGGGAGTTCCAGAGTAACAAAGATATTGTGCATTATAAAAATTCACTATGGAACAAAGAAACAATGTCGCTCTTGCCTCTTTAGTACATGGGAAGAGTCAGAGCTAAAAGCTGTCACTGTACCCACAATTATTTTATTACTTTTTACAATTACTTTGGATTACAGCCTGAACAATCCTTAGGATTCCAGTTTTAGAAGTTGCTGTGGGAGGGTTATCAGTTACAGGTCCGAAGCTCTCCATTAAGAATGGCTACAAGGCCATAAAGGAGTGTTCAAAATATACTAACTGATATCATTCTACATACTGTTTACTGCTTTTAGCTTTAAAACAGCACAAATTGTTCAACAATATACAAAAGTGGAACTGAGGTGATACTGCTCTAGAGACAGCATAGAACTTAATCCATCACTCTCATAACCTTTAAAACTCAAAATGGCAACCATTTACTGTCATGGAACTAGTTCACTACAGAGAGAGAGAGACAGTTGAAGACAGAGAGAAAGAGAAAGAGAAAGAGAGCATGATAGTTCTTCTGAACAGTTAATTGCATGTTCCCATTGATTTCCTCTTCCTTATACTGTATTTGCATCTTCTCCCTTTTTGATTTCAAAACTTCTCTCCAACAAAACATAGGTCAGTTTATGTTCCCAGCATCTACCGCAACGTTTGCTGAAATTCCACCAAATTTATAATGGAATCTCAGCAGGATTCCAGCATGCACTCATCGATAGGACAGCTGTCATTTCCAACTCAAGTTACCCTGAGGACTTGGTAGTACAGAAACAAATTGGTACATACTGAACCTTTCCAATTCTAGGGCAACAACCTGGTTCATGACAATTGCTGACACTTTATCTGTTAGAGGACATTCCCAGAAATATAACTCTTAAGATTCCATTCATAAAGCTGGATTTGTGATGTAGGAGATATCATTCAATAAATGTCAAACATATTTTATTGGTTGGATTGATTAGGGCAATATAACGGATTATAATCTCTGTAGACATGGTAGTATCTGGATGCATTTCAGTGCTTATTTTAGAGCTAGCCAGAGAACTATATTTTTCTGGATCTGGGTTTATTATGATTTTATTGTGTTGTTGTTGTTGTTGTGTGCCTTCGAGTAGTTTCAAACTTCTGGTGATCTAAGGCAATCATATCATAGGGTTTTCTTGGCAGGTTTCTTCAGAAGGGGTTTGCCATTGCTATCTGCTTAGGCTGAGAGAGTGTGACTTGCCCAAAGTCACCCAGTGGGTTTCCATAGCCAAGCCAGGATTCAAACACTCGTCTCCCAGTGTTGTAATACTACTATACCACATGTTATCTTACTTAAAATTGTTAGATTTTATATTTTGAGCCTGTACATGAAAGATCAGATAAAATCAATGTAAAGACCTAAAACAGTAAGAAATAATTCTTTCCAAGTCTAAAACTATACTAAACATTTTAACAATTAAAAGAGATTTTAACAGATGAAAACCACTGATCTATACAGATTAGCAAAAATGTCAGAGCCTGAAGGCTTTAATATAAAGTCACATTTTTATGCTGGAAGTGCAAAGAGGAAAAAGGTACCTTTATACACTCTTGGTGGAATTGTACAGCCACCAGAAAATACTGGAAGAACGTACATAAGATAACTAAACAAATCATTCCAGTTAAAGGAGAGATGGACCCTAAGTTTTACCTGTTAGGTATGGTCGAAAATGATACTTTAGAAAGAGAGTATGGCAAGCTTATATTTTACATAACAACTTCAGCTAGGATGATTTTTGCGGCAAAATGGAAATCTGAAGAGACACCGACAATGGAAGAGTGGCTGAGAAGACTAACTGATTTGGTTGTTATAGATAAACCTTCTCGTTTAAGAGGAGAATCGTGGACTAGGCAGAAAAGAGCCTGGGAGCCAGTCATGAAATTCTTAGAAAATAGTGAATACTGTGAATTGGTGGTTAAAACTCTGTAATTTCTTTAACGTATTTTTCCTTTTAATAATCTATAGATAAGATTATAAGGATAAGAGAGTTTTCTTTTTTCCTGCTGTGTTATTCCGTGTAACTAAGCAGTGAAGGGCATATGAAATATAGGATAAGACCTTCTTTAATTTTTTCTTTTTTTTTCTTTTTTCTTTTTTATATAGGTAGATAAGTGTCGGAGTTAGAAGAGATGAGGATATTATAAGCTACTGAGTCAAAGTTCAGGAAGTATTATTTTTATTTTTTTTTCTTTCTTATTGCTTGACATCTTATGATAAAGATATAGATATATGTGTATATTTTTTGTGTGTGTATGTGTTTTATGTCATGTAATGTGATTTGTTTATGTTTTTTTTGTAATATTGAATAAAGTTTCTATATATATATATATATATATATATATATATAGTCACATTTTTAACATGATGCTAGAATGAAGCCAACATTAGTCCCAACTGAGCCTTCAAAAGTGGGAGGAGGTGTTACACAACTGTGGTTCCACCATAGATAAGGCCTGATACATCAACAGTAGCATCCTTCTGCACTGGATCTTGGGTTGAATATTGGAAGCACAGTGCTAATCTACACGTAAGTAAATATGCAAATTGGTGCACATTTTTGCACATTCACATAAAAAAAATGACTGTGGGGAAAAATCAAAATGGACAAGACTTCAGTGTTTAAATGAATTTGAAAGTATTGGTTTGAATCTGTACGCCAGGGGTAGGCAACCTTTCCCCTTTAAGGGCCGAGGGACTTCAGCTCCCAGAAGCCTCAGCCATGTTGGCCAATAGTCCCATGATGGCCAATAGCTCCTGGGATTCTGGGAGCTGAAGTCCCTCAGCCCTTAAAGGGGAAAGGTTTCCTACCCCTGCTGTACGCATTCAACCATGCAGTGGGATCTTGTAGCACCTTTGAGACTGTCTGAGAAAAAGAAATTGGTAGCATAAACTTTTATAAACTTAAGTCTATTTCATCAAATACATTAGATGCAAGATGTAACTTGGCAGATTTTTACACTGCTATATATGCTTCATGTTTTTCAACATCTATACGAAACTGCTGCATGTAACTGTTTACTTATGTGGAATGAAGTATAATCAAGATGGTGAAAACCACCAGTTTTACATCTCAGTAAGGTGAGGTAGTGGAAGTGGTTGAACAATGGACAGGATGAGGGCTCATGAAATGAGAATGAATCTTGACAAGATGGAGGTGTTGGTGGTGCATAGTTTTTTTTTTGCCCAGAACAGCAATATATTCCTGTTCTATATCAGCTTGATCCAAAATGATCAAGTTAGCAGTAATTAAGTGAGCATTAATCCAGCTTTGGTACTACAGGCCTAATGGACATTGTGATACAGAATGTTTTCTGTCATTGTTGTCTATATTCTGGTTAATTCAAGGCTGGATTATTGTAATCTTTTGAACACAGGGAGGCATCTTGAAAATTGCATTTGGTTTTAAATGCATTTGCTGGCATAACTGAAAATGGATTGCAGGATCATATACTGCTGTATGGAAAGAGCTTTACTGATTCCCAGTCCATTTCTGACACCAATTCAAAATGTTGTTGTTTTACTTTATGGATGCAGCATCATTTTAGAGTACTGGGCAGAGCAATTCCTGGGCAAGGGGAATTATTGCCTTTGCTAGATAAGTATGGCAGATAGAAATAGTGGCTGTTGCTTACTCTTTCCTTCTTTGATTAACAATATTTTAAATTTGTCTTGCTTGGAAGTGCATAAGGGATGAAGAAACCTTGGATTATATGGATCTATGCCATTTTCTGTACATCCAGAGTGTGATCTCTTTGTTCTAGTGTTGATAACTGCTAAAAAATTAAAATGGCCACTACTACTTCTACAAGTAGACTTGCAAAAATGACCATGACATTTTTTTTCAGTTGCCCAACTAGGATTTTGCAATCATGTTTATTGACTCGCTGCTGAAGTAGGATTGCAAAACATGATATATATTTTTTAAAAATAAATAAATCTAAAATTCTAGGAAAAGCAGGACACAAGTGCAAAAAAGGGTTTGGGTAGACTGCATGTAGCCCATGGATCTTATTTTCATATCCCTGGGATACAGATATTACTGACATGCCGTGTCTCCCCATCCCCAAATATTGGAATAACACACTCATGTAGGTGTCTGCAGAAAGAGAGAACAAATGACATAAAAACACATTAATTTTAAAACACAACAAAATAGAGCATGTAAAGCAAGTAAAAACCAGCTGAACAATTACTGAAAGGCCTAGAAGAACAGAAAAATCTTTAAGGTCTGAGATGAGCTCAACAAAGTCTTTGCCCTCACATAGCTTCTGAACTAATAAGAAGATTGAATGTTAGTTTCAAGAAAAATCTGCCTGTTCAAATAAATAGTTTATCTCTTTGTATCCATTTTGACCAAAATTCTAGTCTATGAATAAAATGATTTCTAAATGTTGCTGGTATTTTAGGCTTCTAAAAAGAGCATTGTATATGGTAGGTTAGCCAAATATTGCTAGTCTCTGATCATAGATTTGAAAGACTTTAGGAGCAGAAATAAGTTATGAAGTTCCTATAGCACTGCACTGTAAATGTGATGAGGGCTGAATTCAGAATGGTTGTGCTAAGTATAAAATGAGCCCCATAATGATATGAATTTCCAAAGGTGCAATATATAACAGGCCGTCCATTGTACAGAGACGCTTCTCTATTCCTTCCCGTCTGCTCAGCACTGAACTTCATACATTCACTTGTATTTCTTTGGCTAAGCAGACACATGAGTTGAAGCAATTTCCTATGTATATGACAAGTAGCTCTTGAGGAGGAACAATGGCCATAATTTTATCAATTCAAAGATGATGATGATGATGATGATGATGATGATGATGATGATGATGATAATAATAATAATAATAATAATAATTTTATTTCTAGCCCGCCCCTCTGCTAGGCAACCGGGGTGGGGTACAACATATTAAAACAGGCAACAGTTAAAAACATTCCCTCAACCCTCTCCCCAACCCCCCCCCCCTTTAAAACTGAATTAAACAAGCAAAGATTAAAATACAATAGTATAATAAAATATAAAAATATTAACAGCAAAAAGATTAACAGCAAATTATGACACAAACTGTAGGTTCTGTGTTAGCTTTAAAGGATCTTCCCTCTTAAACAGGTAAGAACATAGGCTGGCATTTTAAGCCACATTAACCCCTGGTTAGGCATGCATTATGCTTTTAACTGATGTTGCAAAGCAGGTGTATTCAGTAGTTTTTTGCACACTGTCACTCCACCTCCTTGATTCCATTGAGAGATTTATTCATTAGGGCCATGTCTGCATAGATGTGAAAACCTGACTTATGCCTGGGGCTTCTGGATAGCAGCCTGCACAAACAGAACCCATAATGGGCCAGCATCACTATCTGCACACATTGTTGTATGAATGTGAGCTTGTGCAATCAATGTACATATCTGCAAAGGGAATGGTGCCAGAGTAACTGCGAAACTTGAAAGTGAAAGTGCTGTGACAAGTTAGAAGTTCCTGGTGGAAAGAGATCAGCTGCTAAACTACCTGTCAAAGCTTCTCCCCCCCCCCATCCCTGCACCAGAATGCACACCCAGGGGATTCTCCAGAGTTTTGGGCCTCATCCAGAATAAAAGGGGATTCGTTTTCTCCCAGGTATCACCTTGGGACATGGATTGCGTCTTTATTCTACCCATTTTGCATTGTCTGATCAGGTCAGTACAGGAACATTTCTTTTTCTTTGTGTGGACAACACCTAGAAAGGAACAGCAGGTCATACCAAAACAGCACCTGGCTGGCAATTCTTCAACTGAGAGAAGAAAGTGTAGGTTACTCTCTTAGATGTCCAGAGAGTAGTTAGAGATGCAGGAAGATGACATTATCTTTAGTTTTAAAGTGGTTATAAGCAAAATTATTGTGAATGAGTAAGAAGGAACTGCAAACTTAGGGGTGAAACAGACCGCCCAAAAAGGGCAGATCAGGGCCACCGTGGAGCAGCTCGCCCCGGAGCCACAGCAAGTGCATGGGAATGATCCCCAATCTGCCCTGCTGCAGTGCTTCCGAATAGCAGTCTGAAAAGGAGTATTTTTTTCTGCTCCTTTTTAGGGTGGCTTTTCTGGGTTAGGGAAGCTTGGCGGTGGCTTCCAGGTGACTTTGGGGCATGCATCATGTGATCGCCACACCCCCAAGCTGCCCAGAAGTGGGATTTTTTCACCTGTCTGTGTTGGGCCCCAGTTCTGAACAGCACTAGTGTGCTTTAAAAAAAAATACAAAATTTCTGTTTTATATTTCAGATGAGCACTAGTTTAGTGTATAATGGTTTGAGTGCAGGAGTATGACTCTGGAGGCCAGGGTCATCAAATCCCAGCTCAGCTATTTAAAACCATTGAGTTACCATAGGCAAGTCACACTCTCTCCACCTCAGAGGATGGCAATGGCAAACCTCCTCTGAAGAAGCTTGCCAAGAAAATCCCATGATAGGGTCACCTTATGGGCACAATACGTCGAAAATGACTTGAAGGTACACAACAAAAACAAGAAAAGGGGGTTTGTCAATGGTATACTGTTTCATGGGGATCATAAAAAAAAAATAAAGAAACAATTTTTCAATCAAGTTCTGTTGTCAAAATACTATTTCAAATGGATACATCCTTCAGGTACAGAGTCTAAAATTTGTAACATTCAAATGCCTTTAAATACCTAGAGTTTCAATTCACAGTGTTCCACAAGCAAATTCCCTTTGTCCTGTCTTGTCTTGTTTGTTTCTATTATCCCACTATTGAAATTCTATGACTCCATGCTCCAGATCCTTTATTATTAAGAGCTTTATTAATAAAAACACAGATATGGTCTTCTGTGCTGTTTAAGTTCAGAGATCTTATCTCTGCACCTGGATACTCTTTTCACATAAATACAACGCAGCCAAATTTATTAGATTTTCTGGTGCAGAAAATGAAAAAAGACATTTGGGTGTGGAGCCTGTGGGGGGAACTTTTCTACATTTGAAGAAAAAAAAGTCAAACCCCGTGCTTTGAAGAAGCCAGAAACACACCTTTCATTCTAAATTTAGATCCAGTTTAGGATAGATAAACTATAAAAAGCTGCCAAGGATCAGACATTATGCTTGAGTAGTCTCAAAGCTTTAAGCTCTTTGTTTTCAATTTTCCTAGTTCAAAAGAAGCCTTATTGCATCTAATAAACTTATCTGCAAGGAAAGAAAATTCAATCATTTCCAAGTACTATGGGAGATGGTATAGGAAGAGTATGATGTCCATTTATTGTAATAAATAATTTTTTGGGTTTGATATATGTGGCCTGTGAATGAAGAACAAAATTAGCTTTTACACATATTTGGATCTTACAGCTCTGCACTGTGATCCATAAAATATAAAAGAGCACAAACATACACTAAGAGCCTATTCTTTAGCACTGAACTACTGAATTAAACAGTGTTTTGCTAACAGAAATCTGCCACAGGTGAAGTTCAGAGGAAGCCCCCAAGAGTCCAGAGATATTAGATCAATGTCAACGGCCGCATGCACAAGTTATAATAAATCATTCACCTGCCGTGAGTGAGCCAGTGTGGTCATGTACACTAATCAATTGCTTTTTTTTGGTCTCCCCTCTGAGCAGAATTGGATAAATAAACTACCAGCTTTTTATCTGTGGTTGCCTCCTCCTGATACATAAACTGGAAACTCTGGCCTGTCTCTTCCCAGACAGAAAGAGTCATATGCCTTGGGTTTTTTTTCCTTGATGTATGAGTTTGGCTTGCCTGGGGTCACAGTTCCTGGTTTGCACTCAACAACAACAACAACAACAACAACAACAACAACAACATGGGAAGAAAGTCAGCAATTTGTTTTACCGATCTTGCTTGCAGCCAATGAAGCACAAAAGAATTGAGGAGTATGCACCAGTACACTGCTCAGGCAAGAAAAACTAAGAGTTCTCTTGGAAGCCTAGCTTATCATAAAGTCTAAACACGACAATTACTGTACACTTAAATATTTATACTAACTATATTGTTGCTGACCATTTAAAGGCTAGTTCACACATTATTTTGTATGTCTATTTTACCTGAAATATGTAAGAGCTATGTGGTATAGGTATTTCTCACACTGATATAATAACATATTGTTTGAAGAGGCTGTCCATAACATCAGTTGTCAAGAATGCAATGTTTATATCACTTGATGTTTCAGACAATGATTTTTTTAAAAAGTGAAATCAGCTCACACACTCAGTTGAGAATTACCATGTTAAGAAGTAATACTCAGAAAAATTTGGCAAACAATCCACAAAATACCATCTCACTAAAATGTGGTTGGCATCACCAGAAAAACATGGGGATCTTGCTCATGAAATAGGCCAAACAAGAAAGTTAAACAGAACATCTCCTCAGAGCTTATTTCAGGATGACCTCATAATTTATCTGTGGTTAAACTTTGATGATTTTTGTTCATTTTTTGATGATATCTGAAAGACTGTCTCCCATTTTTGTAAATGTAGTGGCAAGGCTAAGAAACCTTCTCCAATGATGTAAGGTTCCCATGCTGAAAGCAAATGGCTTGGGAGAGTCAGAGAAGACTGTATGGGACAGAAACATCTGTGCTTATATGCTTGCATTACTCAAAGATAGTCCACAACAAAAGAGAAGTAGCTCCCATTCTTCTGTAGTGATGTATAAGGAGCCAAAGAACATGGGGAGGAGTGGACAATTTATTTTTATCTATGAATATTCTATTAGCCAAGGTGACTGATCTTCTAGGCCACTGCTTGCCAAGCTGGCAACACAGAAGTCAGACAACAGTTCCGATCACCCCTGGCTGGCTAGGGATGATAAATATGTTCTATTCAACATCTGGGGAATTTGTTTGGGAAAGGCTGTTGTGGGATCAAGGCAATTCCCAGTATATTCATATAAGGAAAAGACTGAAAATCTTAGGGTGATTCTGACATTAATGTTTATTCATTTTGTGTACAAAAGTGTACACAAACACATGTGTTTCAGTGTCTCATTCACATCCATCTGGAAAATTATTCTAGATGTTAGTCAGAAGTACGTATGTCTCACCGTGTTATCTGAGTGTTGCATACATAAGTAAGACCACTTTAGGTGATTACCAGCTAGCTCTATGCACACATCTTTTTTAAAATATGGGTAAAAATATGAACCTCACAATCAACCCTAAGAACAGATAGTACTCTCTCAACCCAAGGTTACCCGTCCCCCAACTTTCAGACAACTAGTAATCCATGCTATATTTTGTGTCATTGAACCAAACTACTTCTGATTATGTACATAGGAAGGAGGGATCTAACTACTTAATACTGAAACAGGCCAATTCTGGGTTGTCATTTTCTAAATAAGCAAACAAATCTCTTATCTTTCGGGGAAACAACATTGTGTTTGTTTGTTTTTCTATCTGACTCTCCCTCTTTTCTCTTTCACTATATGTTTATGGACGTTTGCTATAGACATCTGTGTATTAACACAGTTTCTGAAACCCTTTATACACAATTGTATGAATATTCAGTGACAGTTTAATACCCATTTTAATAGAAAGAGAATATTTCCATTCTGTCAGCTAAGTACAGTATAATCTGTTTAGTCAATTTATAAATGAAAATTGTTTATCCAATATAATAGCATCATCCACCATAATGCGACAAGATGTATTATTTAAATAAATTTTGCCCTTTTACAGAATATTCTTTTAGAGACCTCCACTGTTTAGCTCCATTAATATATATTTTTTTAAAAATTGATATTGATATAACTATGTATCTTCATTTATGGCTTGAAGGTGAATGATCATGTATTCAAAAATGTTTATGAAAGATAACACTGGAATTTATATGTATGCAAGAATACAGATCACAATATGCACATCAGGTTGTGTATATCCAAAGAAGACAGCAAAATGATTTTATTTTCTTGTTTTTTCTAACCCCCTTCACAGAAAACAATAGTTTTCATTTAATTAACTAAATGGTCTATGAAATCTGAACTTTGGGACAAAACATTTATTTTCCAAAAATAAAGATATCCCAATTCATTGTTTAAAAATGTTAGCATCAAGGAAACATCCAAACATACAAAACACGCTAAAAATATAGAGACAACAAAGTTCTAGCATGTTTCCTACTGTATACTCAGAAATATCTGAGACAATTTAGTGAACATTGCTCCTTCTCTTAAGTTTATGAATCAACGTAGGAAACATTTGTCTTTATGGATAAGAAAATATGAAATACATTTCATTGATGTTTAAGAGGTCAATTTTTTTGAATTAAAATACTTTCTGATCTAAATAGGTGATACGTTGAATAGATATGGTAAAAATGGGCATTAGATATTCACATTAAATATATAGAGAAATATCATCTAGCAAAATTAGAAAGGAAATCCTTTTTTAAATGCTGAAAATATGACACTATATTTTCTGAGACTTTGAGGTATACTCTGAGATAATTTTTGTGTATAAAATAGCTTGCTTTACTAGATTATTTAAATAGTAGATTCCATCATGTTTGATATAATTCATGATACATGTACTGTCTAGATTCAGAATAAAAACAGCTGTAATGTACATATATATCACTTGTTGTTTTCATAAAAGCTATTAGTAATAAAGTTTCAAAATTAAATGTACAATTTACTTTTAAATACTCCTTCCCTAATCTCTATAATAATGCTTGGGGGAATCAACTACTTTATAAACATCACAATTTAAAAAGATTTATGTAATATATAATCTAATGTTTCTTTGATTTCATATTTAATAGATAAAAAAGCCAAGTCAAATTTTGCTGCCAGTTTTTCAAATATTTTTCAGCAACATGTGCAAGAGTTCACATGTACTATATCACAGCAAACATATTAATGAAATACATTAACTACACTAAAACTATGTTAAACTAAAGGTTATGAACACTAGCATGTTTTGTCCAGAAAACAAAAGATACTAATGTAACAACAGAAACTGGGGCTAAATAACTTTAGCAAACTTTAACAACATTAAAATTATCAGCCATTTTTCCTGAGTCATTTTAATTAATGATAATGGGAGTGGATTAAAATGATGTATTTTAACATATGAACATTTTATTTTGACTTTTTTGAAATACCATTTAATTTAGAATCCTTTCTATGAGTGCTTTTACAAAGTATCCTCACAACTGGTTATGTGATTGCTTTGATGTAAAATTACACTTCATTGCAACACTGATTTCTCTCTCCATGGTACGACTCAAATAATAGTGAAGTCAAATACTAGCAATTTAAACCCTAAACTATTTTTTTGTCCTACTACATTACAATTCAGTGCTATAATTAATTTACAAATTAATCTGTAAGGTCACTAAAATGTCAAATTGAATTAGTACACCATTTTGTAAAAAAGAATAATGTGCAACAAAAACCAACCAGTATATTTATACTTTTTTCTCTACACAAAGCAAGTACCACAAAATGTGAAGAAGCCTTGATTGCAAAAATGGTTTAAATATGTGTAAGTAATTAATTAGGATATTATCAGCAACTCTATGCACAGACATATCCTTAAAACAGTGGGAATGGAACAATCAGGGCATTAAGTCTGTCTTCATTTATTACTGTGTCCCATAATTCCTTTCATCACACCTGGAGTCAACTGGTTGACACCTGGAATCACACACGCTGAGAGAGCTATTTGTGCAGGTACATTTACAGCTCTGATTCAAAAAACTTCAGTAGAAAATGAAGATGTCTTCCTTCTATTCTGGGCTCAGACTCATGTTAATGTTTCATAAATCCTCTACACAAATCTCTTTTAACATGCAAATCCATAAATCAGCATAATACTGACAAAGAAGTTAACCAGCACGTGAAACTAATGTGTATCCTATCTGGAGATGGATACTGGTAAAGCTATTGAAACTAGAGGCACTATTCCAAAGTTCTCTTTATATATATATATATCTCCAAAACAAAACAATACTCATCACCAATTTCTTATCCCTTAGGTCACAAGAAAATGCTTCATACAGTCTTCATTTCATCTACCACTAGAATGAATGAATAAGGTAGGAAAAGAATCCTTGCCATTTGCAAAACAAACCCAGTAGTACTGCTCTTTGTAAAAGGAAGCAAAGAGAATGCAAATAATGAAATAGAGAAGGAGTACTTACTGAAGATGGTAAACCTGGAGGAACCTTTCGAACTTTCTTTGTTTGTACTTCTGAAAGTAGGAGACAGAGTGGGTGTAAGACATATGTTTGCAGTAGGCTCTACCCTGACAGTTACTTCCAAAAAAGCTCAGTATTTCTCATACATTTTTTATTAATGACTATGAATGCAAATTCAGTTTGGAAATGTACAGAAAGAAGTAGCATGAAGTAACTTACCCACAGAGGTACTGTGCAGAGGCCTCCTTCGTGGGTTATTGCTAGAATACTGATAGTACTGAGAGCCAGGTTTGGTGGGTGAGAGAGCGCCGGGGTTGCCCATTTCCATGTCACCTCCGAGGAGACTTTGCTAGAAGGTTTTGGAAAAATAAGTATTGTTACATCAAATTTTGTCTGCTATTTCTCTTATGCTCGTGCACATAAAAGCTGTTTTTAAAAGGCTTATGTGAACAGCAAACTGAAATACAATCTCAAAATTTATAAACTATATGATAAGATATTACAAAACAGTTCTTATAAAACTAATTTTCTCTGCAGTGAATTAAAGTATTTAAAATTATTTTTTATTGTTGAAAGAATAGTGCACTATTTAAAAAAGCTTTCCAGTTTTACTGTCCAAAGGAAACAGAAGTTGAATATATGAACTTTTGGGGAACTTCACTGAGAGGAATAAAATAGCTCCACCTGTTTCTTTTGCTTATTCTGAGGAAGCAAATTGTATTGTGTTCATTAATATAATGTTTTATCTTACACGTTATTTCCTAGAAAATAATTCCATCATACAAAAATGGTAATTAACTACCCAATGACAATTGAATTAAATATAACTATATGGGAAAGATGGCAAACAGTTACAACAATCTGGTACATACTACATGATTAAGATGTAAAAATAAAAGACATTGCTAAAATAAACCAGTGTTTTGATAAATGACTTTGGGAACTAAAAAGCAGATTATTAAAACTAGTGAAGAGAAGCTTATCAAAGTCTTTTAAGACCATTCTCCTTATAGTATTAAGAAAGAGAACATCCACAAATTTGAAATGTCTTACTCAGGAATGGATAACAGCTACTACTAAACTGGAAGAAATGGTATCCAAGCACAACATGGAAAAAGCAAAGACTGACATTTTCTAAAAATTTCTACTGCTAGAACTACATTGAAACTTACCCATAATATATAAATCCCCTGATTATACTCTGCATTGAACTCATTGTTCTTTTAATTTTTCTGATGCGCAATAAAACAGGTGCAGATACTACCCCTTTATATGATGAAGAAATTTTCCATTTAATAAAGAAATTTTAAAATTAAGTACCAAAAAAAATCTAACTTTATCGTTACTTGTAATCAACTTTTACTGACTGAACTAATTACTGTACTTGATAAAGTACAGAATGTGTTTTCCCTAATCTAAATTCTAATCACCATGTCACTCACAACAGACTTAGTAATGCTTCACTAACACACTATTCACATGCAAAACACTCTAAATAGGCCAATTATGACTCTGCCCCTGTTCCCTGGTTAACCCGCTGAGAACTGAAAATTTTCACAAGACAGTCACCAACTAAAACAAAGGCTCCTTGTTTTAAATTAAGACAGTCTTTTTGAGTCATGAATAGCTCAACAAAGTGCCATGTCTTCCTCTGAAAGCAGTTGGTCAAATATGACTCATGAGCTGGAAAATACCTTGCCAAATAAAATAAAATAAAATAAAATCCAAGTACAACTTTTCTCATCCTGGAAATACATATTAATTTAATCTCCTACATGTGCTAATGAATTATCAGTGTTTTCAAGATTTTATGTGATGTCTGATCAAATTTCCAACTTTTTGCAAAATCCGACAGGACAATGTTTTTACATATAAGGTTTAAAAATGTGGAGGTGTTAAAATCAGAAATTGTTTGGCAGACAGTTAACAGTTGATAAATAAGAAAATAGGGATCAAAATATGTTAAAAACAAGTACTGCAAACTCCCCCCCCCCCCGACCCAAAGGTTTAGAATTGTTCACAACTGTGGGAACAAGCAGATTTCATATGATTTAAGCAGTCAGTCCTGAACAAAATGTTAAATATTGCAAGGCCTTTATTAATTTACAAATTTATAAAAGCTATAGAATTCAGACATGATATCAGACACGTAAAGGCTGAGTATGGAATGGCTACTTCAATGATCTAAAAGTCACACATAATGTGCAATAGGTACACTTTCTTAATTCAACAGATTTCTACTAATACACATATATGCACTCACACTATCCAATATATTACAAAATCAACTTCCCATTTATTTACTTATATTTCAAGACCATGTTGCAGTGAAAATACAGGAGGAAACAGAAGTAAGCAAAAAAATAAAAATAAATTAAAAACAGCTAAGTGCTTTCTGAGTTCAACTGTATGCTGTACAACTTCTGCACAGGCAACATAGCTGCTAGATACTTCAGTTTTCAGAACTGCAAGACACTTCCTAATAATGAAGTCTGAAATATGGAAGCCAGTTATAAAATGGGGGGGGGGGGGCATGAGTCTCCCAAAGAAAAACACAGACTTTAAAGTAAACTATTAAGCAGTCTTCAGAGTTCATGCAAGAGTAAGCTCCAGTGAGACCAGTAGGGTGAACTACCAGATAACAATAGCTAGGATTTTAGCTGAGAATTTTGAGCAAAATGGTATGGTAATAAAAACAGTTACTTTAAAAGATGCACATAAAAATAAGACATTTTGCTAAGAACTCATAATAGTTCCTAGATCCACTTATAGCAATCTTTAGTTTTCATTCAAGCAATTATTTATATTTTGCTATACTCAATACATAACTATCAGGCATGCATTCAAGTGTACAATCCATACATATACAAGAGTACAGGAAGGGTACTACTGGCTCTCCCTTCAAGCTTGTCAGATAAAAGCGCCTCTAATTTTGTCTTTATTTAAGCCTTTGTTTTTCACAGGAACAGCTAATGCATTCTTCCGAGGGAACAAAACATGCATTTATGTACTCTTCTGGGGGCTTCTCTAAGTACTCCACTAGGGAGGACTAAAATAAATATATATCTAGTCATTCTGCAATACTTGCAAACAGAACAAGAGGCATTTACTATTCTTCAGTCATTGCTAACATTTTTCTGCTAAGGGAAGGGAAGATTGCAAAATCACGAAGCCAAAATGTAGCATTTGGGCTTTATAAAGTTATGAATGAAGCAGTATAGATTTAACATCTGTATTTCATGCTGACTTGGAAACTAAGGGGGGATGCAAATGGGCAGCCCTGGGCCACCCCGGAAAGCAGAGGATCGGGGCCGCTGCTACCACACGCCACGGCCCCGATTCTCCCATTTGCTGCTTCTAAAAAAGCAGCAAAATGCTGCTCCTATTAGAGGCAGCAAAGGCCACCTTAAGAGCCGGCGCGCGGCTCTTCTCTGCCTCTTCCGGTGCAGCGCGTGAAGGCGCTGTGCTGGGAGGATGTCCTGACGTCACGCACCATGCGTAACGGTACATGGCATTGGGATGTCTTCAGGGAGGGGTGTGGGGTGGCCGGCGTGCGGCTGTTCCTCCCCTCCCCTGCATCCAACACACCAGAAAGGGACCGTCTGCAGAGGCCCTAAGTTTTAGAGGTGCCAATTTTCTCTGATAAAGTTTCAAGGAGTTTTTTAACACAGCAAATACTATCTTTTCAAGGATAAGAACATATTAACATTTTTAAAGGTAACTACCAGGATTTTAAGTGACATACGCTGAGTTATGCTTTGACATACACTTAGATATGCTTTAAGTGTATTCTAGGACTTGGACTTTAAAAACAAACAAACAAACAATCTCTTTGAGATCCAGATCCCAACCAGATATCATAAACAGGTTTCAAAACTCTAGTCAGTTTTGAAAAAGAGATTTGTCATATAGCATATTTCAAGAAGAACAAATCTAGAGCTTCTTTAATTATTTAGAAGGTTGACGCCTGATTGTGACACTTGCTGGAGAGGAAAAAATCTCACTTTATTTATTATTATTGCAAGACACCCCAGTAGTTCATACACTATGGATCAATTCAAATGGTTGATTCTCACTTTAAAATGCTGAGCAGCCTGGGAGTTGTGCACAAAGTAAATTTGCCCTTTCCCTCTGAGGTGAAGCTGCTGACTATATGAGAAAGCAGGCCTTTTCTATATATGCCTTCAAACTGTGGGACTGTCTTTGTAGAGATGCTCACCTGGACACATCAGTGCTACATTTTTGGTATAAAGAGAAGTCAGTCTTCTCAATTTGGACTCTTAATTGCAATCAGCATCCTTTTATTTTGTTTTAATGTTAACTGATCTTTGCACCTGTTTTATCACTTGTTATTGTAATATTGTTCTCTTGCTTTAATAGCAGTTAGCTGCTTATTTCTAGGATGCTTCAAAGACTTAAATTAATACATTGAAAACAGTCATAGTGCTTTAAAATTAGAAAAGCAAGGTATAAATCTTTTCAAAGAAAGAAACAAGCCAGTGTAAATAAAATGTTGGAAACATGGTTGGAACTTCCATATTCAGAATGGACTGTTTTTGTTGGAGGAAGAGGTGATGTGATTCCCACCAATTCTCTGTGCTGCACCCTGTACCACTTCCCATGTTGCTTGGAAGGAAGATACTTTTTTTTAAGAGTAGGAAGAGGAAAAAGCATCAGAGAATCAATGGTCCAAAACACACTGCAGAAATAATCCAGTTTGAGACCACTTTAACTGTCCTGGCTGAATGTTAGGGAATTCTGGGAACTGTAGTTTGTTGTGGCACCAATGTTCTCTGACAGAGAAGGCTAAATGTCTCACAGAATTCCCTAGTATTGAGCATGACAGTTAAAGCGGTCTCAAACTGGATTATTTCTGAAGTGTGTTTTGGACCAGTGACTTTCCTACCTTCTACCATTCAAAGAGTCTCATATGAATAGTTCTGCTTATAAGATCTACAGACCCAAGGCTTTACTTTTGCTTTCTTACCACCAGTTGTGATACACTGGAATACACCTAACCATTTACAAAGCACATCAATGTGACTAGTGCTTTACAGCGTAGAAGAGGACAGGTCTATGCATCAATACTATGAGTCATTTCAGGAACCCATGGTTACAATATGGCTGAATTTTCACAGATCAAAACAGGAAGATGGAAATACTAACATGCAGAACACTAACTAAAGCAGAGGTAATAGATATGTGACTATGCAGATGTTGAGGGACTACAGGTCCCATCATCTCTCTTCATTGGCCAGGCTGGGAAATAAAGAGAATGGAAGTCCAACAATATCTGGAGTGCCACAAATTCCCTAGCACTAAAGTAAGGAGCAAGTAAGTCTACTGCCTGCAAATACTACATACCTAGTTATTACAATATTCATATTTTAGTGATATTGTGTATAATCCTTTTTAGCTTTGAAGTCCATAGAGTGGGGCCCTGCTGGGGTTTGGTTCCAACTACAAACCCCATTTGGAATTGCCTCTGAAGTTCTGTTTGAGTTGGAACCATTATACATAGGATTGCGATCCCAAGGCTGACTGTTGCTTCCGCCAAAACATAATTTGAGCTATTAAAAGTCCCCTAAAGCATATTCATCTGTGGGTGCACTCCTGGGAGCCCAGCATTTTGAGTAACACCCTTATATACAATGGTGTAGCAAAATGGTGTGCCTTATATAAAATGGCGAAATCAAGGTTTGTTTCTTGGAATTTTTATGTGTGGAATATTTTCAAGCTGTGGATTTTAAATCTGTGGTGAAGAATTTGTGGATATATAAGGCTAACTGTATTTCTACAGTTTGCATATATTACACAGTTCTACAATATATGTTTAAAAAACACCCTTCTAGTAGTCTTTGATGGCAGGCAAGCAACCTCAATAAAGAAGCCCCACTATAAGATTCCTTTTACGATTCTCTTTCTAAGGTGGGTATTTACATAATATATAGAATACAAATAGAGTTTATAATGTACAGTTCTCCTTTTCTCATTTCCTTCCCTTCAGCTTCAGTTTGCTTCTTTTAAAAATAAACAAATAAATAAATAAATAAATGTTATCTTTCCTTATAAACCCTGCAATGGCTACAGCTTTAAAAATAGAATCACAAAGTAAGGTTATTTTAAAAGAGATATCTGAATATATTAAAACAACAACAAAAACAACAAAAATAGGGCAGTAACTCTAATAGTTTGTAATGAAATTAATTTCTTTTCAGCTAGAGAATTGCACTTTAATTTTACACAAACATCAACATTTAAAAGCGTAATATCTGAAAAATAATCCCTCCCCAAACTATTGTATTTATCCTTAATTACAAATATGACTAAGATTCAAACATGATGGGAGGTGCTGATCTGAATAAATGCTGAATTTGTATAAAAGGTAAATGTCCATGAATTGTATAATCTGTAAGAAGAAATTAATATTACTTCCCCCCCCCCCCCCCCCCCCACACACACACTGAAAACAACAACAGGATAATGGAAATATTTCTGAGGAAAGGCCTTTTGAATGGATTCCTTGGATATATTTCCTTTCTATTTCTTTTTCACTTTTATTAAATTGTGATCAGATATCAAACACTACTTTATGGGGCTGGAGAACAGAGAAAGAAGTCTTAGATGAAACCAGATTATGCTCCTTTTCTGAACACTTGCCAAATGTCTGTAAGTTGAATACATGTTTGGGCATTCTCACACTCAAACAGCTGCAGTTCTACACTGCAATCACAAACCTATGTGATCTATAGTGACTCTGGGCCATATGTTCCTCTCTTCCTTTGCAGCAAAGAAAGCAGAATGGCCTAAAGGCTTAAAGAAGTGGTGTGTTTGTGAGTGTGTTTATGTGTGTTGCAGTGAAAGGTGGATGTCTTGTAGATTTCTACTGCTGCCACAAGACCTTGCAATATTCATTTGACACTATGTTCCAGTTTTATGCAGGGCAGAATGCAAGTAGGTTTGGCAAACACCTCTTCAACATTCAATTTTCATTTTTCAAAATACTGTAGATCAAAAGCCTCTGTGTCATATATCTGTTATTCTCAGGGCATGTAGGAAGGGAGTTATTGAATACATGATAATAAAGAAACAAAGAATGAATGAAGTTAAACTTGCAAATCAAGTTATGATTTCTGTGCAATTGTAGGCTAAGTGAATAAATGAATCAACGTAGGCTTTTTAAAAAAGCAAATACAGGATCAGACAGAGCTTTATCATGCTATTCACTAGCACAGACTGACTAGAGAAAGGAAAATGATGCCATACCTGCTCTATCCCATAGAAACTCCAGTAGGTGCCACTACATGTGGTGAACATACGTCTTCTTACCATGGCATAGAACATCACAAGGAAAGCAGAATTTACTTTCATTCCATTCTAACAAACAGCATGGTACAGTTGATCCTTACTCAAAACTAATTTCCATGATCCATGGGGCATATAAATAACAGTATAGTATAAAAGAGATTTGATATGTTCAAAACAGAATGCCAGATTCTACATATGTGATAGTCTTATTCATTCTTTATTAGCGTTGTTGTATGCCTTTAATTCATTTCTGACTTATAGTGAATCTAAAGCAACCTGTCATGGGGTTTTCTTGGCAAATTTCTTCAGAAGGATATGTTAGGATATGAATGGGATATATAGTCAAAGGTGAAATGTAAAGATGTGTGTGCGTTTGTAATTTTCTACTTGAGAACAGTTTCTGGACAAGGCACAAACAATATTTAGAGAAACAGGGTGAATCAACGCCAGGTGGTAATAGAGACATCAACAATGTATTTTCCCAGAGGTAGAACTAATGGAACCAGACTTTGTTATGGATAACAAAGAGATATCAAATATTAAACATCGTTAGGCTTGAGAAAGTTACTCACGTGGTAGATGATGGACAACAAGAGGCTGGGTTAACATACATCATACTGTCATTATCCAATTAACATAAAGTTAACACCTAGAAGGTGGAGTATGGGATGGGCTTAGAAAATCCTTTGTCTAAGAATTGTTTTATTGTTCAAGATGTGAGGGTGTGTGGCTGGATGCTGCAACAAGTTGGATCCTAATGTTTTTTGGGATTGTTAAAGATGTAATCTTGTATGGCTGAACTGGACAAGTTCATCACAATGGATTTTACTTAGTTATTTTATTTTTACTTTTTTATATGCATTAATAAAGCTATGCTTTTGGACTTTACAATGTGTCTTCTTGACTGAGGAAGACAGGATTGCCTGGAGAAGAGAAGCTGAGCCAGTTGATGGCAAATCTACACAGTGGCTGTGGATCACAGCAGCCAGCTTGTCCTGTAGACTCTGCTGGGTGCCAAAGGGCATACTACAACACTCATCATCCACACACCAACAGTTTGCCATTGCCATCATCTGAAGCTGAGAGAGTGAATTGACCAAGGTCACCCACTGGGTTTACGTGACCAAGCCAGGATTCGAACCCTGGTCTCCATAGTCATCACTATACTGCTTTACTTGTATACAAAATTCATGAGCAGAAGAAAATATGAGCTGGAAATCTAATATTACACATATGAACTAGTCCCGTGATGGCAAACCTATGGCATACATGCCAGAGATGGCACGCAAAGCCATTTCTCCCAACACATGGAGGGCAGGGAGGAGGAAGAGGGGCACGCCTGTTCCTCCTCCTTTTCATCTGCCTCTCTCGAGGCAGATGAAGGACGGCGACAGAATGGGGAGGAGGAGGAGGAGGAGGAGGTGTGCATGTCTTCCTCCTCTTTTCTGATCCTTCCCAGCCTTCAGCTGCCTCTCCAGCTGAAGGCTAGGGACAGTGAGGGGGAGGGGAGGAGGAAGAGGTGCACATCTGTTCCTCTTTTTTCCCTCTCGCCACCCCCCCCCAGCCTTTCACTGTCTCTGGAGAGGCAGCTGAAGGCCCAAGAGGGCAGGGGGAAGAAGTTCCACCCCGGAAGTTCTACCCCTGGAAGGCAGAAGCCCCGAAAGGCCTTTTAGCTTGGGCACCCAACCCCCTAAAAGGTTTGCCATCACTGAACTAGTCTCTCAAGTCTGTGCATTTTGCACAGAGGTCTGAAGATGGAAACTTACAAATCAGGGATTATTCATACAAAGGGGCTTCAAATCATTAAATTCACACTAGGGTCTAATCACACGGTGTGCTTTTACTGATACACAGGTTTTCAGATACCAGGAGTAGAGGTCTCAACATGTAACAACATGATGCCAAACAGCATGACACCAAACACCATGATTAATCATGTAATCCAAACAAACAACCAGAGACAGGGATGTTCTTAGGAAAGGGTTAACATGTTTAGTTAGGTGTTACTTAGCTAAACAAATCAAAATTAAATTGCATTTATGTCAAAAGGAGGAACAATTTAACTTTTAACTTTATGTTAAATTACCATTGAAATTTAAAGTAGTTGGCTGCACTAAAAGTCTCACAAGAATGAAGCTGAATAATGCCAACCATGATTGTACACACACACACACATACACACACCATCCCTGTACATGTCCCTGTTTAGAACATGGGAGAGTAGCAAACACCTTCATGCATTTTTGTAAACTCCATTTCTCAATCATCTGACCAAGAACTCTTCTTTTGCTTTCCCTTCCTGCCTTCTGAGCTTATCGTACAGATAATAAAACCAGCTTACCTGAACTGGCTTAAAATTTAAAATGGCAGCTCCTGATGTTATCAGAAGGATTTAGCTGCCGAAATCGCTGCCCAGTTCCACCCCAGGTCTATCCCCACTCACAGGGGCACTCAGTGCACCTCTTTTCAAAGCCAGGAGTTTTCTAGATTAAGGAAATGGCCGCCAGAGCACCCCTGTGAGTGGGGATGGACCCAGGATGGACCTGGGTGGTGGACTCAGAAGCTAAATCCTTCTGATAACATCAGGATGCTACCCATTTTAAAGTTTAAGCTGGCTCAGGTAAGCCAGTTTTATTATCTGTGTCATAAAGTCCTTCCTTATGCTTCCCTTCCTTATTCTTCTTTGGCTTCCCCTTTCTCCTTTACATTACCGTATCCAGGTGTCCCTGACCTTTCTTTAGCTTATTGATTCCTAAACTACAACACTCTATTCATGAACTAAAACAGATTGGATCTTATGACTTAAAGACTGCAGTCTCTCAAATCTGACCAACTAATAAAAAGCAAGAAATGTATTTGCAAAAATCTAAGCAAATTGGGCTTTGTATAAAGAATTAGCTGGGAAATGTAAAATTTGTTGGCTCTTTACCTAATTAATAACTGTTTAAATTGGAATTTCAACATTAACTTAATTGCAGAATTGTTATTAATTAACAAATCTAGAATTAAGTTAATGTTGAAATTCCAGTTTAAACAAATCATTAAAGTTAAAAATAAATTAAATTAGGTTATTCCTTTATTGAAGATCTCCAACTTAATTGACAATTTAATTGATTTTAACTAGTTAGTTCCTTTCTCTACAAAATGTATACACAATATATCAACCAGAGGAGGAAACATACCTGCATGAGTAACAAGAAACTGGTCTCATCCACCAGTGTCGTCATGTACCTCATTGCCAAAGGTATCTAGAACAAGTTCTCAGATGTTGAACAATCCAAATAAAAACAGGCACATATAGAAAAAGGTAGTCACATAAACGCAAATGACAAGGTAATTTTAATACATAGTATGAAGCTGTGCTGGTGTTTTCTTCTTACTCAGTAGTAAGCAAAAGAACCCAGTTCACACTGGTACCCTAGTGTGATGGTTTTTAAATGTTATTTATTCAATTTTATAGTAAAGCATTAGATATTCAAGTTCTTCAACATAATCTTACTCAGTGAGGACATACAATCCCAATGGGGTTAGCTCCTAATAAAGCATTGTCTTATAATGAATACCTCTGTAACTGGACTTAGCCCATTAATGTCAATGATATTGTTTCACTCCACTTTGTCACTTCATCTCTTCAATTGTTATAATTTGTGTTGACATACAATTAAATCTGTTTTTTAAAAATTCAGTGATGAATTAATTTCCATTAGTTGCATATCTGAATATTAAATATAATGGATACGTATTCCCATTATTTTTATGCTTGCTGCTTTTAGAGGATAATAATGGATTAACTCTGGATATTGTTTGGCCAATATTTTAAAAAGTAATATAGTCTAACACAATAGTGAAAATAGCCACATATGTCATGTTTTGATAATGCAATCCAGAGTGAACAATTGCAGAGGTGGGCAATTGGCAGGGCAGATGTCTCTAAAATGCAAACATGAGGTGACCGGAAGCCATATCCAGTTCTGCTTCCTGATGAAGAATGGCAAAGTAAAAAACATTTGGGGCTATGTGTCTTCTATGGCAAAACACCACTCATAGAGATATTGGGGGGAGGGCATTTGGGGGCAATATTTATATAAAAAATAGTTGGGAGCAGCAGAAATATCTAAAATATCTTTAGATTTATTTAAACAGAGACTTTTATGTCTGGCTGGCACAACATTTCCCTAGCCAACCTTATTAAAATATGCTGATAATAGACTACTGCACACAATAATTCTATTGCAATAGCTTCTATTATTAACACAACTGAACTATGCTTTATGCAACCTGAGACAAATATAAGATAGATAGATAGATCCTGAGTGAATGCTAATATCATCAATAAATTCTTTTATTCAGCCCCATTTATTTCATATACTACTGATTATTTAAGCACAATCACTGAATTGAGTCAGACTTTTTTTAAAAAATGAAGAAAATAAAGAAAATGGAGCATATATTGGTTCTTGATGAAACAATGCTATCAAATTTATTAAATACACTCCTGGAGGAATGGTAAACAAAGGAGTTGACCATGGATAATTTATTTATTTATTGAACTTATATTCTATCTTCTTCTAGAAATAGAATGCAAGGTAGCTTACAACAAAGTTTGAACAAACACATTACCACAGTTAAACTAGATTTGTTGGTTTGTAGCATTTACAATCAGTGGTTGGAACAAATTCAAAAAATCAGATACTAATTCATTTTCTCCTTCCCAAATGAGGTTTAAGAAATAAATTTGTTTAAGATGATGATTGGGATTAGACCTGGTACCCTGTTCCACACATGCAAAACATGTGCTATGGCACTGATCTTTCTAAACCAGGGACCGGCAACCTACGGCCCGGGGGACCAGTTAAGGCCCTGGTCCTTGGAATTACCGGCCCAGGCCGAAGGTTGCCGCCGCTGCCGCCGCGCGCCACCGCTGCGGCATGTTTTTGCCGCTCTGCAGCCGTGCTCGCTGCAACCGCCATTTTGGAAATCAAAATGGCGGCTGTGATGCGTTTGCACATGCGCGGTACTCTTGCGCATGCGCGAACGCATCGCGGCCGCCATTTTGATTTCCAACATGGCGGCCGCGACATGCACTGCTGTGGCTGCGCGCGCTGCACCGGCGGTGGCAGCGTGTGCGGGGGGGTTGCGCGTGCGGCAGCGGAGGGCGCGCACACATGCGCACGCCGCCATCCCCCCCCTCGGCCCAGCCGAGACCTGGGCTACGGGAAACCGGCCCAGGTCTTAAAAAGGTTGCCTTCCCCTGTTCTAAACTATGCTTCTCAATTAAGTTAGTAGAAGACACTTATTCAATGGAACAAGAAAAAATGTTCCCTATAAATTCAGAAACAAGCAAAATAGTTCTGATCAAGGATTCACTACACTTCATTCATCAAGTCATCCTTGTAGCCACTTATTTTTATCATACAGCATTGCACTGGAACAGTGTCCTGCTGAGATGAATATACCATAACTTATTCACCTTTCCAATCAAGGCAAAGAATCCACAATGTTTGAAGGGTAAGTGAAAAGAATGCATGTTAGCAGAGTGGCAAAGAAAAGGCATGCAAATCAGTGGGTGGGTGAGGGAAAACAAATAGAAAAGCTGTAGTTTCCATGCTATAAGATGGCTTCCCTTAACTTGATAGAAATCCAGATGTGGTACTACAGTTGGCCTGTCATATCAGCCAGCTAGCCATCTGTGGACTCAAGCATCCATGGATCACACTATCCCATTATTGCCAATGGCAATGCATGAACACATTGCTGCCCATTGACTATAATGGGGCTTGAGCATGTGCATTTTTCCTCACCTACAGGGAGAGCAGAACTCAACCCCTGTGGATGGGAGGGTCACACTGTATTGCTAATTAGCACATTAAGAAATTAAATGCCATCTCTCCCAACACAACAAATTAGTTTTCTCCTTTCTAACTACTTCTATTATTATACGATAATTGTTTTTATTATTATGCAACATCAAGTTGCTTTCAACTTATGGCAATCTTGTGAATGAAAGACCACCAGGTGACCCTGTTATTAACAATGAGGCTCAGTTCTTGCAAACTCAGGGCAATGGTTATGGTTGACTGAGGGCCTTTGCAGACTGCCAGAAATAGTGCAAATTGAGTCCACTTTTAGGGTTAGGGTTAGGGAATCATGGGAACTGTATTTTATTGTGGCACCAGAGCTCTCTGACAGAGAAGGCTCAATGTCTCAGAAAAAAACAAAACAATTCCCATGATTCCCTAGCACTAACCCTAACCCTTAAAGTGGACTCAATCTGCACTATTTCTGGCAGTCTGCAAAGGCCCTAAGTCTATCTAATGGTCTAACTCTTTATATCAATTAAGTATATTTTAAAATGCAATATTCCAAACCTTGCTTCTGGCTTAGAATACATCTTTAAATTTGTAGGTCAAGTCTTGGTAACATCCATCCATGCATCCAAGCCATGAAAATTAAATACAATTGTTCCTCCATTTTCACAAGGGACCCGTTCCGGACACACACAGCGGCGAAAATGGAAAACTACAAATATTCAAGCCCCATAGGTTTGAATGGGGGCACATGCCCCATTTTATCCCCCTCTGTTTGCCCCCCATGAGCGGGTGAGGCATGTGGACTTGAAGTCTTTGAAAATGGAGGGGCAACTGTAGACTCTCCATGTTGAAAGGAATTACACCTCTGGTTAACTAGCATTAGCATAAGAACAGGGAAGAACAATGGTTCCTCCTTTCAATCTACTCAGATGATAGACGAGATTAATGTGTGGTCTGTTACAGCATGGTTGCTTTCATTCTTTTATATTCTAGAGATGCTTCATTCCCAAAGTAAACAGAAGCACACATTTTGTTCTTATGTACAACTGGTAATTTAGCATTTCTGGCTTTCCTTTCTCCAGCTTTCAAGGTATTTTTAAACACACGGACACAGACACGGACACACATACAAAACAAACCAATGTCTGCTATGCTGCTACTACAAGGAATAGAAACATAATTTTATCTGATTTTTTTTCAGGCTACAATTTCTTTCCTCACATGACATGTTCTAAATCAGGGTTGACAATATCTGGGGCACCTTCCCCTGCCTTGGTTCTTGATGGGTATCATTGCAGCCAACCCTCCCCAAGCACAGGAAAAAGCATCCCTAAAATGATCTATTGTGACCCCAGAAGCCTCAGAGGTAACACCATTTTGCCATTTAACTGTCATTTGACACACTGTTTTATGCCAGAAAGGTTGTTTTTTGGTGTTTTCTTTGTTTTGTTTTGTTTTTAAGAAAAAGGAAGCAATTCCATTTAATCACATTTAATCCCCTCTAGTGTTTTTAAAGAGAGAAAGAGAGAGAGATCATAGAAATAAAACAGTCTGACACCACTTTGACTGTCATGGTTCCATCCTGTGAAATCCAGGGATTTGTAGGTTGGGGAGGTACCAGAGCTCTCTAAAAGACCAGGCTGAATACCTCACCAAACTACAAATTCCAGAATTCTACAGGGTGGAGCCATGATAGTTAAAGAGGTGTCAAACCGCTCTATTTCTTCACTGTGGGTACATACTAAGACTATTTTGGACCTCAAAAAGGCCTGCTGTGCACAGCCAAAATAGCCTTTACATATAGATTATGTCCTTCAAGTTTTCTGCCATTTCTGGATGTTATTTTAAGACGGCTGGGGGGTCCAGGAAGTTCAGTAGCAGTCCTTCATGAGACTTATAGGCTGAATTTCCCCAAACCTGTTCAAAACACTGTCTTACTACAAGTACTGTATAGTTCAGGCTTCAATCTTTTACACATTTCCCATTACATAAGTCCTTCTGAACTCAACAGGGCTTACTTCTGAGCAAAGCATTGCATTGTCTTCCTCTCATGACCTCCTATTAGACTGACCAGTTTGTTAATATTTTTATTAAATCCATTGTGTTATTGGTACTGTATTGTCATTATTTCCCTCCACGGGGTGTGCAATGGGTTGATGATGCAGCTGCTCACTCATATGTGATCAATTTTCAGGTAGAATCATGAAATCATAGAGTTGGAAGAGACCACAAGGACCATCCAGTCCAATCCCCTGCCATGCAGTAACACACAATCAAAGCATCCCCGGCAGATGGCCATCCAGCCTCTGCTTAAAGACCTCCAAAGAAGGAGACACCACCACTCATCCACTGTCAAACAGCTCTCACTGTCAGGAAGTTCTTCCCAATGTTTAGGTGGAATCTCTTTTCCTGTAGCTTGCATCCATTGTTCATTGTTCATGGTCCTATACTCTGGAGCAGCAGAAAACAAGCTTGCTCCAGCCTCAATATGACACCCCTTCAAATATTTAAACAGGGCTATCATATCAACACTTAACCTTCTCTTCTCCAGACTAACATACCTAGCTCCCGAAGTCGCTCCTCATAGGGCATGATTTCCAGACCCTTCACCATTTTGGTCGCTCTCCTCTGGACATGCTCCAGTTTCTCAACATCCTTTGTAAATTGTGGTGCACAAAACAGACACACTATTCCAGGTGAGGCCTCACCAAAGCAGAATACAGTGGCTTTGATTAGGCCTCACCTTGAATATTGTGTCCAGTTGTGGACACCACAATTCAAAAAGGATGTTGACAAGCTGGAGCATGTCCAAAAGAGGGCAACCAAAATTTTGGAAAATCTGGAAATCATGGCCTATGGGGAACAACTTTGTGAGGAGGGTATGCTTAGCCTGCAGAAGAGAAGTTTAAGATGTGATATGATAGCCCTGTTTAAATATTTGAAGGGGTAATGAGGTATTAGATTTAAAAAAAATTATGGCGGTAATAGTGCCCATGGTCACCTGGCCTGGGGTGCCTGCTCCTGAGCACTTCTGCCATCTACCTGGCTTCTCCCCCATCTCCACACTGGCATGCAGTTCTTGCCAGCTTGAACTGGAGGAAGCTGGGGTTATTTTGGTGTTTAGCCCTGGACTTAGTTCCAGTTTCTTCCCATATTGGCCACATGTGTCATTTACACAGGCAGGTTTCAAAAGAGAGTAGAACCGCTTCTTTTTGCTCATGCAGACAATCCCAAAGATAAATCACTGTGCCCATGTGCTGGTCTTACAAATGTGAACTAATTACACGTCTACCAGGAAAGCTGCTAACGCAGAAACATCCATGGTGGAAAGGCAAGAGACAACAGATTAAACAGGTTTCTTTGCTATCTTATACAATAACCTTATTGTTGAGGAAACCCATTGAAGATATCCTTTACAAGGTAACAGATGTATCCTTCCTTGGTCCTCTGTAGGGAAGAAGAATTAAAAAACCCTTTGCATTGACCTGAACTGCACTGATGTAAAAAACTAGACCTCTTCTGCTATCAAACAAATGCAATCTGGTGTCCAATTCTGATTTTGGATTAGGACAAACTACTATGAGCTTCTGAGCCAGAGTAAACTGTGAAACAACCTTGAGATGAAAGTTTATGACAGGATATAGTATTCAGTAAATGTAGAAGGAATGTTGTGGCACAAAACACAAAATGGGCCAGCTCTATGTTCCAAAGCTGTGGCTGCTTGGGGGGGGGGGGAACCTTTTCATAGTGATAAAACAAAGATTATCTGAAGTCTAAGGCTAAAATAGTTTTGCCATAAGAAGGAGAGTACCTGGGTAAACTCTATGCTGGTATGAGTAGAAACATGATATTAAAGATTTTTTGAAACTTCATAAATGATTTCATTAAGGATGAAGAAACTACTAATATCATTCTTAAAAGGAAATGTGTTCCAAAATAACTTTGAGGTTCAGTAAAAGGAAAATTACATCATCAACAGGATGAACTGCTGTAGCCAAGACATGCTGCAGAAAATCTGCTTGGTAAACTCTTTTTTTGTATCCAAATCAATCACGAGACAAATATCTCCAGGGATCCATCAGAGGTGACAATCATTGCAGTTGTTCCCTATAAGATGGAATTCAATCCCACCTTGACTGAGGTCAACCATTAAGTGGTTGAAGTAGGGGTCTGGTTCTACAATGGGTTTATGAGGAAAAGAAAGACATGGTTGAGATTACAGATCTATCTTAGTGGGAGAACAATGAACTGAGGAGCAGACAAAACAGGTAATTGTAATTAGGATTGTGATCACCACATGGAATGTTAAAGGACTGCATGACATTTTGATCTCTTTCAGGATGGTGATGATTTATGGGAGTCCTGAGGTGAACATGATTGTTGAGGTCTAATCTTCTGTGGATATGTATCCAAAATCTCTCTATATGTGTGTATGTGTGTATGAGTTAACTAGCTGAATTACCAACGTCTAATGTATAGTTGACAAGGAAAAAATACCTTAACCTGTGTTTGAAAAATATCTATATCTCACAAGATATTGCCAGATTGAGGTTGCTTAAGTATTGGAATTGATGAAGAAAGCACTGAAGTAGGCTGATGCAGTTGAGTACAAGCTTATGCTAAGATAGAAAAACTATCAACCCAATAGCTCCATTTAAATTGATGGTGGTGGATACTATGTCAACAGAACTGGTGGAAGTGAACAAGATAATTTATGTAGTAACAAAGAAGTTGTAGGCAAATGCATATGATTGCTTTTTTCTTCCTTTAAGTCTGTTCCAAAATTTGCTTGAATTTAGAGAAATTGAATGTCTAGGTGTCAGAAGTGTTGTTTGGGTATTTCATTCCAATACTGCAGATAGCCTTGGAATCAAAGTACTCATGGAAGCAGGCTCTCAGTCTAAATTGACCAAATTGTTGAAGCAGTGGTTTAAAGCTAAGAAGCCAATCCTTCTTGGTCATTGGTACCAAATCTAGATGGAGGAGACCTTGAACAAATAGTGCCAAAGGATGCTTCTGTGAAGATGTGATTGAATCTGATGCCCTCTTCCAAAGTGAAAGCCTGGAGTTGTTCCACTCTATTCTGAAACTTTTGACTACATTTGCATCTACCAATAAAAATCTCACACAAGCGCAAAAGAACCTGGAATTTGCCATTAGTGATCAGAAACTTGATCCCATATTGAGCACACTTTTTTAAATACAGTTTGAAGCCATGGGACCTTAAAAACTGGCAGCAACAATCAGTAGGAGCCAGAAAAAAACTCATTGGCTGATAACCAAAGAAATATGAGAGGAAAAAGCCAAAAGCCAATGAAAGGAAGGACTTTAAAAAAACAAAAACAGAAATTTAACAATGAGAAATGCTCGAGAGAAAAAGAAATTGCAGAATATCCTAACCCAGTTGATACAGCAGGAGTGGAAGAAAAGAAACTGAGTGGAAAAAGTGGGAGTTGTCCCTTGACATTTGCAGTATGGCCAGAAGCCTGTTGAGATACTATGTTAGCATAAAAATGGGTGTACAAGCTCAGAGGATGCATACATGAGGTTCTTAGTGTAATTATTCCATATTCAGGCACAGCCTTTTCTCTCACTTTTGACTTCGTGGGTGACCTAAAGCCCTTGATCCATTGTGAAATCAGCTATTGGATCCAATCTAACTATGCTGGTGTTTATTCACACTATAATAAAAGAATATGGCAACATGACCTAGGTATGCAAGTTATGTAGAAAGAGTAGCACAAGCAGCACATATACACTGACACTTCCTGTGACACTTTTCAACTCCCTCCAAAGAGTGGCACATATCACACCCCATTGTCTCCATCATCAGTCAATGAGGTACAACCAATAATTCTGCTTCACAGATATATATGAGCCTAAGTCATCACACAGATCAAAAAACCCATCCTGCCCATGCTTTGCTCCTTCATGAGGTCCAAAAAGTGAAAAGGCCTGCCAAGCCCCACCCTCCTGAAGATTCAGGACTGACAGTGTTTCTACTGCACCTGGATCAAATACCTATGGTAAGGTAAGTCAAGGAAGGATCAGGCTTCTATCATCTCAAGTTTCAGCATGGTCAGGCTCAAACTTCCTACCCTCAGCTAAGTAGAATGATAGGGCCCTCTAGCAGTTGCTCAAGGTTGGTAGGGCCAATCCACTTTCTGGCTGGATTGATGGTCTTTACATGTATCTTACACAAGCCCTTTCTGCTACAGAGAAGTATCTCTCCAAGTTCTCTAAAACAGTACTTAACACACTGACTGCTTCTTCCACATCCTTGACTACAGCATCAGATTTTATAATCAGCATTGCCCCACTCCTCTGTCTGCTGAGCCTCAGAGTATTTCCTTGTTGCTGGGTGACTAATCAACTATATGGCTGCCAGCAGTCTTCTCATCACAAGCCAGCCTAGCAGTTGGCAGTCTCCCCAGTTTGCCAGAAGCAGCAAGAGCAGAGGATGGTAGGGCAATGGCCCATAACACCCCTTCACACTACCATTCTGCATAAAAGCAGAACACTTTAGCAAACTTTAAACAAATTACAGGTAAATTTCAAAGTGTTTCACACAACCACCTTTCTGTGCCTATGTTTCTTCAATTTGTCAAAGTTAAACCACTCTGAAGATGTGATGACATTTTGAAATTTTACACATTCGGGGGGGGGGGATTATCTGGTCATTTTCCCCCCAATTTTTTATTTTTATTTTATATATATCATTGTATCATTGAATTGTTTCCCAATCCAAATCAAAGGGCAGAACAAAAATGCTGATTTACAAGTTTTGATTCAGATCCACAACTGATCTGAATCAGGCCTTTGGGTCTAGAGGTTATATTTACAGTTACATCTATATGGATATTTCTGCCAACTGTAACTAGTGTAAAATCACTATTTGAAATCATATTCAGAAGTGGGTTTTGAAACTGAAGCTACCAAAAACAGTATAACTAGCACAAACCTAATTGAAGATGTAATCAAAGTTGTCTCCAAAATGGAAAAAAAGAATGTCCATGAAGGAAGTTGTCGAGGAGGAATGGAGCCTGCTGATGGTCCCTACCATCAAACTATATTTTGATGATCTGGCAGCATTTTATTTGTACCACTGTTCCTGTAACTGTATGCCAGCAGAAAGATCCTTTGTTTATTTATTCCCAAGTAAGCGAATCATTCAAGCCATGGTATTCTCCATCACCATGTACAGATGTGAGAGCTGGAAGTGAAGAAAGCAGATAAAAAGAAAATCAACTCATTTGAGATGTGCTGGAGAAGAGTGATGAGGATACCATAGATAACCAAAAAGACAAACAAATAGATCCTAGAACAGATCAAGCTTGAGACCTCCCTGGAAGCCAAGGTGATCAAATTGAGGCTGTCATACTTTGGCCATACCATGAGAAAAGACAATAATGCTAGCAAAGGTAGAGAATAGTGGAGAATAAGACTGCATGCCAGATGGCTAGACTCAATCAGAGAGGTCATGGGCATGAATTTGCAGCACCTAAGCAGAGCAGTGGAAGGCAGGAATTCTTGGAAATGTATCATGCACAGGGTTGCTATGAGTCAAGGTTGACTTCAGGGCAGTTAACAACAACAAGAAGTAGCATTGTATTTCATGAGACTTATAAACAAACTGCAGAATAACTATAAGATGTACCATATGTCTGTTCTTCTTCCATCATAAAAGTAAGCATGGAGTATCAGATTCAGATCTTAAAACAGGTAGAGTCTCCCTTATCTGAAGTGCTTGAGATCAGAGGTGCTTTGGATTTCAATTTTGTTTTGTTTTTGTTTTTTGGATTTTAGAATACCGATATTTGCATATAAATCCATAATGAGATATCTCAGCAATAGAAATAGCACTTTACATTTCTGTACTGCTTTATAGTGAAATAAGAACTCTTTAAGCTGTTTATAATGCATTAGCCAATTGCCCCCAACAAGCTGGGTACTCATTTTACTGACCTATAAAAGGATGGATGGCTGAGTCAACCTGGACCCCTGCAGAATCGAACTCACAACGTTGTGGCTGCAGTACTAGCATTTAACCATTGCACCATCAGGGCTCCTTATCTTGGACACTCAAGTCTAAACACAAATTTCATTTATGTTTCATATAGCATCTTTTTGCGGTGTATAAGAAAACTTTTTAACCCAGGAAAATGTGGGTTAAAGTCGGGGGTCATCTTATATGCCGGGTATAAGGAGGAGGTGGAGGAGGGGGGGAGGAGGAGGACAGAGGTGGGGGCGGCAAGAAGCCTAGGGAAAATAAGAGGATGAGGATGACAGAGGTGGGGGCAGGAAGAAGCCTTGGGAAAAGAAGTGGATGAGGAGGACAGAGGTGGGGGTGGGAAGAAGCCTTGGGAGGAGAAGAGGACAAGGAGGACAGAGGTGGGGGCGGCAAGAAGCCTTGGGAGAGATGGAGAACGAGAGGAACCCTAAAGCTATCCTCTCCTGGGGTTTTCTTGGCAAGACTGGTTCAGAGGAGGTTTGCCATTGCCTTCCCCTGAGGCTGAGAGTGTGTGACTTGACCAAGTTCACCCAATGGGTTTCATGGCAGAGTGGGGAATCAATCCCAGGTCTCCACTCTATATTTTAACTGGAAAAGTTGGGGTCATCTTATACGCCCAGTCGTCTTATACGCCGGAAAATACAGTACGTCTCACATAGCCAGAAAGTGATTTTATACACAACATTTTAATTAATTTTGTTCATGAAGTTTGTGTACATTGAACCATCAGAAAGCAAAGGTGTCATCTCAGCCATGTGAACAAATCTGAATTTTGAAATATTTTGGATTTTGGGATTCTGGATATGGGAGACTCAGAGGGGATTCAGACGAGCAGCCATGGGCCGCCCTGAAAAGTGGAGGATTGGGGCCGAGGCTGCCCCATGCCTCGGCCCCAATCCACCCTTTCGGCAACTGGGAAAGGAGTGCCAAAATAGCGCTCCTTTCCCAAGCCATGAAAGGGTGCCGCAAGAGCCGCCACGCGGCTCTTTTGAAACTCTTCCGGCGCAGCGTGTAAAAATGCTGTGCTGGAAGGACGTCATCAGAGAGCTTGCCATGTGCAATGGCAGGCGTTCTGATGACGTCCTCGGGAAGGGGTTGGGGCAACCTGTGTCTGGCTGCCCCTCCCCTTCCCTGGCTCTGCAGATGGCGCTTTGCGCCATCTGCAGAGCCCCTCAATCTGTATAAGGACAAAGAAATTCAATCTTTGCCCTCTGATGCAGTCTCAAGTGATATCAGACTTTCTGTGCCTACAGGTTACATTGGAAAAAGCCCCCTCCCAGCAAATGGAGCTCCCACCATGAAGATCAGGTGCCAGAACTGTAACAGGAGCACAGCAGAAGGCTATGTGTTAGAGGTCCCCTATCCACAATTTCCACAAGGATGGAAAAAGAAAAATAACAGACCACAAACTAAATAGATGGCTCTACCCGCTCTAAATGTGTTTGAGATTACATCCTGTCTCCATTGTCATAACTTGAGGTGTATTTTTGGTAAGGTCTTTACCCCCAAGCTAAGTAAACCTTAACAATTATGAAAAAGATTACTTTTTTGACTTTGCATAATAAATAGTACACAATATCGCTCAGAAAGCAGTTCAGTAACAGTGAGACAGAGAACCTGCTACATCATCAGTTCTTGCACCAACAAGAGATATCCACAATTAGCCTTTTTCTTTCTTGCTCAGCAATGAAGATTTTAAAAGAGCAAGAGAGAAGGTCGGCACTCTGTGTGTCTCATTATATATGATAGTACTACAAACAATATTGCACTTACTATTGTCTGGTTGTATTCATAGGCTCTTCTCTACCTTTTCCCCACCTCAATATGGCAAAACACTTAGAAGTCCAAGTATTTGAAGCATTGTATTCTGTTAAAAATATATGCTATGTGTGTAGGCATATTAGAAAAGAATCACTATGGTAACTGTCATATAGTCTGCACCAAAATTAATGTACATTAATATATAATTTATAATTATCTAGTGACTACTAAGATACTAAATGTCTGTGCATCATATTTATCTTTGTTTGCCAGTCTACTGTTGCACAGCATCAGAAAGAAGGTAATTTCATATTGAAAGGACTTCATTATTGAAAGGGTAGCATTTATTTTTAAGACCTTTATGACCTATCCTTTGACTTTAAAACCCTTAAAATAGTTTTAGAGTAAAATGTAATTACAGTTGCCCCTCTATTTTCACGGGGGATCCATTCCGGACCCCACCCCCCACAAAAACAGAAAAATGCCAATATTCAAGCCCCATTGGCTTGAATAGTGGCAAGCACCCATTTTAATGCCCTCCATTTGCCCTCCACAAGAGAGTGAGGAACGTGGACTTGAAGTCCATGAAAATGGAGGGGCAACTGTAGTTCCAAAACCTAATCTGATCTTTCTGTTTGTAGTGTAAGATGTATAAGCACTGTAGGCAAAAATGACAATTGAGTTTATGGCTCTTTGAACAAGTCATTTGCTGCATAATTTAGAAGCAGGTTGTAATCACTGCCTTTAGTAAACTCTTCCAAAACATATGACTAACTAACTGGACAGGACAATTAATGTTCGTCAGTCCTGAGTATTTTCAGTAAAAAAAAAAAAAATCAAAAAATCAAAAAAAAAATCTTGTTACTTTAATTCTAAGTCAGATTATTTCTGATGGGATAAAATATTCTGGCATGCTTCAGTATCAAATGAATATTCAGTGGATGAAATCTACTTGTAATGGTTTCCCTCCAGCATACATAGAGTAACAAAGGGGGGATGCAGACCAGGGTATCGGGGACCTCGGCAGCCTAGAAGGAGCGCAAAATCAGCGCTCCTTCCACAAGACAGGGAAAGTGCACCCTAAAAGCGTAGGGCGCACTTTCCCTGCCTTTTCCGCCGCAGAGCGTCCGGTTGCTGCGGCGGGAGGTTGCCCCGGAAGCGCCAGCCGTGCGGAGGGCCGGCAGCTCCCAGGGCGACCACAGGAAGAGGAAGGAGTGCCGCTCGTGTGCGGTGGCTCCTCCTCTTCCGGGCCGTCTGCCGAGGCCCAAAGTAAAAAGCAATGCTGACGTGAAAATGCATCACAAGTATTAAACAGAAATTATTTTCTGTGGTTATACACAGATTCAAGCTGTAATAACTACTGGGGGTTGCAGACTGCCAGAAATAGTGCAAATTGAGTCCACTTTTAGGGTTAGGGTTAGGCTTAGGGAATCATGGGAACTGTATTTTATTGTGGCACCAGAGCTCTCTGACAGAGAAGACTCAATGTCTCAGAAAAAAAACCAATTCCCATGATTCCCTAGCATTAACCCTAACCCTAAATGTGGACTCAATTTGCACTATTTCTGGCAGTCTGCAACCCCCCTACATCCACCTTGATATGATCCTATCTCTAAGCAAAATCATGTAAGAACCTGATATGTCTTTTAAATTTATTTCCTTTGTATTCAGAACAACAGTGTTGTAACTTTGGGTTTTTGTGGGCTTTGAGGGATGTGAGGCCATGTTCTAGAAAATTTCTTCCTGATGTTTCGCCTGCATCTGTGGCTGGCATCTGAAGAACATGCTCTCACAGCCCCCATGCCCCCCCAAACCCATGGATGTCAGCTGTGAAATCCTTCGACTTCACAGTGTTATAACTTGGTTCTAAATGTTGTATCAGGAACCAGAAGATTAGTTTGGGAGTTTAATGAAATAGAAAGGTTTTCTGATATAAATAAAATAGTATACTGTTTACCCAGAGCCTAGTTGCTATAACTTCCAAGAACTGTGCCACAGTTCATACATGATTGACCTAAGATTTTTCTTTAAATGAAAAGTGTCATTATCAAAATAGTTTTTCCTATAGGATATGTACAGGGCTATTGCTGAAAGTGTAGCAGCTTACATCTTAAATCTGCGCTGTCTTATCCAGCTCTCTCTGTCCCTTTTGGAGATATCTTCTAACTTTTTCTGGCTTGCAAAATTGGAGATTTTGAAAGTTTTCCAGAAAAGCAAGCACATAATTTTTCTAGAGTAGTAAGCTTCTCCATAAGGAAGTCAACATAACATAACTGTTAGAAAAGCATCATGCATATACTGTTTGTTTGTTTGTTTTTAAAAAATGATGTGAATTCCTGTTTTGGATGTAAAACCACACTCCCACCAGCAGGAGGATTCCTTGAAATGTGTTAGCTCCTGCTGACAGGTGGGGAAGGCAAGTTCTGCCACTCCTCTGCAGCCACCTGTACCTTGCAGAGTAGATTTTTGGGGGAGACACCAGAAATAAGAGAGGAAAGGAAATTGGTAAAAACGCCTCTTTCTTTTCTCCAACTGGATTCCTCTGTGAATTAATGCATTTTTGCTTGAAAGGATCTCATCCATTTAGCTAATGTGAATTCTGAATTCAACCTAATGGCTGCATTCAATGTTACATCCTTTAATTCCCCAAATCATAGACTGGAGGATTGGGAACAAACCATGTACACACATCTTCCTTTCGGTAGGTGCAAGTCTTAATAAAAAACTATCTAAATGTGTTAAACCATGGTTTCCTTTGACATCCAAACCAGAAAACTGTAGTTTGAACTGTCATTTCAAACCCAGATTGAACAACGTGACCCAGAAATAGTGCAGCTTGAGGCCACTTTAATTGTCCTGGCTCAGTGCTAAGGAATCATGGGAACTGTGGTTTATTGTGGCACCAGAGCTCTCTGGCAGCGAAGGCTGAATGTCCCAGAAAAAAAAAATAGAATTCCCATGATTCCCTAGCACTGAGCCAGGACAGTTAAAGTGGCCTCAAGCTACACTATTTCTGGCAGTCTGTAAAGGCCATATGGTTCCCATGATAAGGTGATTGTATGCATTTCATGTGCCACAGAAGCAAAACAACAATCGTGTTGGTTTTTTTGTTTTGTTTTTTGGTTCCTTGTTTGTTTTTTTTAAATTATTAGCTAGTCAGGATCACAACACCCAACAATATTAACCCTGTTTACGGGTTATTAGTCTACCATTAATGTAAAAGAGATGATGCAAAACAATCTTATGTATGATTTCTAAGGAAAGGCAAAATTTTACAATAGGCTGTACTTACTAAGAAAAATTAGGACTGTCTTAACACATGCTTCATGCTTACTTTTCCTTTCTTCTCAGCAAGGATTTCTAGATAGGAAACTGAATAAACCTTGAAGTCAAAAGTGTGCAATTTTCCATGCATAGTATCCAAAAGAAAGCATGTGGTTCTGTTCAGAGGCACTGGAAGAAGTCCTTTATGTAATATGGGACAAAGTTTTTATCTAAAAAGAGAACCTGATGTCCAATATGCACAACACAACCTGTCAACCAACATCAATCATGAAAAAACATTTTATGAATATATTGTTTGTTTAAGATCCCTGTCCTGATTTTTTTTTCTGTAAAATGAAATTTGAGGTAAGTAACAATAACAAAATACAGCACAAATTGGTAGGAAATCCCCTCGTTTTCCCCTGACGGTATTAGGTTTTTTGGCACAACAGCCAGAACACCTGAGAATGGGGTAGAAGAGGCAGGTGAAGCAGACTCTGCCTGCAAAATCTTAAGCATCAAGCAAGAGAATGCAACTTTTTAGGTAAAAACAGCTGGGTACACAGTGGTGTGTAGTATCAATGCATGTGGAGTGTGTTTACAAGGTGAATGTGAATGACTGCAAAGATCACATCATGATGTGAGAAAACAGCTGTGCTAGTCTACTCTAACTCTTACTTAAACCTGGTGAGCCCATTTTATATAACTTCAAGCGCTCAAAAATGTTGGACAGGCTTCAAGAAAACAGCAAGCTAAGCCAAAAATCATAACATTAAATATACATATATATTTGTCGGGTTTTTTGTTTTGTTTTAAAAACACCTAGTAACTATTTAAATTGTAAAGGAACTTAAGTGCTGTGAAAAAGATGGGCTCTCAGCAAACAGTTAAAAACGTGAATCTCAGAAGTTTCAAAAGGAATTGGGGGGAAAACATATTTCTCTGACTGAATGTTCCAGATCATGTTGTCAAAAATTTTAAAAGCTGAGAACATAATATAGAACTTCTTTTTGTAAAACAGCAGCAACAGTAACAATATCAACAACAACAACAAACTACCACCTACTGAAAAGAGAAATAATAGCAGGGAAAATGGAAAGACAAATATAATTTAAGTACCAAATCAATTAGTTTGAACCAGAAATTCAAACCTCCTGGGGATGATGAGTGAAAGAAAGTGTGGAGGTTTATTGGCCAAGCAATCCTAAGAGGAATGGGGTACATTTCTGTGAAGCATGCTGATCATATTCAAAGTCTTGCTGACTTGCTCCAGCCATGGAGAGAAAGTGTTATGTGTCTACTTTCAAAACCTTCTGCTTTCCAATATTTGTTTTGTGTAGCATGCATTTCACTTTAAGCTTTTCGGGTTTTTTTCCCATTTTGGATCATAGAAAATTGCTCAACTGTGTAGTGTTTCTGGCTGACAATCCAATGACCCTGGCATATATATACTGTTTTCTAGGATAATGCATTCTCTGACTTTAATTCCATTTTTCCACCCTCTCACCCACAACAATCAACCAGTATAACATTACATAGTCATTGAACAGCCTCAGTTCTCACTGAGTTGTTTTTGGGAATTTCCTACTACGACTTTTTTTCCTACAAAGCAAGTCCCACTTTGTTCAACAATAGAAGAAGAACGGGAAGTACACTACATCCAGTTGGCTCCACTACATCTTTGGCTTTTCCCCACCAAGCACCACTGGCTGACATACATAAAGGTATAACAACTTCAAATTTATTTTAACTGAAGTATATACACCAAGCAGTTTGTGAATGATCTTGTAATTACTGTAGTACTGTTGGAAATATGAAGAATGGAGCCAATGTGCATTTAAATAAAAGCTGAAAAGGAAATATTTTATTGACAGTTCTCCTGAAGTTGTGCAGGCTGTAGCCTGAGCATATCGCACACCTAGCAGGTGCATTGTCTGCCAGTTAGACAAACAATGTTTTGTTATCTAGGTGCATCAAGATTTGCAGGTGGTTTTCCCAATCAAGCCAACAGCTCCCTATATATAAATGCCTAAAATACTCAGGAAACTGAGGAAAATTATTCTTTCTTAAGTGAAAAACAAAGACATAGTTAGATTACTAAAATGGAGAGTAAGGAGGGATGTTTCCACTGCTGATAGTAGTTGTAACTTTATACGGTTGTCTATACTCCTTAATTCCATTGTACTTTATTTTTAGAATTCAATATTCTATTATATTGTAATGTATTAAGAAAGGATGTCTCTCTTGATGCAAACAGACCATTTACAACTGTCAACAGTATACTCAGAAGTAAGTCACATTGAGTTCAGCGGGGCTTATGACAAGGTACGTGGGTATGAGATTGCGACCTTAGTTCTTTATTTGTTTTGACTTGTAATTTATCCTATCCGTAAGGCTGAGATGCAGATCTGCCACTTCAAAGGCCCACTGCAACTGTGAAGCAGCCAATTTTCACTAATCAATGCTTTATCCCATTCTTAGGTTGACAGGAAAGAAATCTCCCATGTTACAAGGATATTATATTTCAAAGGAATTTCCTCTGCATAAAGGATACTGAAGAATATGTCATGGACATATTCCTGATCTGCTCCTCTTATCTTACTGATCTATCTGCCAAGATCCACTGTGGCTCAGGTGGTGGGGCTTTAGAGCTCTGATGCTATGAGACACACATAAGCACATACACATATGGGGAGGGGGGCACAATCAGTGAGGAATATGAAATGGAATGTTGTCATAAAAAGCTAAAATCTACATATGTTTGTGTTTTCCTATGGGGTTGCAGATTGCCAGAAATAGTGCAAATGGAGTCCACTTTTAGGGTTAGGGAATCATGGGAACTGTATTTTATTGTGGCACCAGAGCTCTCTGACAGAGAAGGCTCAATGTCTCAGAAAAAAAAACAAAAAAAACAATCCCCATGATTCCTTAGCACTAACCCTAACCCTAAAAGTGGACCCAATTTGCACTATTTCTGGCAGTCTGCAACCCCCCTAAGTAATTCTTTTTTAAGTCCCAGAACCAGTGGTTAAAAAAAGAAATGATTCTACCATAAATTCTCATTGACCTTTGGATCTAGAGGTTATACAACTTCCACCTCTGGAAAGAGCTCTTCTTTCTGCTTGGAAGGCTAAGAATAAATTCACCAGGAAAAGAAAATACCTGGTATTTCACACCAGAACTAAAAAAAATTAGGAAGCCACTAACTCTCTCCCCACTAAAATTGAAAACACAAATTTCAGAAACAACATCAAACCTTGAAAGATGAAATTGACAAAAATAAAGAAGTAAAAACCATGTAAATAATTATTTTAACATTCTGTCCACCTCCTCCATATGTTTAGCCTAGGCCCAAACACTGTGAAGCTATCTGAAGAGGGGGAACATAACCAGGCAAAAAATAATAATTAAAAATCCTTCTGGTGTCCACAGGACAGTCTCTATTTCTAGCACAAAAGACAGCCTGGGATCTACTAGTACATCTTTGGGTGACTTTCAGTACATTAGTTTCTGCCTCTAGACATCTAAAAATTAGAAAGAACCTTTCCCTCCAAAATTGAATTGTCTGAAAACAATGTTCTGAGGAAATTCAGAAGTCGAGTTGTGTGAATGGATTTGCAATCTTTGTTTAGACCCTGATCAGAAAAGCTGAATATATGCTCACAAGCACACTTCTTCATTTCTTAGTGTGTGTCATTCTGTCACAGCCACTACTTTTGCATTTGGATCCAGTTAGTTGGTCCTAGTAAAGTACAAAGTAATCCAGCAAACCTGAAATTTGCCCGCAGAAAAGCAGTCCTATCTCTTGGAAGAGGAAAATACAATTATAAAGTAGTATCTTAATGTATAAAGGAACTCTGAGGAGAATTCCACAGCCAAAGACCAGACCTCTGCTGAATACAGGTTTGTGAATGTGCTAAGTTTCCACTGTACTGTTCTAGTCATTTACTGATGGCAATCTCTCAGGAGATGATCCTGCTTCCCTCATCTAGTCAGTAGAAATTTAAAGCGCAAAATTACCACAACCTGACAGGCTACATTAATAGTGTCCCTAACAGTGTAAACTTTTCACACTTACTTGGAAGCAAGACCCATTTAACAGAATGAAACTGACTTCAAAAAAATTATATGCAAAACTATGAATGTCATGCCCTGCCTGGACAAGGACTCAGAGGACAAGTCAGAACTTCCTCCGGGTCCTGAGTCTGCAGCTGAGGAGCCCCAGCTCAGCCCTAGCAGCTGTGTTTTGTCAGCAGAGCATTTGGCTTCTCAAGAGGCTCCACAGCCAAGCCTTCCAACGACAGAGCCATCGGACATAAAGGAGGATCAAGGGGCCATGCCTACCTTTAGTCAGCATAGAGCCAAAAGGGCAGGCCTCTGGCACTCGAGGAGGCTTTATGAAAAACACCGAGATCATCAAGGTGATCAGCCCCAGATGAGCTCTGGCAGCTCGGGGATTTTAGCAAGTGGGGAAGCATTGCCTTGGTGCCAGAGGTTATGTAAGCTTCCTGGTAAAAGCATCTGTCTTTGTCTCTCCTTGTTCCTTGCCTCGAACCTTTGACTCTTGACTATCCTGGACTCTCGGTATCCTTGACCTTTGGACCGCTGACTACTCTCAGACTTCTGCATCCCTGGACCTCAGACTGCCTTGTCTCTCAGCTACTCTGAAACCCTCGACCTATGGACCGTGTTTGACTCTTCGCTGGCTACTCCTTTGGATTGGTAACCAGGACTTTGTTTGGGACTTTCTCTTGCCTTAGCTATCAGCCCATCCACCAGCTTTCCAGGACACTGAATTTGTCTAGATAAAAAGTTCTCTAAAACTTCTAAAAGTTCAAGTTGGCCATTATATTTACAGTGGATCTTGGCTTGAAAGTTACTCTTGTAATGAATGAGGTTTACGTCTGAATAGAGGTGTATAAGACTGTGCAGTTACCTTTTCCTCAAAGTTACAGGAAGCCCTTACCTCTGCTAACATTTTGTTGTTTCTGTCTACCCATACTCTCCTAGTATTAATTTTGTACCAACCCTCCCACTTACTGATGTATCACAATGCTATGTTTGAACAAGGAATTTATTTTACACATGAAGCCTAGAAGATAATACAATTTTATTTGAAAAACACAGGTGTATGTTCAACTTAGAAATTTACTTAGCACTGGATGAGTTGATTATTTTGTTCATGCTCTGAATGAAACAAATGTCTCAGTGGTAATGCAAAATGAACTAAAAACACAATAACTATGAACCAAAACCATACATTTTCTAAAAAAAAATTTAAAAAAAATCCACAGAAAATGAAAAACAAAATGCCTATCTGCTGATTGGTCCTGAACTTGCATGGGAATGTTTGGTATATTCATATATGCATAAAGGTCAAATCTGGCCAAAATTCATTCACAAATGTGCACTGTAGAGTACATTACACACAAACTGGAAGTGTTTGGGAGGTGCCAGAAGCAACAGATGCATCTGATTCAACACCTTACTGTGGCCTTCATTTTGGTCCCATCAGATAACATGCTAAGTTTGACAACTGTGTGATCAAGCATGTCGATTGTATAGTATATCTGACAAACATAAAATTATAGCACAGAAAAGAGTACTGCTGACTTGGATATCTTAAGGGCTAAAATAAGCTACTAGAAACAGTTTTTTTAGGACCTACCAATAAATGGCAGGTTTTTTTTACATCCCTTCATTTGAGAAATGTGCCAATAGGGAAACATATAAAAACAATTTCTTTTTCTTGAAGCCTAATCCCTTGCCTATATATACCTGTGCAGTTTGCTGGTGGTTTTTTGAAATCTCTGAGTCAACTCCAGCTTTTCTGGAATTTCTAGATGGTCTGGGTGGATCCCTTACTACATAAGAAAAGCATGGCCACCAAGCATACTTATACATTTTGTTTATGAAATTTTTACACATCAAAATTAAGATATCAAGGAAAGCAAAACAAAACAAAACAAAATCCCTGGAGCAATCCTTTTGTCACTTCTTGTTCAGCCTCATAGGCCACATACTCCAACTAACTTGATTCTAAGCATACAGGCCTAAAGAAGCCTGTGGTCTGCAGAGTTCCCTGGGCCCACTGTGAAGCACCCCGTTCTTGTGCTTGAACCAATTGAGGGATGCTCTCACTTTGCTCATGAAAGATCACTACCTTAATGCATGTTGTAATCTGATGCTGCAAAAGTAACAGGAATGTCTGAAAATGTCATGCTTAAACATCCTGACATATCTCTAGAAGCTTTGAAAGAGTGTCTAAAATGGTTTTGCTTGAACATCCATGCGCAATTTGATTTGTCACATATTTGAAATATTGGGCGTCTTGCTGTTAGCTGACTCTCCTCTGAAGAGTTAATATTATTGTAAGGTGAAAAGGAATACTCAGAGCCATAGTAGCTTTTAATAAATGCGGCATCTCTTTGGAAATGGCAATGTACATCTATAGATTTCTCCAGTTCAACATGGATCCTCATGGAAAGATAACATTAGCTGATTGTGAGAATACCATATATACTCATGTTTAAGTCTAGAAATTTTAACCAAATAATGGACCCCAAAAAACTAAGGTGACTTATACATAGGTAAAGGTAAGTACTGTAACTCTTTCCTGGTGAAACATTTCCTGGTGAAAGGTAAGAGTGTAATCTTACATCCTTCCTTAGCAGAACTATAGAGTGTTTGTGTCAAGCTCTGATTAAGTAAATATTATCCATTTTGGTAAATTTTAATTTTGGCCCTGTGATAAACTCTTAACAGCCTAGAAGTGTCAGTTTTGGGGGATGTAATCAGAATAACATACTGTGGGCCATCACTGACTATTGGGGTTTGGCTCCAGGACCCTGCATGGATTCCAAAATCTATGGATGCTCAAGTCCTGCTATGTACAGTGGTGTAGTAGAATGCCATCCCTTATATACAGTAGCCCCTCCCAATTCACAGGGATCCATTCTCGACACCCCGCTGAGAAAATGGTGGCTCACAAATATTCAAGCCCCATTGAAAATAATGGCACATGAGCCCATGTCGTGTGCGGGGGCTGCACATGGGCACATGGCGCCATTATATCTCTCCCTGCTTGTCCCTCCCATGAAGACAGGGATCACGGACTCGAAGTCTGTGAAAGGGGAGGGACACTGTACAAGGCAAAGTCAAGTTCTGCCTTTTGGAACTTTTGTGTGTGTGAATATTTTTTTAACTGTAGTTGTTTGAATCTTTGGATGCAGAATCCATGGATACCGAGGGTCAACTGTATGAACAATTTCAATTGTTTCATGCCCTGGCTTTCTGTACATCAGTTAGTTAACTATATTTGTAAAAGAGTAGAAATGTGGCATGGAGCAAAGTTACAGAGGCCTGTATCAACTGTTTAAAAATTATTGCTGCCTCATATATGCAAGGCCATTGGAAATGTGAATAGAATTAATTATCAGATACCTTTAGTTCAAAATGACTAGGATTGTGAGTTATCAGATATGTGTTTAATTGATTAACTGTTTTGCCATTAACTGATTAATGAGCCAATTAAAATAAATATGACAGTACCTCAATATTGGTGATCTTATGAGGGTATTTTATGACAGCAACATTCTTTCAACTAAGAATCCATAAAACCTAAGCAAATATTTCTGCTGATTTAAAAATGGGACTAACAATCACCTGTTCTTAAGTGATCTTAAATACAACTTAAAAAGAATCATAATCATTATCATCACCATCACCTACAGCAGTGATGGCAAGCCTTTTAGAGACTGAGTGCCCAAACTTAAAGGTGTTGTGGCACTGGGTATTACCCGGTGCTGGGGAGGAGGACCTCTGAGAAGGGTGGGACTTCCACCTTCCAGAGGTGGGACTTCCACATTCCAGTGGCAGGACCTCAATCTTCTCCCGCCCAGGCCCTCAGCTGCCTCTCCTGAAACAGCTTAAGGCCCAAGATGGCAGAGAAGAGGAGGAACAGGCACATGCCTATTCCTCCTCTTCCCCTCCAGTCTCCCAGGTCTTCAACTGCCTCCCTGGAGGTGCATCTGTTACTCTTCTTCCCCGCCATCCTGGGCCTTCAGCTGTCTCCGGAGAAGCAGCTGGAGACCTGGGAGAGAGACAGCTGAAGGTGGGTACCTATTCCTCCTCTTCCCCCCCCCCACCATCCCGGGCCTTCAGCTGTCTCCGGGGAGGCAGTTGAAGGCACGGGGGGGGGGGGGGAAGAGAAGAGGAGGAACAGGCACGTGTTCACCCATCCTCCTGTCTCTCCATGTGCCCCCAAAATGTCTTTGCATGCCATAGGTTCGCCATCACAAACCTAGGGAATATAATAAGAAACATGGGCAAAACTAGGACATAAAACATCTTTGGGGTGCAGAATTAAAATTCAAAGAGCATAAACTAAAGGAAAAGACTGGTAATTATTTGGATTGCAGCAGATAACCAAGTTTTGAAACCCCTTCATCCCCTGCAGTGGTCCTGAACAATATCCCTTCTCTGAAGCTAGCATGAATGTTAAGAAGCTATTCCCCAATGCCAGATGTAAGCTTTATTTTACATTTAAGTGAACAATAGTTGGTAAATGCACAATCATCATGCATTCAACAACAACTGGGGATTGGCAACACACTGTCTGGATCAAGAACTGAACAGTTTTTTGCAGTCATGAAAGCACCACAGATATACCCATTTGGAAACAAATTTCTGCAGTTCAGATCCATTCACATCAAAATATTTAAAAGGCTGACAACCTTTTACCATTCTATAGTGGTGATATCTGGACTAACATATATGTATATTATTTTACATACTTCAAAATGTGGTGAGTCAACCCTGTTAAAGGCCATCCTGCTCATTCTGTTGACCTGTCCTGTTTTGCCCAGGGGAAGCAAACCAGAAGGTTGGCATCTCAAAGATTTTGAGGAGAGATTTCAGAGTTCATTCAAATGTCAGCTGAGAAACAGAGGTAGTCAAGTCTGGTCCAAGTCCTTTACAAGTCAGTCTTCAGTCCAGACAGGCAGTCCAAAGAGTTATCCAGAAGAGTAATCAGAAGTCCAGGCAGAGTTCAAGGCAAACTGGAGATCAGTGACAGACCATGGCCAAGGTAAATTTGTCTGGGAGAGGCGCTGGGTTATTTATAGCCTGCCCAGGCTTAACAAGTTCTCACAAATTGCAGTGTGTTTCCTATATAAATGCTGTGAGTGCCTGCATATATCTCTGTCCTGATCTCTGTCCATTGGGGTAGGTATTGGTAAATGTGGCTCATCCTCTGAAGGTGATGGCTGCTGGGAACTCTGCTGCTGTGGCTGCTGGGTCCTTACTTCTTGTGACTTCAGAACTAGCATGCCCTCTGAGTTTTCAGTCTTCATATCAGAGCCTTCATTCTCAGACTCAGAGTCCATCCCAGGGTCCTGGAGCTAGGGCATGACACAGCCTTCTATTTCTGATATAAAGTCCTGCCTTGATGGCATCACAGCCTTCTTCTTCTTCCCACCAACAATGAAAGAACAGTGCTTTGCCTTGCCCTGGATCATTATATCTGGGATAGTTTCACTGCACTCTCTTCAACTGTTAAGCAACCAACCAAAATTGAAACAGTTGAGTACTTGCCCTCCTCAGTGTGAAATATTTGGAAGGAGGAAAGAAATTAATTCAAGTGTGCCAAGCTATGTGCACAAATATTTATTATCAAGCCAATGAACTATTTGCAAAACTGCTCACAGAATCTAGAAATTTTAGTTTATTATCCACCACTAATAAGGTTTTAGTCCATTAAAAGAAAATTAAATCTTCACTTTTGAAATTGTTTCTTTAGTTGAGATATATTGCCCATCTTGGTATAATTATGCTAACTACATCCAGTAGCATCCCTGGGGGCGGGGGGGGGGGTTGGCCACCCCATGTTACATCCCAGAAGAGGGGGTGGTACCACATAAGAGGAAAATGGTTGTGCTGGCATTTTCCCAGGCCTCGGAAGAGGTCTCTGGGCCTTGGGGGTGGGGGTCTCTGGCTCGGCTGGCTGGTGGTCGGCGGCGGCTGCTTTCCTTGTAACTCTGCCCCCTGGAAGTCCTGCCAGAAGTCCTGCTCAGAAGCCATTCCCCCCCCCCAGAAGCCACACCTCTCCATACCAGATGACACCCCGGCTGGGGACGCCACGGACTACACCTTGTACAGTCAGCCCTCTGTACCCATGGATTCTGCAGGCACAAATTCAACCATCCAAGACTTGAAAAGATGAAATAAATATAAAATCCAAAAAGTAAAGCATGATTTTGCCATTTTATATACAGGAGATAATTTTACTATGCCATTATATATAATGAGATTTGAGCATCCACCAATTTTGGCATCCACAGAGGCTCCTGGAACCAATCCCCAGCAGATACCAAGGGCTCACTGCAACTTTTGTGACTGTAAGGGGTTACTTAATAAATTAACAGTAAATATAATATCACATTTTTAAACAAACAATATCTACATGTAATATATTCAAGATATACATCTATATTTATTTTATTAGACATTATCTGGGTTATTTCCCCCCAAGATGGAGAATACCAAGTAAATAGAAGTTACTCATATTTTCACCTATGCCACCCTATTAGATAAGATCTGTTTTCCTATATATCAGACATAACCCTTCTAGAATCAACCTACTTCTCATTTTACAGAAAGAAAACAGTTACAAATATGCAGGGGAAAATACAGACAGATGGCTACATACCATCATTAACTTCAAAACAATAAAAAATATTAACTTCTCCATTGTTACTAAACATATCAAGCCGAACATTATGTCTGGCAGAAAGACATTTCATCTGCAGAAAAGGCACAATAACATACAACTTTCCCTTTGTCAATAGTTACTGTTATTGTTACTAACAATGTGCTCAGAGCTATTATTGACAAGAAAAAGTTCTATATATTAAGCAGAGAAAATGGGAAATATGGATATTATATAAGAACTGGTACTTTCTACTGTTACCAGGAATCCACTTTTACACTTTTTTCCAGGGAGAGCTCTGGGGACAAAGAATACTAATAAATACTAATACTATCTTATTCCTGTGTCTCCTAGCAAACATTTTGTAAAGACAATTCATGCAAAGAGGAAACACATCTGTCAGCACATCAGTTGAACTGGAAAAATGGGGAAAGAGAACATGGCACCTGGTTTATTTCTAGCTAAAAATATGCATAGCAGATTGATAGTAACCAAAAATATGATAGCTAGATCATTTAAATGCTTTTAAGCCTTGTGCTAGGAATCAGTTCAAAAGGAGCCTGTACCATATTTTAAGCCTTTGCAGTTTGTGTAATGTCAGAAAATCTGATGCTGTATAGGTCACTTGCACAATAAGTAATGCAGACTAGTTATCAATAATACTTTATCAAAATCCACTGGCTAACTTTCTAATAATAATAATAATAATAATAATAATAATAATAATAATAATAATTTTTATTTAATACCCCGCCCCTCTGAGAACAATCGGGGCGGCTTACATCATAAAAATCCATCACATAACAATTTAAGAACAATTTCCCCCTCCCCCCCTTAAAAAGTTATTAAACCAACTTAGAATTAAAACAAATTATAAAGGAGGTAAAAACCTCCATAAAATCAAATACAAACCATACAAAAAAGGCAGGCAAGAGTAAATATACTGGCTCATAGGACCTAATCATGGAGGTCATAGAAGGTCGTAAAAAGCCATAGAAGGGGGGAGTAAACTCTGCCTTCCCCTCATGAAATACATCTCAGTTATTTAAAATTCATATAAGATGGCAGTAGGTTTAAATAAAAACTACAAGACAGCTCACAGTTGCTCATGCAGAGCTGCATTGCAAAGGCTGCAATGCTGCTGCTATTTTCTTTTTTAAAAAATTTCAAGTGCTATTCAGGATGCCTCAGAGAGAATTACAGGTTAAGCTACTGAACAACTGGCAAATGTAACTCAGCAGGGGTGCATGCTATTCTTGGACATCAGAAGCAGCTGTGTTTATTTTCAGTGACCAGGATATTACTAAGGTAGGGCTTCTTTTTTGATTTAGAGGGCACATTTTTTCCCAAAATACCCATCTTCCTCTTAGCATTGAATTTCATTGTTAGATGTCTCCGAGAAGACAAAGAAAGCAAACCACATCTGAGATATATTCAGGTGAGTTTTCCCACACTGGATAATTACAATTATATACAGCCACACATCTCTAAAGTAAGTGTTGGTCTCATTCAAAACTCTCAAATCAAGATATGTAAGATTACTTAGAGACAAGTCACATTGAGTTCAATCACAGTTAGATCGAAGTTAAATTTGGACAGAATCACGGTCCAAGGGTAGATTCACACTAGCAATATAATCCAGCTCCAGTGCACAGTATTGTGCTCCAATGTCACCCCATTAATGCCACACCTACCGGTAATAAACTGAGTTCAAATTATATTGATAGCCAAACATTTCCCCTGCCCGAATTCAAATCACTACAAAAGGGCATTTCTCTCCATGTCTGAATCACAGTATTTTAGGTCAGCCTGCATAAGCCTATCAACCAACAGTCTTTCTTGATTTCCTGTCTTACATCCACCTCCCACTCTCATTGGATGGCTTCCCCATCCAATCCCCTTCCCTTTTGTGACCCAGTGATCATGAGTAAGCGAGGGATATTTAAATGTCTTCTGCCACATGTACATGTACACATGGGATGAAACGTGGGTGTTGTGTGGACAGCAAGACAGGAGAGGGGGTGAGCAGAAAGCCAGGGTGGTTTAGTGGGTGGTGGTAGTGGGAGGAAACTGGAAGGGGCTGCTGGCAGCTGCTTCTATGGCAGCAGCTCAGGGGTATCCAGTGTATCTAGGGGTATCCACTAAGGGGATGTAGTGTGTATTAAGTATTGTGTATTAAGCAATGTCAGTCACCTTATACAACAGTTTAGACTGACTATTGTGCAAGCTAAATAAAATTCCAGCTGTGGTCCAAAACATACAATTTAGTTGTAACATTTGTTCTGTTTCTTTCAAAGAACTCAGGATGGTGCAAGGTGGGGGTGAATTTGTGTAGTGTGATCCAACCCCCTCACCATTCATCATAATCACTACTGATCATTACAAAGAGGAATAATGAATTTAGTGGCTCAATGGCAGCTCAGCTAACAGCTTTCATCTACCTCAATTCACCATGGCACTGACAAGCACAGTTGATTCTTTCCTAACTTTGCCCTGGTCCACACTATGGTGAAGTGAGAGAAGAAGGAGGAATAATAAGTCTAGTCACTCAGTGGCACCTCAACTGAAGAGTTTATGCCATCCAAGGTGAACAAAGAATGTGGTATTGAGGTAGGTGTGGGGGTTGTTTGCATCAACTCTCTGGTGAAAGACAGGGTGACCCTGCAGTTGCACCAATTGTTATTTTCCCCTGTTTAGTGGGAAACCATGAGGGTTTCAATGCAGCAATTTCTCGAGCCCCCATTCCCTTCGAACATCGATGAAGGAGAATTCCTCATGAGTAGGAATGACTGTCAGGGTGGGTCCAAATCATACCATAACACCACTTTTCAGAACAGTGTTACTATACACTGAATTTTAAAAATAAAATAGTGACAACATGCTTACCAGATGGTGGATGACACTCACCAATCTGTCCTGCCCCAATTACACCCCCCCCATGCAGCACCAATCCAGAAGGACACACATTTTTTTTTTAAAAAAAAACCTCTGGAAAATAAGTTTTTCCTGAAAACTATGGAATAACAAAGTGATTTCCCCTATCCACCAATCAAATTAAAGCCTACAAGAAGTGCTTCACTGTAAAAAAGAAAAAGAAAAAAAGGGCACACATTGTGTATTTCAACAGCAGCAGAATCGAGGTAGATACAGATGTTCTTTTTCTTTTCTTTCTTTTTTTTCGTAGTATGGATCCAGCCAAAATCATTCTGAGACTGTATCTTTCTACATATCTGGTCTATTCTTTAGGGTCTGCATCAAGAAAATGAAGGAGGGGAGCACAATCTGGGACATGGCACTAACAAATACTATTTTTTAAACCACTTTAAAATTTTTCAAACCTGGAGACTGGAGAAATAAACATAAAGCTTGAACACTTAGGCAGGAATGTGGCCTGTTCAGTATCAACTACAGCTGTATGCTATAAAAATAAAGCTTCCTGAGGTCTGTTTGCACATACACACACACACATACATATATGTATATATACACACACATTCATACAACAAGAATCTATGTCATGAAATTGATCTCCAAACACCGAAGGAACAAAATCATCGTAGTATTTCAGGTAAAACTCTTTCTATGAACCTAGACACCTATGCAGAACTCAACACGGCCAAATGGATGGAGTAATAGCTTGCAACACTGCATGCTTCAGCCTTTAAGCAATTTCTGTCCTGCTGTTTCTGTTTATATATTCTGATTTTGAGCTGAAATCTGTTATATATCATTACTACTTTGGGAAACACATGAATCAAAAACATTTACAAGTCTTCAAGTATATCAAGTATATAGTATTACAGTTTAGAAGACATTATCAGTAACCCTTTCTTTATTAAAAGATCTATATCATACATTCTGCTGCAAATAAGGCTCTCAATGAAGCTTATATCAACACAATCAACATAATGATTTCAATAATTTACCTATGTTTTGTGCAGTCATGGGCTATGCTTGCCCAATGCTGGGGTTTTGCTAGCATAAGTCCTTTTTCAGACATTGCAGAAGCAGGTATCCAGTATGTCATGGTGCAATGTTATCCCCAGGATATGCAGTAACAGCTGGATGCACTTTACCATACCTCTTTGGCCATGCAATGGTGGTAGTAGGGCAAAACTAAGTCCCATAGTGTCCAGCTGCCATTGCTTAACTATGGGGGAAAGGTCAGCTGTTGTTCTCCTAGACCAGGGGTAGGCAACCTTTTTGAGCGGGGGGCCCGGGTTGCTGTCTCTCAGACAATTGGGGGGCCGAAGCACCAAAAATAAATAAATAAATAAATAAAATTTAACAATTAAAAATTAAAAAAATATGCATGCATACTCTCTCAGCCCCAGAAAAGCCATGGCAAACCCCCTGTGGAGATTTTGCCAAGAAAACCCAAGAACAAGGAATAACAACAATCAATATCATGATGGCGGGGGGCGGCGGCAGCAGGGGGGGCGGCAGCAGCAGCAGGACTGGCCTGGGGCCGGTCCAAAGGCCTCTGGGGGCCGCATCTGGCCCCCGGGCCGTAGTTTGCCTACTCCTGTCCTAGACCTCTGGAAAATAATGGTAGGTCCTTCTCTTCAGTTCTACAACAACAACCAGACTATGCCAAGATGCAGTTCTACCCCTCTGACTGATTGGTTGTGGTCGTACACTTTATGCCATCCACATCTAAAACAGAAGGAAGAGTCTTTGCCCTCTCAACCTGTAGTGTAAATAGACTGGCACAGTTTTCCATTCTGCCAGTATCAAATAAAACAATGGCTATAATTCAGAATTAAAATTTGTAGACTGAAGTGCCCATATCTGAGTATTTAAAACCTAATTTGATGCATGCTGTTGAGGATTAAAAAAAAATAGTTTTTAAAAGACTTAACAATGCTTCAGAGTATACCAAAATAGATTTTTTTAAGTAAATGAACTAAAAATTTCTTGACACTTTGTGCATTTTTAGCATGATTAACATGCTGCTGTCATGGTGCTCTTGCTGTAGGATGTATCATAATTTCAGGCTTGGTATATAATGAAATAATTTTGATCCTTACCAAAACTATATACCAACATCTATATTTTACTATATTTTTACTGGGATTTAATTGTGAAATCCCAAATAGGATGAACAGTGGTATAAGTATGTTAAATAAAATGCATCAACCCCCCTTGTAACATAATTTAGCACCTTCTGTATTGCAAGAAGCAAATGTGCAGGTCTATGTATATTCATATGGGGAACAGGTACTCAAGTCCCTCATACCCTTGTCTGTCTTCAAGGAATATTTGTACAAAACACATCATGCATTGAACTAAATAAACCAGCTTCCACCAGCACTGGCCAGCACAGATTTAAGAATCATCTGAGCATCAAACTGTTTGGAAGGCTTAGCCAGAACAAGGTGTTGGTCCTCCCAAGAAAGCTGGTACTAATAGGAATGTCACAATCATTTGCAAAGACAGTCCAGAGCCAGCCATTTGGAAGGGGGAAATCAGAGTTGTGCTTGCTTTACATAAGTACTGTTGCCCTCATGAAACTAACATCCTATTACTTTCATCTGATCTGCCACTCCTATGGACTCAGCAGGAAAGGTAATGGAAGAGAATGTGCCTATATCTTCAGGATTGTATCTTCCCAAAGCAGGATAACACTGGAATTACCTTTTACAGGGCCGGCGCAGAGGGGCATGAAAAAGTGGCCCAGGTCCACTCCAGCCAGAAGCAGGTCAGAACCCCGCTGACCGGATGGCCCACTCCCAAGGTGAGCCATGCACACAGGGGTCGACCCATGCTGCCAGGAGTCTAATTATCCCAGTTCCTTTTTTACACTAGTCTTAAGGACTGGAGCATGGCTTTGGCATGGCTTTTGGCTGCTTTGAAAGTGTGCATCGTCTAAATGCCACATTTCCAAATTGGCCAGAAGCCACTTCATTTGATTGTGTGTTTCACCCTGAGTTTTTCAACCACGTATCAGCAGAGCACTTTCAGGAATTTTGTGAATTACTGCACTGGGCACTCATAAAAGGCTTGAGCATGTCTGAATAACTGAAGCAGTCACTGGCAAAAGCTGATTCTTTTTCACATTCACCTCCTGGGGTCCTTATATATTCCTAGTCCTGTACTTACAAGAAGTTTGGAAATTAGTCGTTGGTGGACTTGTATGCTTAGGCCCTTTGGAACAGCTGAAGTTAGTGGTGCCCAGAACATAACCATCTCCTGCTTTCAAATTCCTGCTCCGATTCAGATTCTAACATGGATATTTATGACCTGCTCTCCTTTTTTATTAAAATACAGACTGTAGAAAGCCACAGTGAGGGAAAGAAATGAACTGGACTGTTGGGGGGGCAGGAGAGGGATTATTTTTCATTGTTTCTCTAGTTAATATCCTGAAGTTTGAACTGAGGAAACATAAGCAAGAAAGAGTTAAAAATATTAAAGTTAATGACCTTTGCATGACTAGACTCACTAATTGCTACTTTGCATGATGGTCTACATGAGTTTAGCCATTTTACAATGACTTCCTGTTTGGTACGGTTTTCTGTCACACCTTCTATCTTTCTGCATTACTTTAACTTGAAGCCATTTTCTTTTCCCCCTTCTTTTCTTAAAAATCATGTGGTTGACTATGCAAAACTTTTGTTAAGTAAAGCCACTTTTATATGTTTTACAAATAATCACAAAGCTGTTTCTTTTTTCAGCTATACCCTGTGCAGATGGGTGGACATAGGACTGGTTGTTGTTCAGCTTCTGGTCTTTCCAGTTTAATTTCTCTCTCAGTACTAACATTCATATTTCCCAACAAAATCTCCTTCCATCATGGCAGAGCCCTAATTAATCATCCACACAAGCCTATGCCTGCCTTTACGTCTTAAAGAAATGTGAGGAGATCTGACCGTAGTTCTTGTGCATAATTTGCTATTGACCACTAGCTTCACTCTCCCACTGAAGTTTTGACAGTGACTAAAGTAAAACTCTCCATTCACTGTCTGATAAATCTGAAAATTGTTAGTAATCAAAAACAGTTATAGATACTAACTTTTGCAAAGGTGACTTAGGATGTCAGAACATATCAAAATTAACTTTCTAATGCAAAACTTTACTGTATCAAAATACTTTATTTTCTCCATTGGGAAGTCCACACTACAGACATGGCTGTACTCCTACATCACCTCTGAACATAGATCTGGTAATTATAGTCAAATATTCTCAATTAGTGTTATTTGGCCACAAACATAAGGTATCAAAAACACTTAAGAATCCCACACAAGTGAATTCTCAAGTAATAACTGTGGGGGAAAGTTATTTATTTATTTATTTAATCATTTCATTTATATCCCGCCTTTCTCCCGGTAGGGACCCAAGGCAGTTCATAGATAAAATCTTTAAAACTGCAATAAAATTCAAAACAATTAAAATGTCTATATCCAATATAAAATCACATAAAATATACACAAGTTAAAAACAGACTAAAAAACCACCTGTTCCATATTCTCTGACTACATCCTGTTTTTATGTGACTTATCCAAGTACATATTTATACCACTTTCAAAGTACTACTCACTCAATTAGCTGCATTATTTATGCATTTATCATAAAATAAAACACTGTTAAAATAGATTTTGCTCTTCAACAGTGGAACATGGTGCAGAGAGATGGGGAAAGTTTAAAGAGATTTAAGGGAAAAAGAAGTTCTTTTGGAATTCCTTGGCTTTATTTGATTTAATACTATCACAATAAAGCATGTATTTGTTTTTATGTGCAGAATGCAAGAAAAGATTTGATAACAGGTAAAGATAACTCGCCAGGAGAGCAAGAAGAAATCTACTTATTTGACTAATCAAAAAACATGCTTAGTGATTTGTAATAGAAGAGTTAGATGAACTCTTGTGTCTCAAGAGGTCTGCAATATGATCTTCACAAAAGGTAGCTTGCCAATTTAATTGAGGTAGTAGTTATTTAATTTTTTTATAGATAGGTATAGCTTTCAATAAAACCACATGTGTCTATAATACAGCAATGGCAGATGTGTCTCGATTATTAGAGGTGGGCTCTAGGGAATATATACAACGGATCTTGAAATCTGTAAGCAGCTGTTTGGAAAGGGGAGGGTGAAACACTGTAACACACACACATGTTCCTTAAGTGCAGTAATGTTTTGTTATTTTACTGCAGGTGTATTACAGAGATGAAATTTAATAACTTATTGTACACAATGTCAATAAAGAAAAGATTCGATGGCCTGGTGTTCATGAATAAAGATGTGTACATATGTGTGCATGTGTGTGAGTATGTGTGTGTTTATATACATAGATGTGTTTATATCTTTTCCCTATTTGTGCCCCCCTGCCTACTTGCTATTTATTTTAATGATGGGGCACAAAAGAGAGAAAGAATTTTTGCAATAGCAACATCCCCACAGCTACCAAAAATACCCAACACTACAAGGGTATGTATACTAGGTATAGAAGGGAAGATAAAGGGGGAAATGAAATAAAGCTGTTCTGATCTGTTTCAGGAGGGACTGTATCTACAGTGGTTAGAGTGTCAGACTAGAAAAGGACAGTCCTAATTTCAAAAATATAGACAGCTATGAAACTTACTACATGACCCTGGGCCCTCCATTATCTCTCAGTGTAACCTACCTTATGGAGTTTTTAAATGATAGAAATGGAATGAAATGAAATAAATTGTGGTGAAAGAAAAAGCATTGGTGTGACTGAGGTACCATCTGGTTTTGTTCACTATTTGAAAAAAGTATGCATGCAGAATTTACCATGTTTATGTTTAAATTCTATCACCAAACTGCTTCTGCAATGATACAAACAGCAAGTCTTAGGTAGTGGGGTTTATTTTTTACATAGAGTTAAAGGGCAAGTACAATTTACTAAACACATACGCATGTACATCTTTCAAGTCAGTTAATAATGTTTTCCATTACTAGTTTCCTAGTCACATTAGCTATTGTAGTTTAGGTATTCTTCTCATTAAAGATTGCTTCCACACTGCAGAAACAATCCAGTTTGACACCACTTTAACAGACATGAGTTAGTGCTATGGAGTTCTGAGAACTGTAGTTTTGAGAGACATAAATAGTCTTCTCTGTCAGAGAGCTCTGGTACCACAACAACTATAAATCCCAGAATTCCATAGTATTGGGTCATGGCAGTTAAAGTCCAGCTGGATTATTTATGCAGTGCAGATGTGGCCAAAACGAGGGGTTTTACAAAAGGTGTAAATTCTTTTTTATCTTCTTAGCAGTTTCCTTTGACTTCCTAACTTTATCCTCAATAAGTCCTGTGAGATTTACCACCAAGATTTACCACAAGAAATTGTGATTGGCTGCTTTATCATGGGAGATGGTTTGCAAAAGTCAGGAAGGCAAATTATAACATTTAAAAATTGCACAATTTCCTCACTCTCAGCAAGTCCCTTTTTCATCTAATGTGGGTTAGTTTTCTATTTTTATGGAGGTGCTTTCCACTTTGTTTTACTTTCTTATAAATGAGCATATTCTCTACTATATTCTGATGTAATTTAATCCATCTATTGCCTCATGTGCATTTTTTCCAGGTCCATTTTCAATATATAGGGATGAACTGTGTTACAGCTGCATAATATCTTTAGGCACACTGCTAAATTAGCATTTGTTTTGAACTCAACAATCAATTTAATTTATTATTTCATTTGGAGAATAAAATTGGAAATTATTTGGAAAAGATGATAAATAAAAAGCAACTGAAAATTATCAGTACAGACTGTAATAGCTAGTTGAACAGTGGCACATCATGTAGATGTTATCTGCATACCTTCAGATGTACCATTTTACTTTCCAGGTGTCCTCACTGAAGCTAACTACCACAGAGTAAAAGAGCTGCAGTCAAGGCACCCTACTCCAATATGCCTAGATACTGTAACTGAGATACTCCTTCTTTCCAACTAGTAAGTGCTATCACGAGGTTATCAGAGGGTGAGAAAGCAGGAGACCTTCCAAATCCATGGGCTGTTGAAATACTACCTGATGATCACAGAAAAATTAGTCTCTTGTTTCCTCCTCCCTCCCACTCCCCTTTCCTTTTGCATTGTCTCTTTTAGACTGGAAGGAATGATCAATTATCAATATTCAAAGAGAAAATTATCTCTAACACATTTTTAAACAAACAAACAGCAGAGTGATACTGCTGTCAGTTCCTTGGACATTGATGCAGCAGCCAAGGAACTAAGGGGAGGCAAGAAATGACAAGGGGAGGATGGGTGAGGTTGTGTGATCTCACAAATGACCATTTGAAGAACTAGATTTACAGGTAAGCAACCTGTCCTCTTTCATGGTCTCTGTGACTCACACAAATAGGAGACTAGCAAGCTAGGAGTGTCATGTAACAAAGGAAAATAGCAAGGCTCTCCTGAAGGCAACATCAGCCCTGGATCCTGCATCAGTTCTATAGTAAAAGAAGAAGGTCAAAGGCTGTGACCATATAGCTTCCTCCAAAGACACCCCCTGAGAAAGGCAGAAGCCATAACCATGGCTATTGTAGAATGAGTGTACACTCAAATTGGAGAAATTTCCAGGCAAGTTCATAAGCTAAGTGAATGGTGCTACACAGGTAGTCCTTTCTTCTTCTTTAACATCTGAGAAGTCTTTGAGAGGTGTAGAAGCCAACAGTACCATCAACATAAAAAGGCAGAGCTCTTCTTCTTTCAAGACAATGAAGAGTTTGGTCCAAGTCCAAGGTAGATTTCTGCATCAAAGCAGGCAACTTGAAGTCCTGGTTAATGTGGAATGAATGAAGCAAGAAGGAAATGTCTGCCCTAAGGACAATCTTGTCCTGATGGAATCATAGATAAGACTGATCCACCCTCAGTGCACAAAGCTCTGCTGTTCATTTAGCTGAGGTGTTTGCCACCAGGGAGGTCGTCCTCCAATAAGTAGGTAGAAGTTGCAGAATACAACTGGTTCATAGAGTTTCCTCGAGAGTTGAGACAATACTAGCTCCAAGTTCCATTGCAGTGTTGGCCCAGAGAGTAGAAGACAGAGGTTTTTATTGGGTCCCTTTCCCAGAGGAAGCCAGCATATAAATTATTTAAATAAATAAACTGTAACCTCTGAGGAACCTTTAGTCAATAGATTTTGGAAACATTAGAGTTTTCCAATATTATGAAATAGCTGAGACTTATGAAAGGTAATACCTGATGGGAGGGAGGGAGGGAGGGAGGGAGGGAGAGAGAGAGAGAGATTATTGCATCAAGATTGAAACCAGTTTACCTGAGCCGGTTTAAAATTAAAAGCGGACAGCATCCTGATATCATCAGATGCATTTAGCCACCAAAATCGCAACTCAGGTGCAGCCTGGCTCCATCGCTGCTCAGAGGAGTGCTCCGGTGGTCATTTTTTCAAGCCAAAAAACTCCTGGCTTTGCAAAGAGGTGCAAGGAGCACCCCTTTGAGCGACAATGGAGCCAGGCTACACCTGGGTGGCGATTTCAGTGGCTAAATGCATCTAATAATATCAGGATGCTGCCGGCTTCTAATTTTAAGCTGGCTCAGATAAGCCGGTTTTAATCATAATGCGATAATCTTCAGAGAGAGCACTCTACTGGACAAGGACAGGAGAAACTACAGTGCACAACTCCAGTTCAGCACAACTAGAGAGATCCCTCTAGGTGACAAGAAGACAATGAATTTGCTCCACTTCTACACATAGGAATACTCAAGTGAAAGCCTATGCACTGTAGCAATGATATACTTGACAACGTAAAGAAGAGATGCCTCCAGGTCATTAAGACATTAGTTTTGATTACAATAACTCTAATGATGGTGGCAGAACTAAACAAATGCCAACTGATACTGTGGAAGCCTAATCTTATCCATGAGTTCAGCGGCCTTATTCTCACTATCTTACTGAAGAGCTTTGATCTATTCCAGTCTTGTGGAGCAGAGGTTTGAGAATGACTGTAGGACTCCTTGTTATGTTCCTTGCCCAACAGTTAATACTTTCATTCATGATGCAATGAAAGTACTAACTGTCAAAAAGAATCTTCCCTTTACTTGAGACATACTATCTCATAGGCTCTAGATCAGAGCTTCCCAGTTGATGGACAATTTTACCATATTCAAAGGACAAAGGCTGATAAGCTCAATACAAGTTGCTGGATGATGTAGAAAAGCAGAAACTTATAGCCAGAAACTTAAGACACTCCTAACACAGTAGCTACCATGGAGAATTAAAAGAAACTGAGGGAGCATCCAGGATCTGTGTGTATATTTACAAATACCAAAGTGGGCAGGCCTACTGCCAAAACAATTGCTCAGCATGACAATTTTCTGAATGCTGAATGCTGCGCTGCACAAGCACAGGTGGCCCATTTGTGTAAGTCACAGAGATCGCAAATAACAAACATGTTCTTTAACCATTCAATATTTTAATGTATGAGCATTTTACCATACTTTCACTAAAATTTAATGGGACATCTAGAAACCAGGTGCATGAGCCTCAGTAACTGGATATGGCCTACAGGTCATCTAGTGGATCTATTTGCTCTTGGGTACGTGTGGGAATTATGCAGACTTTAGTGGAGCCCTTGTTGCTCTTGTGTCCCCACTAGAGTTTGCCAACCTGATTTCTTTTGTTAAAAAAAATGTCATGGTTGTGAGCATAAATGCTGTTTGGTGGCAGGAGGGATGGACCCAAAAACAAAACAAACAGAAATCTGCAAATTCCAAAAGTATCCATAAATGATTACTATATCACTTGCAGTCACAGCAAATAGTGAGCACTGTGCACACAATGTTGCCTGTGTCTGAGTCAGAAGTGCTAAAAATAGCCCTCCAATCTCCAGCATGTGCCTTGTGTTGCTCCAGGGCAACCACATTCAAGTCTGTCATAAAGAATTTAAGTTCATATTTCTTTCTTTTCCAGTTTTGTTTGCTGGAGTCAGTAATCTACCTCTGTTACTACTGACCACACTTGACCTTGCTACTTGGCTAACAGTTTGTTTTCAGTATTTCCTAACAGGTCATCATTATTCTTGGATTATTGTTTTTATACTCCTGGCCCATTTCCAGAAATGTCGAAATCCAAGTTCCTCTCAAAAGGTAATCAACATTGTCAAAAAAGGAAAAAAAAAATGCCCAGCCACTTCCTTACTTTGAGGACAATCAGAACTAATTTGGTCACAGAAAAGATGTTTTCTTCACACATCTGTTTCAAGGATTAGGACTGTACATTCTTGAAGTTTGCACAAGTACTTTAAGTGACTATTATTTCACTGCTGAAATATTATTTCACTGCTGCATGACTATTAAGTATGGCAGCAATCATATTACACTGACGTAACAAGTAACTGCTTATGAAAGCAAGAAACTAAGGCAGCTCAATATTTTTGAAAGCAGAAGTAGTGTCTCAAGCCAGTAAGAAATGCCAGAACTTCCTGTAGCCAGGAGAAGACAAATGGGGATTGATGAACAGTGGTGGATGAATACTAGGAAAATGTAACTACGTATGGAAAGGCAAAGAGCTGTTGAATGATAAAAGGAGATGGCAGTGAAAGGGAGAATATAAATGGGGCAGGGCACAATAGACTAGCCACAACAAAATAAGTACTGTAGGCCTGATGCAGACTGGCCGTTTGGGGCAGCACAAGAGCAGATTGGGGCCGCAGCAACCCCATGCCACAGCCCTGATCTTCCCTTTTGCCACCCTGAAAAGAGCGGCAAAATGCCTCCCTAAGAGCCAGCGCCACGGTTCTTCAGCGGACTTTCAGCGCAGCGTGTTTAAACACTGCACCGGGAGGGCGTCCTCACACTACGCACTGTGCATATGGCCACGCAGCATCAGAACAGCGTTGGGGTGGGTTGGGGCGGCCGGTGTGTGGCTGCCCCGCCCAACTCTAACCCCAGGCCAGCCCTCTGAGCCAGTCTTAACGGCCCGTAGTTTTGTAGAAATAAGGAATCCAAACAAAAATGCACTGGGAATCCAACTGGCCAAAAGTAGAGTCTTATAGGAAGATACATCTGCCAGGAGAATCTGTTTTTTCTAGGTAGTACTTATTCACAGAGAGCCAGCATGGTGTAGTGGACTGAGTGCTGGACTACAACCAGAGAGTCCAGGATTCACTTCCCTGCTCAGCCATGAAACCTCTCACAGCCTCAGAAAATTCTGTGATAGGTTCATCTTAGGTTTGCCATAAGTCAGAAATAAATTGAAGGCACACAACAGCAGCAACAATTCACAGTATTTTTCAAAATATATTTTTGCTGAGAATTATGGATGTGCATTTACCCCTCATATATACGAGATCAGTTGTCTGGATATACAGTTAAGTACAAATAGCTAAATAAATGTGCAAAATCAGACATGGTACTGCTGAAGGCACTGCAACAATCTGAAACCTAAATGAGGATAGGACAACTTGAAATAAACTATTTGGCAGAATCTTAAAGAACTGTTATATGTATAATGGGAGCAGCCAGAGCAATGTTTTTGTAAATAAAACAGTGCATTTCAGATATCAGATATCTTACGTGGTACAGCAGAACAGTAAAATAGTTTTAATAACCCAGATAGTGTAAAGGACCAAACTGAGAAACAATGCAGCCAGTGCAATTTTCCAACTACTGTTTGATTCAAACAAGATGAAAATGTTTTTTCCCATTCTTGCATAATTATCCACACAAATAGAAGCTGTTCCATGACAGTTTCACAATTTAAGGGGCTCTTGCTCTTACTGAAGTCAGTGTGTGTGTGTGTGGGGGGGGATCATTTACTTATACGGAAAGACCAGTCCAAAATTATACAGGATGATTCTCCCATGAAACAACAGAAAGGGCCCCATTGAAAAAAATGCACTTTGTTCCACTGCCACCTGCAAAAAGGAAGCATGTCATCAGCCTCTTTCTCCCTCAGTTCAAACAACCTCTGCCTTGACCCTCAGAAACCAGATACACAGGAGCAGACTTTCCACAGGAATTGAAAGCTTTACACTAGAGACACAGCACTAAGCTGTTCATTGCCTAAGCTATCTGTTCCAAACATTTGTAGTCACATTCCAGAGATGTTTTCCTTGCCCTGGAATGGCTATAAATTTGCTTTCCTATAGAATTCCTTCTACAGAAAGTGGAATGGAGTATGCTTGATAACACAGGAAAGTCCTTAGTTCCTGACCCAGCCACTCTTCTTTGTCATTTGTATAAATCTCTGCGCAGATCTGGGTGGAATTAATGGCATATCAGTAGGCTGGAGAGGCGAAACTTGAAAAAGCGAACAGATGCAGGAAAACAGTGGAATGCCAGCTCTAAGGATACATTCATACTAAGTGTGTGTACTTTTCAAGGCAAGGTTCCATTTAATTGCTTGGATTGTTTATATTTTTCTAGACTTAATTAAACAAAGCAGAGCAAACCCCGCTTCCTCAAACTCTCAGATTGTTTTTCCATACTACCAAGTAACTGATAGTCGTATGAAGAATATAACGGGGGGGGGGGGGGGAGAACTGTCACCCTCCCACACACAAGAAAATAACATGGTTCTTTTTGCTAAGTTGAATAAAAATCTGTAATATTTGAATATTAAAAAGGGATCTTTATTTCTTCCAGTAGTTTCCAAAACTGAACAACTACTGTTCTAGGAGGGAAGAAAGAGAGGCGGGAGTGGGTTCAGAGAACAATAATGAATAGTAAAACTAAACTGCAGCATCTTTTATCACTTGGTTTGAAAGAAGCTTAAATGCTTGTCTATTGATAGAAATTTTAAAGACACTCTCTGGAGACTAAAAGTATGCAAATACAGAGTGGATAGAGGCACAAACACACACGGACGCTATACCTTTGCATTACACTGGCATTTTATTATTTAATTAAAATACTCCTATTTTTCTAGCTCACACAAGCTTCCCTTGAGACGGTTTTGCTGTTAGCCTGCTGGCCTTGACTTCCAGCCAAAAACAATTCAGAAACAAAAAGGGACAACAAATCATATTTTCACAGACATTTTTATCCCTCAATACAACCCTGTTTTCACACAACATCATACAGAGTCTATGAAAACTATAATTTATTGCAATAGCCATCCAAATCCAGGGTCTTACATATGCTCTGTTCATGCTCCCCTGCCACAACTGGTACAATTCCTGAAGATGAACCATTATGCAAGAATTGGCATGCTGGAATACTAAGTACACTCTTCTGAAGCAGGCTGATCAATACTTAAAATGAGGATAACAGGGGAATAACTTATCTTCAAATCCAGAAAACATACTCAGGTGAAGCCATGTTACCCTACTGATTGGAAATCCATAGGTCACCTGAAGAATATTTTAATGTACACATTTTCAGATATCATTTAAGTTTTGTTACAGAAATCCATAGGTCACCTGAAGAATATTTTAATTTACACATTTTCAGATACAATTTAATTTTTGTTACATCCCTCTTTGCAAACTGTCTAAGATACTTCAGAAAGGAAGACAGAGACTATAAAATCCGTCCACTGGGTGGGGTGAGGGGAATCACAAGAACATATATTTTCCAATACTATAGCTAGCATTTACCTGGTGGCAACCCTGTAGGTTTGAGTCTCGCCCGTACGATGAATAGGATCCCCTTTCTGTTTTGCCTGTTAAAAATAAAAGAGAAAGAGATGTCTGCTACTTGACATATTATTTCCCAAATAATGCATTCATTAATCAATTAAAGTAAATATCAAGCTGATATTTATTTTTGTTATAGTAGCTAAAGCTTATCTTACGGGCAATTTGGTATGCTGAAACAGAACAGAATCATTGCATTTAACACATGCTTTTCTAGTAGTACCATAATCCCCTCACCATAGAAGGAAAGCAAACTAAGGGATTCTTACATGCAGAAGGATCCCTACCCATGCACAAGCTGCAACATTATATTCTACATCACATTCACTTGTATTGTTTTCCCCATGGAACACATAGTACATAAGAGATAAGGGGGGGGGAGTTATGCTTCAAGTGCTAAAGCATAAATCCAATGGGGTGTTATGTTCATAGTTGCTTTTAACCTAAAAACAAAAAAGAAGGAAAGTCAATTATAAATTTCCCACCCAAATACCCAGTTTGTCTTTCTGGTAACCTTGATAGGAAGCTATATTGCATGTATACTCTTCTTGCACAACTGCCATTCATTTTAATGGGATTTGTGCATGAAAGCATTATGAGGAAACTGTGCCCTAAAACATCTTGATTGTTTAGTCTGATAACAAATGATATATATTTCTGTTCTCACACAAAATATTGCTATTGCTTCCAAAAACTCTCAGCTGAAGCAGACACTACAAATATTTCCTTTTACAACACTCTTTCTTTTCATTTATTTCCCTAACTCTAGAAGATGAGTAAATTTATTTTTTATACATACAGCAGGAGGGTTACCATGTCATGACAAGGCCATAATAATTCTCATTGATTACAATTAAATGATATGAGTAAGGATCAAAGGTAATCTATCAGAAGCTTTCCAGATGATGAATTTAGCAAAGCAACCTCTCACAAATTTGGTTCTTAGTTTAATACCTAAGGGAATCACCTGATCTCAACAGTTATACTAAAAAAAGAAAATTCTGGATCAAAACATGTCACTCCCTACCAACATTTCAGTTATCTGAGAATTGCAAATGGACTGTGAGATTTTGTGCCAGTTCTAAATACCTTATTTATATTCCTTGGATGCTTCTATGCTTTCCTTTAAAACATCGAGAACACATTATGTAGTCAGACACATGATTATACTTGATAGGGTTACACTACAACCCTACTCAAGAGTGCAAAAGGACAGTAAATCAAAAAAAGATGAAGGGAGCATGCTCCCCTTTCCTCATTATTGCTTTGATTGTATGAAAAACAATGGTTCTGAAGATGAAAGACTTTTATGTGTGGATGGTCTCCATGCAAGCCACAACCCTTAAAAAAATCTAAGTTCTGGCTGATATGGAAATCATCTCTGTGTAAAAGAGGCCCTGTTCTTCAGAATCATTGCTTTCCTTTTTGCGTGATCCAAGTAATGATGGAGGAAGCCCAACATGTTTCCTTTCTCAGTTACAGTTTATTTGTTTGTTTGTTTTCACATGTGTGAATAGGGCTTAGAGTTGTTCTTACTTCAATAAAAAGAACACGATTTGGAAATGTAATCATTGTCATAAGTAAATCACAGGAGAAGGAATATGATGAAAAACATCCCAGAATCCCTGTTCCACTAACAAAACAAAGGCTGCTTCTTTCTGAAAGATGGCATGAAAACTACCCAAGTGATAGTGTCTATGCTGTAAAAGTGACAGATTAAAACGAAGTAGGTCAGGGCACATTTGGAATTCATTAGTATATATGTTATCTACATATAAGATTAAATAATTTAGGAGAAAATGAATGACACATTTGATACATATAGGATACATCTGCTGGTACACTACAGTAATGATATTTGGGTGCCCAGATATAATATAATGCAAGGTTAAGATTGTTTTCCCAATCAAGTACACAATATATCATAATAAATGGTTATAGACAGTGCAGTACAATATCCTTGCTTATTTAATTATTAGAATAACAAAGACACACATTTTGTAAAAGCATCTTTAATGAATATTATTTCATTTGTGGAATCATGTTTACTTTCAGCATCATAAAAGCACAAGAAAAGAGAAATAAAAAGCTTAATTTGTCCATTTAAAACAGTGATGTAGTTTAATAAAATAGCCACAATTTTGTTTTCTTGAGACAGTATGACAATTATTAAGTTGAACTTCTCTATTTTACTTATATTACCAAGCAATTTAAAAGCATGCAAATGCAAGTAGATAAATGGGAAGGTAAACTGTGTTCTGTGCAATCATACTGGCCACATGATCTCAGAGTAGTCTATCACAACACTGGCTCTTCAATTTAGTAATGGAGATGAGCACCACCCCCTATGGTCGGACACAACTTGACAACCTTGTCAATGGGGAAATACTTTTCCCTTTCCCTTTAACTACATCAAAGGAACTGATATTTAGCTCAGTAAAGCTGGGTCTCCATACAAAGAACATCTATGTTATGTGAGTTTATTGTACAAAACTGGGTGTCCATAATTAGATGTATCACATCAACTGCACGTACAGTTATAAATTTGTCATTGTACAAGCTCTCAAAATGGGAGTTACAAGTATTAATTATACAAATTCTAAGTTTCATTCTCTTCAGGCATGCAGGATTACTCTGCTGGTGAGTTTATTCTATCCAGTAAACTCACCAGCAGGTGAGTCTAGAAAGGAATGCAAGTTCCATAAGACAACTGATTTAGTTTGCCATTTTCTATAGAACTTTCCAAGAATAGGTTCTCCAGAGTTTATACTTGATTATTGTTAAGATATTGCCAGGAAAGAAAAATAAGGTATTTCAACCGGTTCTTTCAATCATCTGTGAAATAGCAGAAAACAGATCTAAACACTTCAGTATGAATTTATTTACAACCCAAAGAACCAATGTTTCTGCACCTTACATATATTTTTCTATTAACTCACAAAAGGGATAGTAATTCTTAGCAAACAGCAATGATAATGAAGTGGAAATATTGATTTAAGCCTTCATACAGCAATTGATGTAGAAAAGAAAATTAATACAGAAATGATTATGGACAATTCAGATCTTGAATTTTTGGCTAACAATGAAAGACAAAACAAGAAAAGGTCCTGAAGAAAATAGAAAAAGACTATAGGTTTTTCTTGAGGTCAGACCTGTAAGGTCAACTTCTTTAAATCTACTAGTTTAATGGAAACAATAAATTTTAGGAAGAGAAGGGGGGAAATAAAGTCAACCTACCCAATGTATTATACAAAGAGACCAGAAATTATTCTTATTTGCTGGATGTGAATACCTGTTCTCCTGCCTATTCTTCCTTATTATCATATCAGATACACAACTGCCACATTTTAATTTCAGTTGTTAAAAAAATATTTATCCAGATACACAAATAAAATGCACTACAAATTACAAGTTGTCAGGGTTAAAAATCTACTTCTATTTGTGTGGGGGAGGAAAAGAGAACAGCACAGACATGAATCATTCTCAGTAATTTGAGTGTTTCCATGACATCAATGGGCACTCGTCCAGGACTCTGTCGAAGCTTGTGAGGTACCAAAGAGACACAGCAACCAGCAGGAGATTGACTTTTTTTTTTAGGATTATGCTTCTTGTAAAGATTTCATCTATTGCACCCACTTTTACCACCAAAACGATAGCTTTATAGATCATGAGTGAACATCCTGATAGTGTAAGCCTTTAACGTTTACTACATCTTTATTTTTTTATTGCCAGATCCAACCAAAAATCTATCTTTCAATTTAAAACCAAAATATTTTTTAAAAAGAATCTTTAAAGATACATGCATGTGTGTGTGTGGAAATGTGTGTCTCTCTATATTTAATACCAATTTTTGTTATAAAACTAACAGACTTTTTAAAAAGGGCATTTCATTTGTGTAGCAAAAAAATCCTTTGTAAAAAAAAACACACACCCATCCATTTAAAATTAGCTACACTCTTTATGTTGATTTTCTGCTTAAAATTCACTGGCACATTTGTTTCAGATAATAAAATTTGAAAGAGTGTTGATAATATGCTAAAGTAGGCTCTTTAAGTAACTATTTGTGTGCATGATTTTTTAAAAAGCTCACCCAGAATTTCTACACTTAGGTTACAATATACATCATTCTCAGGTGCTGCTCAAACCCAGTAAGTCTGGAATGTGTATTTCTTAACTGGGTTGGTATGAATGATGTTTATTTTTAAAGAGGCTGTAAGAGGGAGGTCTGTTTTTTAAAAAAGATGTTTTTTCTACAGCAATGTAGAAACTCGACGCATTCACTGCGGAATTTTCGAGACAACCCTCCAGTACTAGAATGCGGCAGCCGCTGCGGATCTTTTTTGGCACAAAGACAATGGTGGCAGTGCCAAGCCCCATGGCTACAACTACTCAAAAGAGACATAAGGGTAGCATTAATCGCTGAAGTCTTTTATTGCATGGAATACTGCTGTCCATATTTTTTTAAAAAACTAAATGCACTCATTAATATATAGTTTCTGTATAACCATGGGGGTGGGTTAATGAAATAACAACCAATAATATATCTTGTGAAATATCTAGTTATTTTCCCCACTAGGAGGACCAATATCATACCAGCTGATAACATGAAACTTCTATCTTTATACAGTTGTGAGCTGATAAGCAAATCAGAGTTTCACAAGCCAGCTGACCACAGCACTGGCAAATTTATATTACAAGTGGTGTCCTTCAGAATGATTCAAAGGAAATATATTAGTAATAATACTAATAGCTTTCCAAATTAAATGAGTGGACAGAATCCATGCCAGCCAAAATATATACAAAGAAAGGGAGACTGAATTGCCAAAGCTCTTCTAAAACATAATCCACATCAATACACGCAATGAGCGTGCACACACACACACACACACACACGAATGAAAAAGAAAGCTGCTCTAAACTGAACTCAATTGATTGCTTACTGTGCATTTGCAAGCATTTGAGATTTACAGTAATAAAAAAATTAGAAAGAAAAAAGGAAGCAGTATAGGATTTCCAATCACTCAATGAAGAAGCCAGTTGCTTCTCCATGGTGTGCTTTGAAAAATTAATCAAATTAAGTAGAAAATTTAAGCAACTAGCAAAGGATAAATGCAAGTCATCTAACTCTCACACATAATGTTTTCCCTTTGCTCTGAAAGATAGGGCACCTTGTCTTTACTCTGCCATGGAAAATAATATGCACAGGGCATCTCTTCTCTGACTGTTGGGGAGAAATGGAAGATCTGTTATTGTTGTGAGGGATTTGGCTACAGTGTTCATGTTGATCTTACATCTTAAATTCTCAGAGAGTTTGGCTCAAGCTGCAAAATCCAGATACAATTACGAATGATCCCAAATGTAGAGTTTGTTGCATCAGTTTGGCTTTAGAAGCGACCTTGATGGTCAACAAACATTTAATGTGACAGGATTGGGAACTTCTCAGTTTGAGAATTTTTATGTCTAATTTCTAATGTACTGTAAAAAAAAAAAAGTGTTTTTCCTATTTTCTATTCAGTTCTCCTTGAAATGTAAACCTTTCAGGTATGCAAAACCCACCCATACAGAAAAGTGAGAGGAGGCAAAGTTACATTTCCTGTTTAACATCAACCCCTCTCTCCTGAAATTTAGAGCTGAGTATGATAGTGTTCATTGGCAGTCTGTGACTGGAGACAACCTTGACCTAGCTGCCTGTTTGGCATTTTCACTTCTTAAAGCAACTAGCAATTACAGGGTTGAAACAAAAATAAGGGAGCACATATACAGCTGGCTATATGATAGCTGAAATTATTTTCGAATGCAGTTTACCTGCATTATTTCCACACTTGTTGCCATTACAAGATACAGTCTGCCCTCCATATCCACAGATTCTTTATCCACAGAATCAAGCATCCACAGCTTGAAAATATTCAAACAATATATAAACCCCAAAAAGCAAAACTTGATTTTGCCATTTAAAATAAGCGACCCCATTGTAATAAGCCATTGTATTTAATGGGACTTGAGCATCCACAGATTTTGGTATCCATAGGGAGTCGTGGAACCAAACCCCAATGGAAAGGAAGGGTCCAGTGTACTACAAATGTGACAGGTACATTGCCCTTATTTTAGTGATTCTGATGTTTTTTGTATTGAAATAAACACAGTGTGTCCTTGGTATTTACTAGGGTTTGGTTCCAGGACTCTCCGTGGATACCAAAATCCGGGGATGCTCAAGTCCCATTAAATACAACGCCATAGTGAAATGGTGTCCTTTATATAAAATGGCAAAATAAAGGCTTGCTTTGGGAATTTATATTATTTTTCATTATTTTCAACCTGTGGATGATTGAATCTATGGATAAAAAAATCTGTGGATATAGAGGGCCAACCGTAAATTCCAATGTTTGTTTGTACTGAATTTTTTACTCCTATAAATCTAATGCTTTGTGGTGATATCAGAACTTTCACTGCTTTCTCGCCCACACATGCACCTTTTGTCCCATCAAAAAGTCATCATGCCCAGTTCTGAATGAGAATAATCTCTATATGATGCCACTAACCTGTATGAGGCAGTGATTGTTGTTATAACTCCAGAAATGGCAAGACAGCACCACGGTAGTGACTTCCAATAGTGCAGCTCTAGAGTGCAGCTCTAGAGAAACTCTATCTAGCAATTTTGGAGTACATACACAACTCTATCACATTCTCTATGCAACATCCTACTGCTACCCCTACTTCTTTGTCATCTTCATCCTCATCACATTCTATTTCAATCAGGCAACAGACATACAAAACCCTTTTCACATACATTTAAATATATATCTTAAGGTACTTTAAAGGGGGGGGGGGGAAATGCCTTTAAAATGCATCTTCTTTAACTTGAGAGTAAAGCACTTCGGTACATAAGGTTTCCGTGACATTAGAACAAATCATAAACTGAACAACTCCCACACCTGTGGAGTCTCTTAGAGCATTTGATCAAGACTTATCTGCTCTAACTCTATAGACTTTTTCCCCAGCCTAGAATGTGACAAAAGAGTTATATTCCGGCTGAATATAAACAGGCTGATTTATCATCAACAGTTTACTTGAGCACTCTTAAGTATTGGAATTGCAGGATATTTAATATACGAAAATGAACAGGCAACTCTGTAAGCTTTTAAGCTATTTTATTAATATAAACATACACACTTATTTATTTCCCATTTATTTCCATTTCATCCTTGTAATCATACAGGCTTCAGGGACATAATATTTGCAAAATATACATAAAATATAGTGCCCAGCCTACAAAAATCCCAACCCTAACTTTCTATATGATTTTTTCCTGATACTGGCTGAGACCTTGTTCAGTACTGGTATAAAATTACATCAATGTACCTATATGAATGATCAGAGCAATGAGGTATTCCAATGACCTTCTGGTTGCTTTTTTGGTTTTAGGGAGTAGGCCAGAGCTGTGCGTACACACTGAACAGCCTTCAAGCTATCCCACTGCACAAGGAGCAAAACCCAAAAGGAATCCTAGCCTGCTCTGCCAGGTACATATCAAAGAAATGCCACATGAGACATATGTGCAAAACTGTTTAATTCCAGACTTTCTCTCATCTTAAATTACTTAATTCAGATGTCAGCCAAGAAAATTGGATCTCCTATAGTGTTGAGGACTCAGGATGTACAATACACTAATGCATTCCTTTCATCCCATTTCACATGAAGAACCCTTCCTCATTTTCTTGTTTTTTTATACTCATAGCATGTCCTTACACTTAAACCAGGCATTCTTTATTTAGTACTAAGCAGGCTTTCCCTCAAAGGAATATTCTGGAAATATTATCTGAATGGGGTTCTTAAACTATGATGTGTCTGGCTCTGACCATGGTTTTTGTTTTTCTGCCATCACAACAAGCTGTTGTTAGTGCTAAAGAGGAAGTGGGGAGAATAAAGTATACAAGAGAAAAAGAGAGAGGAAATATGAATCTATGGTCCATTAACGATCTCCAAAATGTACTGTAGTTCAGAAATCAGATTTTGTGACATATGAAAAAGGGCATTGCATTAACATCTCTAGTCATTGGGACAGTGAAGAGTGACTAAAGGAAACACAGAGATGTAGCAAAACATGGCAGGCTGCTGTTTTCATAATGTGGAAGAATAGTATATATACTGACAAGTAGTGAAGATTGATTGTTCCTAAAGAAACATTACACAGCAAATGCAATGTGCTATTACACTAGAAGATTGTTCTAGTTGATAGAGTCATTAGAAGAGAAAGACAATGAAAACCTTAGAGCCACATTTGGCATAAAGGTGCTTCAGATGGGCAGGTTTTTGTTTTTAAAAAAAATGTCAGCCTGATTCAGTGTGTCTGACACCTACAAAGCATCAAAGTACAGTGCTCATTCTTACGCTGATCCTCTTACTTGAAATAACATGAATGAATGGCAGCATAGCATGACAAGTATATGTGTCATAAGTAAATATTGTGTAAGAATTCAGCAGTTGTTGGAACTTTTTCCCTGAAGCAGTTTTGCTCCAGCTTCCATAATGCTGCTGCACAAAATCAGCCATGCTGCTTAAATAGCTGTTGCTTGCACAACTGCCATGAAGTTGCCCCTATGTACAAATAGATCACTGTTGGGCTAACATGCAAGCTCCTAACAGCATGCTACTTGTTCGTTATTTTAGATTAAGTGGATAATTTATATGATTATTTCTCAACTATTTATCCAATGCTGGTTTCTTCCCACATGAAATGTGCCTCCGTTGCTATTTTTTTTTTTAATACAAGCAGCATAGTAATATTGGTAAATGTCTGGAAGGCATAAAAGTTGTTTTACATACCAAAGGACCTAGGATCACAAGACATGAAAGATATGATAAAGAATAGGCTGTGTCAGATATAAGGGACCAAACAGGGGCCCAATCAATGTACTTCACTCTGTAAGCAATGAAAGCATCATCTAGTTATAGAGTCATTGGTTTTAATGTGGTCAAATTATGATTTATTTATTTTTCTATCTGTCAAAAATGTATGATTGCAGGCTTGTTGAAATGCTATTCTTGAGAGCGCAACACTCAAGGAATTTCTGCAATTTGGAACTCAAGAGGCAGTATGGTGTAGTTGTTTGAGTGTTGGACTGCGACACTGGAAATCAGGATTTGAATCCCTGCTTGACTATACAAACCCACTGGGTATCCTTGGGCAAATCACACTCTCTCAGCCTTGGAGGAAAACAATGGCAACACCCCCCACCCACCCCCGAACAAATCTTGCTAAAAAGCCCAGTGATAGGTTTGGCTTAGGGTCATTGTAAGTCAGAAATGACCTAAAGAACATAATAACAATTTCTATGCAAACAGGAATATGCGATTCACTGATATGGAGCTTCATGTGTGTAATTGTGGACTTATTTATTTAAGCATTTGTTGCTTGTACACTGTTTTTCCAGTCTAAATCTAAATCTAAATCAAAGAGTAGAACTGAAAAACAATGCATGTCTCTTGTAAGCAAAACACCTGATACCCATACATAAGAGTTGTTATGATTACTGAGGGCTTGCTTCAAACTTTCTGATATTAACTAAGAGATCAAGACTCTCAACAATTACAAAAGTATATACATTGTCCCAGCCACAGAGGACTTTGGAGGATTATGGTCTTAAACTGCATACAAACAATATAATTTCTTAAAAGAAATATTCCTAATACATCAGAACATGAAACTGTGGTGTCTTTAGTAGATTCAGAACTAAGGCAATGCACTGTACCATGATTCTCTGACTCACACAAAGAAAATAATTGTCAATCAAAAGATCTTTAAAATATTTATATCCCATGGGTTAAGGAAATGTTATCCCTTCTGTAATATATTTTTACATTTTTTTTTCATAGTAACTAATTATTCTCTGCAAATTAATTTCAGATTACCCAACTTCATTTGTTAAGAACTGTATACTTCAACCACAGTGTCTGAGAGAGTATACATTTGTAAATTGAAACAAAAATCATTTTTAAATCTAACATGTTGCTTATATAAATACTGGTTGATATATGTATGCACACACATGCAATTTTAATGAATCTCTATCAATCTGAGGATTTGAAACTCTACAAAGTAATCTAAATGATGAAGGGAACATTAAAATCTGAAAAAAATTAAACATCAAATGTTAAAATTAGGCCTATCTGTATCCTTTCCATCCCACAGTGATGCCACTAAAACCAATGGACCCCTACTTCTGATGAACAGTTTTTGTTTGTGACTAACACCATGGTGGAATGATTATGAAACACAACATTCATTTCACCTCAGTAAGATTAAATAGTGGCCAGATAATTACTTAGTACAAGACACTTCATTTTATTTTTGGAATGTTAAGCAGTATTAAACAGAGGAAAGAAACACCTGATTATTTCAAAACTTTGGGACGTCTTAATTACAAGAAATGGGTTGGATACAGGTTAAAACACAAACAATAGGGCTGGCAGAAGTTGACTTGCCTGCCTCCTTCACCATTCACAGAAAATGCCTCCACTTCATTTGGGGGGATCTTGTTTTCAGGAAGCGGGAAAAGCTGTGGGAGGAGAAAGCGACAATAGCAAGGAAATCCACGAAATTTGTTGCTCATGCCTAAATCTGGATCCATTTGGATATGCCTGTGATGTATAGGTGGTTAAGGGTCAGCAGCAAAGGTTTTGTTGCTCTTTGGACTGGAAGCTTGTAAGTTAATGCCGCTGTTAAACCTAGCAAGCATGACATTGTCGTTACTGTGGCTGCCCAGATGAGACAGTCCCCCATGTGCTTTGTAGTTCTCCCCTGTATGCAAACATCAATGTGATGTAATGCCATCCCAGCCTCAATGGATACCATTTTTTTGAAATGAAATATGCCCTAGACAAGTAGCCAATTGAGACCAATTGTAGTCATCATGGATAAAAACCAGAAGAAGATAACTACCACGAACACAACAATCCACTTTGAGAATATGAAATCAGCCACGAGGGAGGCTAGAGAATATAAAAACCAGAAATATTCCCCTCTGGTTATGAGAGTCTGTGGGTGGGAAAGTGCTAAACAAAAATTATGCAGAAGTTAATGGTATCAGATACCATTAGATGGTCCCAAGATATTTACATAGAACACATCTCAGGTCACCATCAGCAGGAGGAGCCAGTCTCTGCCTTCTCTCTAAATGTTTAGAAAAGCAAACCACAAGAGGCAGGAAAAGGTTTAAAAGACCAATCTGTATCTTTGTCTTGAGGTGGTGGATAAATCTAGTCTGGATCTTTCTAACATAAAATCCTAATTGAGATTCATTGCTTTGGCAAAGCAATGTTGTGTGCACACTGGACGTACAATGGCAATTTTGTTCACACTTACATCCAGGGGACACCTTACTGATTCATCTCCTATATAACATTCTCTGTAAAGGACTCTGGGGAAGATTCTAGGTAAAGAGCACTGTGAGTTTTGTGTGGTCAATTTTAAGCAGCTCAACCCAATTTACTTTCTGGATTAAAATGCTGATTGGAACACAGTTATCCTTTAGATCACAAACGTATCCAAATGTTGTGATGCAATTCTTAGCTCAAAAAAGAGTATAAAATATTAAACTGAGGAATGCATTCAAGAAAACTGGGTACAAAACACATAGGCATATGTAGAATGGAGTATATTATGGGTATATTATGAAAAATTGCAGACAAAATGAACAATGTAGGTAAAATTTTCCTGTTTGCTTTTAAGTCACAGGTTTTTGGGAAACATGGACAGGACAGGGTAAATATATGGAAAACTAAGAACCAGAAATAGACTATGGGGGGAAGCAGAGGGGCGGCACGGGGCTGCCCCAGGAAGCTGCGCCGCGGGGCCGAGGTATCCCCACACCTCGGCCCCGCAGTGCAGCTTCGCCGCTCCTGGAAGGAGCGCTAAAATAGGGCTCCTTCCACGAATCGCCAAAGGTGCGCCGCAAAAGGCTGCCGGCGCACCTTTGGCGACTCTTCCGCTGCAGTGTGTACGGACGCTGCAGCGGGAGGTCATCCTCGGCACGCCGGCCATGTGGAGGGCCAGCTGCTCCGAGGACGTTTTGGGGAAGGGGTTGGGGCGCCCACCGTGCGGCTGCCCCTCCCCTTCCTTGCCCCGAAAACGGCGCTGTGCGCCGTCTGCTTCCCCCCTAACTGACTAAACTTCCCCATCCCTAGTTTTAGGACACAGACCCACTGGAATTCACTCTCAACCTATGTTAACAGATAGGGCATTCTAGGACATACACAATGCTTCCAAATATTACAGGAGTAGACTGATAATAGTGGCCAACCTGTCTCTCCAGAAAGTTTGTCCTCTCTGAAGAACTTCCAAAAGGCAGCTTGCACCCCCACAAAACCTCATGGTGTTCACAAAGCACAGATGGAAAACAGTTGCTTTAGAGAAGCATCAAATAGGTTTTTGCAATTTTAGGGCATAGGCTGCAGCTCTAGATAAACACGAGTAACTTCAGGGCTATTTTTTTTTTAAAAATGAAACAAAAATAACCATTTGTGAATGAATTGCATACAATGAAAGAACAACAAACAAACCTTGATTTGTACCTTTATCTATATGCATATACACAAACCTCCTATAGATGCACCTAGCTATAAATGCCTACCTATAGATAAAAGACTGGAAGGAGAAGGAAGAAGAAATAAATCAAAGAAATATACCTATTGATCTCCTGAAATCTTTACAATCATATTTCAGAAGGAAAAGCAGAACTTCTTTAGCATTTATTTTTCCTGATATGTTTCTTTCAGAAGGAGATTATCAAATTCACATTGCTTTCATTCATTGAAGCAGCTTTATTGGATACAAAATCAAAATAAAGAGGGACTACTTGAATCAATTGTATGAACGGGTTAACACACTGGCCTATCATTATGAAAATTCTGCACATATTGGTTTTCTGTGTGTAATTTGTTGTTGTATGCCTTTAATGTTGTTTCTGACTTGTGGCAACCCTAAGGCAAACCTATCATGGGAGTTTCTTGGCAAGCTTTTTGTTCTGAGGGGGTATGCCATGGCCATCCTCTGAGGCTGAGAGAGTGTGACTTGCCCAAGGTCACCTAGTGGGTGTTCATGACTGAGCCAGGATTCGAACCTTGTTCTTCAGAATCATAGTCCCATTTTCAAATCACTACACTACGATGGCTCTCTTCCTTTCTGTGTATAACCCCCCAGATATACTACCTGTAAGCTCACACTACATATAGTGGGCCCTTGGTATCCAATAGAGTTTAGTGCCAGGACACCCCAACCCCTCCCATTGATACAAACATCTGTGGATGCTCAAGTCCCATTATATACCATGGTATACTAGAATCAACATTTTGGGGGGAAATTGGGGAAGGAGGTATTTTCACACTATACACGGTTGAATCTGTGGATGCAGAATCCATGGATATGGAGGACCAACTGTGCTATAATTCTCCCTAAAATTAAACTATAACTATGACAGAAAGTACTTACTGTGTTATCCAAATTAGTGTTCTACAGTGGTAAATGTTTCTTTCTTATCAGGCTACGATAAATTAAATTTTAAAGAAAAATGTTATTGCATAATTCTCTGTCTATTCAGCAGCAAATTCTGTGAGGGTTCATTGGAGACTTAAGACTCTTATTGAAGTGGATATAGAAATATAGATAATACTAAATGTGTTTCTGGCTTTTATAACAGTTCTCTTTTAACTTCAAGTTAGAAAACTGACCACCACCATCATCCTTGTTGTTTATATCCCATCTTTCCCCCAAGAATGGGACTCAAGGCATCTTACAATTCAAAATGATTATAATATAGTTAAAACATACTAAAGGTCAATATTAAAACACAATTTTAAAAATATATAAAACATACACCTAAAAAAATAAAAGGAATTGCAGAGTCTAGGGACAACCACACAGAAGGCCCTATTTCATATCTCTACCAATTGTACAGGTAAAAGTTGTAGGACTGAAATAAGGGCTTGGACAAGGTCCAAGATTCAGGGCCTGGACAAGGTCATATGCAAAGGGAGATAGGTAAAGTTAAAAGTATTTCCCATTGACAAGGTTGTCAAGTAGTGTCCAATAGTAATCTCCATTACTAAGCCAAAGAGCCAGCATTGTCAGAGATTACTCTGTGATCATGTGGCTAGCATGACTGCACAGAAACTGTTTACCTTCCCACCAAAGTGGTATCTATTTATCTACTTGCATTTGCATGTTTTCGAACTGCTAGGTTGGCAGAAGCTGGGATTAGGGATAGGAGCTCACCCCATCATGCAGCACCTTGGCCTCGAGCTGCCAACCTGCTAATCTTTCAATCAACAGAGTCAGCATCTTAACCACTTGAGCCATAGTCTGGATCTAAACCAGATAGTATTTATAGCTCATGACCAGCAGTTTAAACTGTGTCCAGAAACAGACTGGAAGCCAGTGGAGTTGAAGCTACAGAGCTGTATGATCCTTGTAACCAACCACAACTAACACTTTGCCTGCAACATTTTATACCAACTTCAAGTACTCTTCAAAGACAACCACATATAGAACATATTACAGTAATTAAAATGGGTTGTAATGAAGGGATGTGTCACTGTGATCAGATCAGCATCTCCATAAACCAGCACAGTTGACACACTAACTTTCAGTGTGAAAGCACTCCTGGCAACTGCACAAACCTAGACCTCCAGATTCAAAGTTGAGTCCAGGAGTATACCCAAAGTATAAACCTGCATCTTCAGGAGTAATTAACCCAATCCAGCATAGGCTGTATTTCTAACCTCTTTCACTAATCATGAATACCTCAGTTTTATCTGGATTTGTTTCAATTTATTTATCCTTATCTGATCCATAACTGATAGCAGACACGGGTTTAGAAATGAAACCACTTCCTTGGCATTTGCTAAAAAGGAGAAATTAATTTGAGTGTCATCAGCATGCTTTTGACACCAACAGACTCCAGTCAACCTCTTCCAGTAGTTTCATGTAGATCATGTGTAAAAGGTTGAATAAGCCTCTAAGGGCACCACACACTGCAACCACCTTTTTGGGAGGAAACACATTATTTTGCCCTGAAATGATCTCTAGAGACCATGGGGGCATTTTCATGTTTTGGGGGCTTCCTGGGCCTAAACCGGACCACCACCACCACCCCAATTGGATAAGGAACATTTGGGAGGAGGCTTTTATTGAAAAATTTTGCAAAACATTTGTTTGACCCAGGAGGGCCACTGTGGTCTTCAAACATGGTGGAAATGCTCTACACACCCCAGAGGACAGGTTGGAGCATTGTTTTTACCTCAGGGGGCAGCAGGGAGACAAAAAAAATCCTATGGGCCACACTTTGTCCAACCCTGATATTGATATTTTATAGTATGAGCCCTAAGGAACCCCACAAATGAATGGCCAAACAGTTTAACAGGAATTCCTAAGCACCAGATTCTGGCCTCGGTTGTCCAGAACAAGATAGAGCCACTGAAAAAAGAGTGCCCCCAAGTCTGATCCTGCAATATAACCAAGAAAGATACCATGGATCACCAGAATCAACAGGAAACACTCCCTGCAACATCCAATTCACGATGAAGACTGTCCACCTCAAGACCAATGTCCAAAGTGACCAAAATCATGAGTGGGACCAGAGAGTACTTGGGAAAGCTCCATGGATGTCCAAGACACCATGAAATCCTGAGTCATTCCTAACAGAGCTGTTGAAATCACCCAGAAACACAAGCTCCAACATCAACCCTGAGACCATCCCAGTTAGTTCAGAAAGGGAGACTGCTGAGCAGTAGGGTTGTCAGTACATCAATAGAATCTTTATTCTGTCCTAGCCATGTGCTTTCAAGAACATACACTCAAACCTGGCAGACTGTGAAATAGGGTACCAGATCAGGGGAATGGAATGAAGTACGTTGGGAAAGTAACAATTCAGGTAATATAATTAAGAGGAACAGTAACATTATGAATTGGTCAGCTGGAGAAACAATGAAACATTTTAATATTAATTCAGAATGTTTCAAATTATCATTATCCAGCAGAGGGCAACCATGACCAAGTAAGATGGTTACACTATGTGACCATAGGTATGAAAATTATTTTGAAAATAGATGGAAATTTGCTACTTTGTTAAATAACGAGCTGTATAACACTATCACAAATAAATAAAATGCTGGAACTGAACACCAATTCTAGTGGCAATTGTAATCTTCAAGCATCCTTCTATTGGCAAACTTTGAGAAAGGAAAGGTATTCTAAATGTCCCCCCCCCCCCAATACAGTGGACCCTTGGTATCCACTGCAGTTTGGTTCAGGACCCCCACTCCTGCCCCCATGGATACTGAAATTTGCAGATACTCAAGTCTCATTAAATACAATGACGTAATAAAAGGGTGTTCCTTACATAAAGTGGCAAAATCAAGGTTTGCTTTTTGGGTTATATATATATTACTGAATTATTTTTTTCCTCTTCTGCTGCATTAAAAGAAAATAAATCTGGAGGCTAATTTTTATATACAGAATATAGCATTTTTGTATTGTAATGCCTATACAACATTCAGTAGCTTATAGGATCAGGATGAAAAGTATTGTGGCAGTCAATCTTTAATTCTTATGGGAAATCGCCTTAAAATAGGAAATGAAAACCCCAGAGTGCGAATTGCAGCAATTCTACACTGATGCAGATGTTTCTATGTGTGATGCAGTAGCTGAAAAGGTCAAAGCAGTTTTAGGCTGCATCAATAGAAGTATAGTGTCTAGATCAAGGGAAGTAATAATGCCACTGTATTCTGCTTTTGTCAGGCCCCAGCTGGAATACTGTGTCCAGTTCTGGGCACAATTCAAAAAGGATGTCAAAAAACTGGAGTGTGTCCAGAGGAGGGTGACTAAAATGGTGAAGGGTCTGGAAACCATGCCCTATGACTTAGGGAACTGGGTATGTTTAGCCTGGAGAAGAGACAGTTAAGATAGCCCTGTTTAAATATTTGAAGGGATGTCATAATGAGGAGGGAGCTAGCTTGTTTTCTGCTGTTCCAGAGAACAGGACCCAGAACAATGGGTGCAAGCTACAGGAAAAGAGATTCCACCTGAACATTAGGAGGAACTTTCTAACAGTGAGAGCTGTTCAACAGTGGAACACACTCCCTCAGAGAGTGGTGGAGTCTCCTTCTTTGGGGGATCTTTAAACAGAGGCTGGATGGTTATCTGTCGGGGATGCTTTGATTTTGAGTTTCTGCATGGCAGGGGGTTGGAGTGGATGGCCTTTGTAGTCTCTTCCAACTGTATGATTCTAGGTGTCACTATAAACAAAAAGTATCATTACTCCATATTAATGTCAAGTAGACTCTACGAAGATGCAGCATAGCCGCTAAATGGTATGGGAAGTTCTACTTGGGCAGACCTGGAAATAGAAAATAGAGGGCCCCTCCCTTTCATAGATCCAGAAATAACTCATTAATGAAGCCCTTTTCCATTAGATGGAATTCTGTGTCAAGATTCATCCTCGTCCTTTATAAACCATGTTTTCTTAATTTGGTGTAGATTTTATGTCCCAAGATGTGGGAGTTTAATGTAAAACTTTGCAGTAAATATACCAAGCTGTAACAGGGCGCACATGCTTTCAATCTCACATGTATGAATGGACAGACACACACCCTTATCTAAACTTCCAGTGTACTTGGGAGACACAAACTTATTAGGACAGTGAGCACAGCTTCCAAATGTGGTCCTAGAAACTTGCATTTTAATCCATGCGAGCCCCATTGAAATAAATGGAAATTGTACAACAGCAGGAATCTGTGGATTGCACCCAAGTCCTACAAAGCAGGCGGTTAGGTTACATATAGGTTGCAACAAATAATACTCATTGCTTGGCCAATGCAAGCTGCAATCTTACTGCATAAGTTGAAATGACAAGCTTTTATTATTCCTAAGCACTTGATTTCTGAAACATTTGCACAATCTGTTAAGTCCAGACAAATTTAAATGGTTCTGACATGCAGCCTGCTAGGGTCAGTGACAAGGATAATGCTTCTGTTCGCGGGTAAAATTTTGTGGCATATAGGTCACTCTCTTAAGGGGAATCAACTGTGTGTCTCTTCTTTGCATTTCCACCACAATCCTTCATCTTGCAGCCTGGAGCTGAGAGTGAAATGCAAGAAAGGAGTTGAATGCTCAAAGCAAAAATCTGCTTCCAGGACAATCCATTATATCTGACAAGTTAAATGTTCCATGGTAGACCATATGGCATCAGAGCAGGGCTGAGGATGGAAGAGGGAAACTCAGCAAATGCATCACAATTAAGGAGTTTGACTATAGACTATATGTTGACTCAGTGTGTTGGGGAGGGGAGAGAAGGGGAAAATATAAATAATTAATTATTGGGGCATATGTATTTATCAGTAAACCTAAACAGGCCTCTCTCTGTTTCACTTACTCACTGGAACATCATTTCTTTCAACTTATGGACATTATCATTCAGAAGACTAATCTTCATTCACAGAATTGTTTGGTGATAGGCCTTTACCAATACTAAAACAATATATATTACTTCAAGTTGAGCCACCCTTATCCAGAATTCTAAAATCAGAATATTCCTCAAACCAACCCATTTTTCATGGGTGACTGAGATGGTGACACCTTTGATTTTTGATGGTTCAATGTACACAAACCTGGTTTCATGCACAAAATTATTTAAAATATTGTATAAAATTACCTTCAGGCTACGTGAATAAGGCATATATGAAACATAAATGAATATTTGGTTGAATCTTGGGTCCCATCCCCAAGATATTCCACTATGTACATTTATGCAAATACAGATATTCCAAAATCAAAAATATAAATAAATCTATATTATGTAACACTTCTGGTCCCAAGCATTTCAGCTAAAGGATACTTAAACTGTTTATGCTAATATGAGGCATTACATGGAATCCTTAATATAGAAAACAAAGTACTAGGAATATTTAGGATTAAGTAGGGACTTTCTGGTAAATATCTGAGCAGTTACACTTAATTGCAACATGAAATTCAAGTAAAGCCTTCACTTCCAACTTATTATCTTTAAAATCTTTGTGTGAGGATTTCTTCCTAGGCTATGTGCAACTTGGTCTAGAGCAAATGCAACTGTAGACAAAGCTTCCTAATATAGTCTTTATCTTCCGAAGTCAGACATTCTGTGGCATCAAATCAATTAGCAAATGACTAAGGAGCTTATCACACCGCTAAAACAAAATGTCTTACCTCTCCCAAATTCAATTTTAATTTGGGTGTCATCTGGATACTATTGCGGGATTTTGCCACTGAATCTACCACCCGGGTCCATCCCGGGTCCATCCCAGGTCACAGGGGTGTTTAGCGCACCTCTTTCTGAAACCGGGAGTTTTCTGACTTTAAAAAAATGGCTGCTGGAGCGCTCCTGGGGGAGAATCAAGTCTGAAGCAAAGTCTAATATATTAATCTATTCATTACATTTCTGTACTGTCCAATAACCAAAGTTCTTTCAACTATAGCATTTTAAAATGAAAAACAAACAAACAAAACAACAACCTAGGATAAAACCAAAGCCCTAGTGGGGTGGATGAGGAATGTGAGCCTTGCTGTCTTATATAGATGATTTCCAGTATCAACGAGCCTTTTCTGGGACAAATCGGAACAATTTGTATTATCTTGTCAATCACTCAAACAGGGCACACTTGGGCACTCATGGGGGTGACTTGCTTTATAATGAAAGTTATTAAGCTGTTCTTCCACCAGCAAACATCTCTTGTATCAGAGATGTTCTATGAACACCTTTGTTACAACAGTTTTTACAAAATGACTAAAGTGGAAGGGCTTTTCAGAAGGTGCTGTACTGTTTTAATTGTACTGTTTTTAAAACTGGTTTTCAACATTTTAATTCTATGTTTTAAATAGTTTTTAGTGTTGTTAATACTTTAATGTTGATCTTTTACATTTGTTATATATTATGTATTTGTTTTAAATTATAATTTACCTTGAGTCCTGGTTTTGCAAAGAAGGCAGATCATAAATTATGATGATGATGGAGATGATGGCAATTCTTTAATTAAATCAATGAAACTTTCATGTAGAAAGGTTCCAGATTTGAACTATTATGTCCATGTAAGGTCCACTACCATCCCACGTAAATACTGCCAAATGGATCAATAATCTGGCTTGGTGGGCAGCCTCCTATGTTTCAGATGTTTTGAAATCTATTTATGTTATATTCCAATCACTCTGAGAAATTCAGAGAAAATGATACCAGGGTCTCAGAGTTTTGCAGCCAAGCCACAAGTTCAATGAGGCTTACTTCCATTTAAAATGGTGATTAATTGTATGATTTTTAATCAATGACTTTATTAACTGTTGATTAACTCTGTGTTAACCATGGATAGTAGTCTTAGCAATTTCATGCAAGGGCTATACTTTTTTTCTTTTTTGGTAATGTACACATGTATTGTGGCAGAATACTGTAGAAAAGCATTCCTTTAGATGTGAGAGAAAAATGGGTTGTTTTTATTTTTATTTATTAAAAAGATTTTAAACTGTGCTAGAAGACAATGCCTTCTGTAGGAGGCTTACAAGATTAAAATACAATTTCAGTATAACAATAAATAATACAACAATAACCCATAAGCAATAAACACAATTTAATAACTCTCTATAGTATTTCATAATCTAGTTTGTGGACAAGATGAGAAATAATCCTCATCTTTTCTTATCCTCCATATCTGCAAGTGAGGGTTTCCTATCCCCAGTTACAGAAAGAGCCAGAGTGCCTTTGGTTTTTCAGTGTGCCATACAAGAAAAACACAATGGTGTAGTTGCTGAATTTCAATACAATGCTTTCCACATTTTTATTAAGTTTTTGTGCCCAACTAAGCAGCCTTCATATGAATATGAACAAGATGGGAATGGAGATTCATGGACCTAAAAATTCTTTGAAAACAATATAATAAATCCTAGGCATCTTTAAAAAAAAACAAAAAAAACCCCAAACTATTTAATGGCCAATAATTATATATCTAAAGTATATGAAACATATTATTCCATTTTACTGAGGTTTCTTTGGTAAAAAGAAAATTCAACATTTTACACTTCAGTTAAAATGTAAGTACTTTGAAAGGAAATATGATGTATAGCAAAGTTCCTCAACTTCAAGACCTCCTTAATCTGTTAATGTATTCCTGCATGGCAAGGGGGTGGGCTGGATTGCCCTTGTGATTTCTTCCAACTCTATGATTCTAAGATGATATGATTCTTGTTCATAAAAGGACAGAACCCGCTAACTCATTTACCTTAGCAATTGGTAAACAGATACAATATTAGGTATAACAGATTATGCTTGATCTTGGCTGAAAGGTTGAGATTCCTTTTAGAATCTCCTAAAATTGGCCCAATTATTTAAGATTTTTTTTATTATGTCTATTTTATTGTGTTTAGGGAATGCCAAATTGTATCATATCTGATATTGTACAATTTTTGTCTGTTTGTATTGATGGATCTATGGACTGTAATAATAAACACTGTATATAATACATCGCTGTCATGATTAATAAGTAACATTTACTAATCTTCCCTTCCAAGGGAAGGGATTTTCCCATTAATTTGTCTAATTTCATTTTATAGCTATTCAAGGTAGCAACCATCAGTACATTTTGTAGTAGTACATTTAATGTTTTTTCTATCTTTGGTGTGAAGAACTACCATTTCTCTTTCAATACAAGGAGAGGGGAGGAAACTGCAAATCAAACATATATGGAAAGCACCAGCTTGAGGAAGGCTATGGTATAGGAATTATTGCGTTAAAGTCATTTTCATAGATAGTAATGTAATCTGGAGAGCCAGGATCAAGATTTTAGCATTGGACTACAACTCTGTAAACCAGGCTTTGAATCCCTGCTTGGCCACAGAAACCCAGTGGCAAGACACACTGTCAACCCCCTCTGAACAAATTTTGCCAAGAAAACTCCTAACAGAGTCACCTTAGGGTTGTCATAAGTTGGAAACAACTTGAAGGTACATAAGAACAATGTAAATTAGAATTGTACGGCAACTATCATGTCAATTTCAATTTGATCCATATTTCCATGCTAAATTGTCTCTATGAAGAAATCCTGATTGGAGAGGAAAATATTTTCAGTGGAAGATATGGGCAGAAACATTTTAGAATTGTTCCACAACACCAATGTAATGTGGCCTTACTGGACAGGAATGTGGGCCAGAAAGTAAATCCTGCCCCCACCATTCCTGACCATGAAAGTAACATGTGATTACAAAGATCTGAAAAGGGTTTGGTAACCATGATTTGACTTAATTTAGTTATGAAGTTACTATAAGCAAGAAGCCTGGTAAGAATGGGTTGCTGCTCAAAGGAGCTTCAGAACTGTGTTCAATCATTTTCAGAACTTAATGCTCAATGTGCAGAATTCTAACTTGCATGCAGATCCTGGGGGAGGGAGAGTGGAGCTAGCATGTGTTCTCATGTCTTCACGCCTGTTTTAGCCCTAAACAGGTCCTGATTGCATGAACAAGATTCATATGCTTCCTAAAGCTGAATCATTAATTATTTGTGATTACACACTCTCATTCCATGAACACATAAAATCCTGGCTATCAAAAGATCATATCTTCCCTAATGTATACTTCATCATTTGATAAAATTATTTTCAGTTGATTACAATATCAGTTCTTGTTTTCTTATAGATATTATACACAACTGGAATAGTTTTGAATTCGAGTTTCCCATTTCTTACTGTCAGTAATATTGCTATAGAGTTCTGTCACCACAATTACTTTCAACATATGCTGGGTGACAACTCTTTGAACTAAAAGCTACTAAAAAGTGCACTAAAAATTGTTGTTCTAAAAAAAGGAGGGGACAATATCACATGGCTACAGACAAAAGTGTCAGTCATCTCAGGACTCTAATTAGAAGATTCTGACTTTTACTGGAATTAACTGAACTTTAGCTGAACATTGACACTTAAGTAAAAGTTTGACTTTCCTTTCATTTAAGAGAAAGTGAGGCAAAAGAACATCCACATTTCAAAAGCAACTGCAGATAACTTTTAAATCTGGTATTGGAAATATGGGGTGAAACAGACGAGTGGCTAGGAGCAGCTTCTGGCATCTCCAGCAGTGGTCGGGTCCTGGTCAGCACAGGTCTCATCCCAAATGAGTTGCCAGCAGGAGCATTTTTTAACCAATCCTTTTGCCGGTGGCTTCAGAGCTGCTTCCCACCACTCTGGAGGCATGTGTCATCTGCACACCACACCACCGAAGTGACCAGAATCACTCCTTTTGGCCCGTCTGCCTTACGCCTATATCTACTTAAAAATAGCTAATTGAGTCTTCTAGGTTAAATGCAAGTACACTTTACAAAGAAATTTCAACTTCAAACAATTTATATCTAGATAAAATCGCAAGAGCACATTACTACTGTTTATTTCTTGGAGGTCTATTAGTTCATGCCAGAGGTTGCTTCCAAAACACAAAACATACAGTCAGAACATGTGAACTCAGATGTTCAAATTAAAATTCTGGTAGCCAAGAGAATTCTCATTTTAAAGTTATATTTATGATGTTCTTCTGTATCATAAACTTTCTGAAGCAATTGAAGTTTCTGATCATTTTTCAAAGGCAGCCCCACATACAGTGTATTGTAGTGATCCAAATGGAATGTAAGCAAGACATTGTGTAAATGCACTCCTGGTCACTTGGCATAAGGCTTTAGGATGAATCCAGGAATACACCCAAAAGTGAACCTGCATCTTCAGGGGGAGTATAGTCCCATTCAACACAGCCTTTTTGAATCCAAAAATCTAAAAATCTTAAATAGTATAGGTGATATAACAGAACCTTAAATGACTCAACAAGCCAGTGGCCAAGGAGTCAAATAGGAATTCCCCAGCACCATCCTCTGAGAGTACTAAGAATGAAAGTGATAGAGACAATCTCCCTCATTCAGGAATTCCTGGTGTTGAGAGGCCATCACACACTCTAGTACCTTGCCCAAAATGGAACATGGGAGACCAGTTGATAGTTATCCACTGTGGTAGGATCATGGGGAGTTGAAAGAAAGAAAGAAATACAGGTCTAACAACAGGTCTTCAAATACAGGTCTAACAACAGCCTCCTTCAGATATGTTAGGAACCTGCCTTTCATTAATCACTTCTATTACCCAGTAAGTAGAGAGATCTGGTAGCACCTTTCAAAGATGCTACAAGATCTCTCTAAGTATTGATTTTACAGACTAACACAGCTATATCTTTGAATTCTATCACCCACTCAGGCAACCACTCTGTGCCCTGTTTCATAAGTCAGGAAGGACAGGGGCCTAATACATATGTTTTGACTCTCACCTTTCCAACGATCCCATCCACATCTTTGAGCGGCAGAATTTGAGAAGTATGCACTATCACTGGACAAACTGGGGGCAGAGTTACATCCACCAGAACAATTTCAACTCTAGCACACAAGTCAGGATGAATCTGATTCATTTTATCTGCAAAGCTCCAAGGAAGTTCTTCACAGTGGACTGTTGAGTGGCTTAAATTGTCCTGTGGGCCATACTGTAACTGGCTGCTGACCAGTTGAAACAGCTCTGCTGGACTGCTCTTTGCAGATGCAATAGTGCTGGTGAAAAAAGTATTTTTGCCGTCCTTATTGCTCCACCATAGGCATCCAGATAGCCCATCTTCAGTCAGTCTTGCTCTGAATTTTCCCCAATGTCACTTTAGTCAGTCAGTCTTGCTTTATTGTTGCAAGCTCTTTAGACAGCCATGAGTTGACTTTGTTCCATTCCATGAGAGAGAACACTTAGATGTGATCATGTCACCACACTGATCATTTCAAAATTCTAAAGATCAATCAGGGTTTCAAAAGAACTGCCTGCTGAGGCAGCAGGAAACTCCCCAAGAGCCATCATTTATCCATACGGATCCATAAGCCTCTGTGGGGAAGTAACTTAGTGAATTACTAACCCCTGCAGAGGCTCTAAGTTGTAGCAAGTCTAAATGTAACAAGAGGTGATCTGTCCATGGCAATGGAATAATAGAAAGCTCCTCCATTCCCAGATGACATACGTCCCATCCAACACAGAATATAATGTCCAGTTTGTGACCACTAGCATGAGTAGCATCAGATACCATTTGGGACACAATCATGTGAAATACTGAGCCACTCCCAACAGCACAGATTCAACAAAGATGTTTAAATCCTCTATGATCACATGCTATACAGAATCCAAAACCATCCCCAAGACTATCCCAGTTAGCTCAGAAAGGGAGACTTTTGAACAGCAGAGTGTACATCAACAGAAATCTGTAATCTATAAACAGTGTTCTTGTACAAAGGTTGGTTAACCTATTCATTTAAAGCTTGAAAGATGCAATCCCCTTAGGTGGGTCCTCTACCTTTGCAAATCAATCAACTCCACAATGAATCTGGGAGGCATATATATTTCCCTTTTAAAAATACAAATATTTATCATGTAATTCAAAAAAAGCCTTTTATGAAGGTTTGGTAAGCAAAAGCCCCTTATAAAATGATTTTGTACCAGAAATTTAGTCAAATTCTGCAAATCAGAAAAAGGGTTACAGTTCTTGATTTCTAAAAATAGTTAATGAGAAGGCCAAATACTTGAATTTCCAAACTGACATTCAAATATGGACTGGACTCAAATTGGGTGGCCTCTCAAGCATCCAAGTAAAATAAGGATCTTTTTTAAAAAACTGCTGACTTTATGGACAGCCCTAAACACTGGTCCTTCATCTGAAAAACAAGCAGGGGATAGTCCCACTAGAGAGAATTAACATAGACCTGAAACTTTCTCCCACATTTCCAAACCTAGATCTTTTACCATGCACTTGAGCTTTCAAATAATAATTAAACTTTGAGGAATATATTTTATACATGCAGAATTTATGCATACTGAAGAGCAAAGACATACAACTGAGCACTAAAGTCAGAATTGTCCAGGCCATTGTATTTCCCATTCCCATGTGAGGATGCAAGAGCTGGACAGTGAAGGAAGCCAACAGAAAGAAAATCAACTCATTTGAAATGTAGTGCTGGAGAACAGTACTTAGGATATCATGGACAGCCAAGAAGACCAACAAATGGGTTCTTGAACAGGTCAGACCAGGACTCTCCTTGAACAGATAAGACCAGGAAGCAAAGATTGAGACTATTGTACTTCGGCCACATAATGAGAAGGCACAGGTCACTAGAAAAAACTAGTGAAAAACTATAGAAAAACACTAGAAAAAAACTATAATGCTAGGAAAGGTAAAGGGTAGAAGAAAGAGAGGAAGACCACAAACCAGATAGACTCAATCAGGGGATTTATTGGCAAGGGCTTGCAGGATCTGGGCAAGGCAGTAGAAGATAGGGATTCTTGGAGATTTCTCATCCACAGGGTCACCGTGAGTTGGAACCAACTCAAGAGCAGCTAACAACAACAAGACCCGCTTTATTTTTTAAAAGTAGTGGTTGGTGTGTGTGTGTGTGTGTTTAAGTAGATTATTTATATATCATAGATAGTTCATATAAAACTATAAAAGAAACAAGTGTACAATCTTTAAACCCTCTGAGATTAGAAATAAACTTCCATGTATGGGTACCACTGCCTAGACTGCCAATAACTTCTGTATATATTAATGTAAATATGTGAACACAGAAGGGAGGGGGAGAGGGAGAAAGAAAGAAAGAAAAAGCTACAATTGCACAAAACTCACACCAGTATAATGAGGCAGGTCTTCATGCTTTGTAAACCCCACTACTGTATACAGATCAACATTTCTATTGCTAATTAAAATGCCCATATGGTAAAATAACACCTTATCCATGGAGCTTCTAAGTGCAGTAATTGTCAGTAATGAACTCTTATAATGTTAACATTGTTATCTGACATGTTGGCATAGTCTGAATTTGAAAAGCAGTGTTTCCTAACCATCATGAAATACAATTAGCACTTTAGGCTAAATATGTATTTTACTAGAGGGTTGCCTAAGATCATCACACTTGCAGTTAGCATTAAGATAGTATTGAAAAAGAAAATCTAACACGCTGTCAATAGCAGAATTTACTTCACCTGCCATATTTTTGCAAACCGCAGAGCCTCCATAATTTATTATCATTAAAAAAAAGCATTAAATTCACAATTGTACCAGACAATACACATTCCACCATTTTGTTTTTAATATTGTAATGAATTTAAATGCAGCTGAAAATCTAGCAACAACTGTGTAACAAGAAAGCATGCCACTTTTAGAGGTAAGCAGTAGTGCATGGCAATTGTGTGGGAAGAAGTTATAGAGAATACCAAACTTTAGTAGGGCCTTATGAGAGCAGAACATTACACAGGCAAACATTGAAAGAGCATAACTGAATAGAGAGATATGGCAACAGAGCAGAGTAAGTTAAAAGCTGCCATACCAAACAAAAAATATTTTGCTTCCTATATCTGTCGCCTGATATTGAAGAACCTCGGAAGAAGGTAAGGACTCTGAAATGTCAGCAGACCCTAAAGCAATATGCTGATTTTATCTATTGTCAAAATTAGCACGAGATTTGAATGTCCATTTCATAAAGTGAACAACTGAGAAAGGATTTTTTTTAGTAGCTGAATGCTAGCCTTTGCATCTCTCAAGACCACCCCACCCCTCCAAATTTATGACTGTGGGGCTTTGCAGATGGCGTAAAGTGCTGTCTTCGAGACAAGGAAGGGGAGGGGCAGCCAGGCACCCCAACCCCTTCCTGAGGATGTCATCAGAGCACCCACTGTTGCACACGGCGAGCACTCCGATGACGTCCTTCAGTCACAGCGTCCAGACACGCTGCGATGGAAGAGGCACGCGCCACCTCTTCCGGCGCCCTTTCCGCGGCTTGAGGAAGGAGCACTATTTTAGCACTCCTTCCAGGGCTGCCCAAAGAGTGGATTGGGTTTGAGGAGTGGGGCAGCCTCGGCCCCAATCCTCGGCTTCTTGGGGCGGCCCATGGCTGCCTGTCTGTAAAGGCCCTGTATTTAGTTGTTTTTACATACAATTATTGTAAATTGTTGCTTACCTATGCAAGCCCACATTAATTCTTAACTTGTTTGCTTAAATCCAATTGGTATTCCCAACAGAATGGACTCACCTAGATTACATATTTCCCTGGTAGCATTGTAAAATAACTTTAATAACTGATATCTAACAGAATACTCTTGTCATCAAGTCCTACCACTTTAGCAACAACATAGTGAGAACATTTTGACCACATTGTCTGGTCCAAGAAAAGCATGTCAAGAAAGAAATATGGGCTGGTGGTATTTGTCACATTCCTATAACAGCAAAACATATTCACACATTCTTAACACAAAATATCAGGAAATTAATCTCCTTTTAGGGATGGGTTTACACAAAAAGCATCCCTTACTGGCCAAAGTTAAAGTGCTGCAGGGGAAAAATTGTGAGTTTTGTGTGATTTAAATAGATATTTCTAGATGCATTAAACACAGGCAATAATGTGCTAGAACAAATACACCATTCATACATGATGATGTTAGTGTTCCTTGATCTCTCAAAACATTTTTTTAATATGGATGGGCAGCTGTGCACTGAGAAAGGTATCCCAACTTTTCTAACCATCCTGCAATTTCATCTTCACAATGTCTCTTTATTTGGGTTTGTGCAAAAGCTGTGAATTTAATCAAATAGGGTTTGATCCTGCTGTCTATGTGTGGGAAACATTTCCATTAACCTCAGTGGGGTTATGCTTGCTTAAGTGCTGCTGAAGCAAATGAAACATCTGTGCATGGTTGCTCTTTTAAAAAACAAGCAGCCAGAAATATTTATATTCTTTAAAAACTAAAAACAGGCATGCATTTTTGCAATTAAACAATATTTTTTTTAAAAAAAAATGAGCTGAAGATATGAGGCAATGGTAGATTTTTATGTGTCCTGTGGAAATAAAAGACGGATATTGCGAGATGGGCTGTTTGTTTTAGAAAAAATGTGATCATAAGCATGCATAAAAATTACTCTGTTACACAACTACATACATCTACTCCATCCAACATTCACACTCCCACAGTTCAAAATGAAGACATTTAATTTTATACAGCAAATTGTTGTCCAGATTCATGAATACCTTTGGAAACCAAATAAAAGGCAAGAGCACTGATAATTCCTTGGAGTTCTCTATCTCATCTGCTTTGAACTACAGTTAGTCCTCTAATATTCAGAGTGGTGTTTTTTTAATTCCTGGATTCAAGCATCCATGGTTTGAAAATATTTTAAAAAAATATAAATTCAAAAAGGCAAACCTTGACTTTGCCTTTTTATACAAGGGACACCAACTTACTGTGCATCAGCCCTTAGTGTGGTGGCTTAGTATTAAGATGCCAATTCTGATGATTGGAAGGTTGGTATTCAAGGCCCAAACGCCACATGATGGGGTGAGCTCCCATCACTAGTCCCAGTTTCTGTCAACCTGGCAGCTCGAAAACGTGCAAAAGCAAGTAGATAAATAGGTACAACTTTGGTGGGAATGCAACACCATTCTGTGCAGTCATGCTGGCCACATAACCACCGGAGTTGTCTTCAGACAATGCTGGCTCTTCAGCTTAGTAAGGAGGATGAACACCACCTCCTACAATCAGTTACGACGAGACATTCATGTCAAGAGAAAACCTTTACCTTTAATGATAATGAAACTAAGGGGCTATTCAGATGGGCAAAAGAGGTGCTTTGAGGGTAACTTGTAGGTGTGGCATTTAGATGACACATGCCTAAATGTTGCCAGGAAAGCACCCTCTAGCCATCGTATGCTGAGAAAAGCCACTCCAAAAAGGAGCCACTTTTTTCTGCTCCTTCAGCGAAGATGCGCACCTTCGCATGTGCATATGTATGCAGCGACACTGGTGCAACAGAAAATGGCTGTATAAATGCAGCATCGTATGTGCGGCAGAAATTGAGTCAGCGATTCACAGCATGTGCCCTATGATGCAAGCTTTAATTTAAAGCGCCCTATGCTTCCAACTGTGGATGCACCAGCGCAGATACACTTGAATATTAAAACCCTAACCCTAATTGTAACCCTACGCATGCGCCCTAGCAACTGTCCTCTGTTATGACAATAAATGTATTCTGTTGCATGTACGCTTGCTCTCAGCATGCACAACAGTTTGCATGAAAAAGGCTTCTGTGACCTCTTCTGTACAGGTGTACAGACCTGCACACCACTTCCTGGCATGATGGGGGGGCTCCTGGAGTAATATTTGTCCATGTGTCCTGTTGACCATGTCTCTTGCATGACCACCAGCTGCATGTATCCAATCTGGCCACACAAACCTCCCTTGCATGTACCTCTCCCCTCACCCCTGATCTGTGTGGGACATGTTTGGTGGAGGATGACAGAGTAGGTTTCTTTTCAGTTGACAAACTTGTTCCTTCACCCCAAGGGTGGCACAATCAGACAGTGGCACCTGTCTACAGCACCCACTCCTTGGGGGAAGCCAAGTTCAGTGAATCCTTGTATATGTGGCTGTATGACAGGTCCTGTGCACATGCGCAAGCATGCCAAACTTCAGTCACCTTTGTACAGACAAAATGACAGATTGTATACCACCCTATAACAGGTCCTGCGCAGGTTTGCAGGGATGCCGAAGTTCAGTCACCTTTGTACATACAGAATGATAGACTGTATACTACCCTATCACAGATCCTGTGCAGATGCACAGGTGTGCAGAGATGTGTTCCTGTGCTGTGCACATGCATCTGAGAGAATAAAAATAATAATAATAAAGAAGCCGCTGGTCAAACAGGTCATGAAGTACACCATGAGACATCTGTGACCTTCTTACTGACAGATGTCCTGGAACACTGGTAAACACTGGACAGTAGAATAACAGTAGTGTCTTCTTTCAGGATTGATGTCAGGATATGCCCATGGGCTGAATGTGACTATGAGGTCTTTGTTTAACTATGCTGATCCAAAAAGAGGCCATGATCTGTTATGGATTTCCACCCATTTTCACTAAGGTGAAAATGATTTGGAACAAATTTTGGGCTTGGAATTCAGCAGAACTTGAAAAATGTCAAACATTTATTAGCAATAGAGGGTTTTTGTTTTGTTGTTTCTTTTAAAGAGAGAGTAAATTCCATTGCTCTTAAAGATTGCTCTCAAAGAACTGGGTGTGCCACTACATTTGATTGTCCTGATGTGTAACCTGTACTAAGGATAAGAGCCTACTACTAGAACAGAATGGAGAAACAGAATGGATCGCAATCCTAAAGGAGGTCAAGCAAGGCTGCATTCTATCACTCTATTTGTTCAACTTGTAGAGAGAAAATTTTATACACAGCTGATTTAAGAGGAAGGAAGAGTGAAGATCAGAGGACTGAGTATCAATAATCATAAAGATATATAGATGACATTGTACTGCTTGCAGAAAATAAAAAAAAGACTTGGAGCAATTATTAAAGAAAGTCAAAGAAGAAAAGACTAAGGTCAGCTTACTGCTGAACTTTAAGAAAACAAAAATAATGACTGTAGAGGATTTACATAAAGTCAATATAGATGATGAGGAAATTGAAATTGTTAAAAAAAAATTCCAGTGTCCTCATTTAATCATTGATTAGAATAGAAATTGCAGCCAAGAAATCAGAAGACTAGGACTGGGAAGGGCAGCTATGAAGGAACTAGACATGCCATCATATTTCTCATTACTATGCATGAGTGTGAGAGTTGGATGATGAAGAAAGCTGATGAAAAGAAAATGAAATCATTTGAGTTGTGATGCTGGAGAAGAGTTCTGAGAGTACTGTGGATGGCCAAAAAGACAAAAAATAGGTGCTTGGATAGATCAAGCCTGAACTCTGTCTGGAAACCAAGATGACCAAATTGAGGTTGCCATACTTTGGCTACATCATGAGAAGTCATGACTCACTAGAAAAGACAATAATGCTTGGAAGGGTGGAAGGCAGTAGAAAGAAAGACCATATTCCAAATGGATAGCTTTAATCAAGGAAGATACAGCCCTGAGTTTGCAGGACCTGACCAGAGCTGTTGAAGATATGAGAGGTAGCTCATTCACAGAGTCACCATGAGCCTAGATCAACTGTAAGGCAGTCAGCAGCAGCAGCAACAACAACAACATCAGCAACAATAACAAACCCCATTAAGCTCAGCAAACATAGAAGAAAGGCCACTAACTTCAGGGAGACTGTGGTGCATGGCAGTAAGTATGTGGTGGGGAGGGGATATTCCCCTCCTAAGGGCAATATTCCAAAACATCAGAAAATATTTTTTTCAGATGGCTATGCAAAGAGAATTGGGGGGAAAACCCTCTGTTAACCCTGAAATAGTTATTACATTATGACTCTTTTTTTCTCACAATGGGTGATAAGAAATAAGACAACTCATCTCTGTGGTAAGAAAAGTACAAGCAGAGGGCAGAAAACATGTGGTGGATATTGTTGGGGGCTCCCTGAAAAATTAGTGCTTGATTTTGAAGTGATCCACTGAAAGATCAATCTATGCTGATTTCGGCACACACTAAATCAGAAATGCACTTAACTTTAGAAACAGTACATATTTCAACAGTAATTGTTACAATTAGCCATGAAAATCAGAATTTGATGCAAACACATTTTTGTTTTTCTGGTTAAGAGTGATTACACTCCAAAAAGTATTTATTTCAAATACCACCACTAAGGAATAGAGAACAAATAGTGATAGGCTATTTTATCAGACACCATTTCCTCAAGAGGAGAGAGGAACTTTGGACTATCTGTTTTAATAGAGTTCAGAAAGCAGCTTTTAGGGTGAAAGAATGACCTGGTTGGATGAAGCAGATTTTTTTTTTAAATAATAAAACTCTTCAAAATACTCTTATAAATTTTGAAGGGAGGTTGGACAAATTTATTCCAACTGTTAAAAATAAAAATAAATAAATAAATAAATGCTTCATTTCTAAGATACAGCCATGACATAAACAAATAGAATGAACACTTGGCCTATCTGATAGAAGTGTACCCTAAAATATATAATTTCACAAAACTGTTTGGAAGAAAGTTCAAACAAGTGTGTGTGTGTGTGTGTGTGTGTGTGTTTGAGTGAGTGAGAGATGATTATGTCCAAAAAATGAATATTATTTCATAAAAATAAATAAACAAATGAATCAGTTGAATGAAACTGAGTCATTACTAAGGACTGGAGTTGCCCTTTAACCGGGGGGTGGGGGGGGGGAGAACCGAAAGCAAGAAAATCACTATTGACATGCTGGATTAAGAAGAAATCAATGGCCATAATTTTCAAATTATATCCTCCTTGGGAGAAAATGGCCTCAATCTCTCTGAAAGCTGCAGTTTTTGGTGTTTAAGGACTGCCAAACAACCTGATTTTTTTTTAAAAAAATAAAACACTGCAATTTTTATATGCGATCACTTTGAAGTAAACGCCACTGACAACAATTCCTTTGACTTTAGAATAAGCAGGGA